>CM026215.1:25044032-25516360 GCA_014839995.1 Xenentodon cancila | reverse complement strand
AACAACACCATCATTTCCTTCTAGCTGTGTCTTTAGAATCACACTCCTTGTGTACTGATAGATTTTGGGCTTTACTGTTTAGGAGGAAATTGTGTATAAATGAACTCTACACTACAATAAAAAGGGTTTTAAAATGTCTCTTTAGTACAGACATGCACCTTCCTAGTTTTCTAGTTGCAGCTTCAGCTTTATGTTGAGGTCCAAAGGTGTACCTGGTTGCTGGAGACTATGTGGAAAACACCGGTGTGACTTCCGTGCTGGAAAGCAGCAGTGAGCGCCAGCCGGTGCTTCAGCACGTCAGGCTCACCTGAAGCAGCAAGTCGCAGCAGGAGCAGCGTTTCACTCCCCACCACGCCCCCCCGGATCCGTGGCAGGCTGGTAATGAGGCTGCAGACAGGTGTCAGCCTTCTCTAGTGTTTATTACCTTTCCCCTGTGTGCTGCTGATGTCATCAAGAGCCTGCTGTTATTAATGAACACTGTCTGGCAGCCAGAGTTTAGGGTTCACTACATGTCCAGCCCTAAACTGATTCCATTGCTTTAAATAATCTTAGCAGAGGGAAAGAAGGAACCCTTTATAAGACAATAAACAAACCGTAGTCATAAGTCAGGGAAACGTCTCACATTACAGGCCACAAGAGGGCCTCAGTGACAGACTGAACGGGACCTGCTGACTGCCAGCGAGCTTTACGCTGCACTGTTTGGTTGATATGTCACTGTGATATTTACTTTGGAAGTACCTACTTAGTAAAACACCACTGTTGCCCGTGAAGTTTCACCCGCCAGGGTAAATAAATAAGATGTTTTCTGTTGAGTTTCAGCCTCCAGAAACGTTCTGAATAAAGCGACCAGTTTTGCCTTGAAAGCCCCAACATGGCTGGTTTCAGCAGTTGCTCTATTAGTATTCAAATAACAGAGCTGATCATGGCAGGAAAAGCCCGGACAGTCCAAAGAGGGAGGAGGCTTATGTAAGAGTTGAGCCAGCAAAATGTCCAAAAGAAGAGAAGAAAATGCGGTTCTAACACATGGCAGACTTGCTTGGAAAGTAAAGTCATAGGGTGTTTAAAGTGTTTCAGCTCAACTCTGCTTAAAAGTCTTTATCAACCAGGGCTGGACCTTAATATTCACATACAGATTTTAATTTTACATTTTGTAAATATGATTGCAGATATTATTGTTTTGTCTTTGTTTTTGTCTGCTCTGTTTTTGCAGACAGTCGTTATAATATGGATTTGTCAGTATCTCATTATTTTTATTGCACCATTCAAATATGAAACGTATAAAACGCAACTCCAATTAGTCACAGGCAGACAGCGCTGTGATGCGACGCGTCAGTCCTGTCATGGTTTTGGCTTTCTACCCTCTTTCTGGGCTTTTTCTTAGTTCTCTTTTAATCTTTGTGAGTATTTAGTGTCTTCGTCTTCATCTTCGTCCGTCTGTCTTGCTACCATGTGACATTCTTGTCTCTTCTTGCTTTTCTTTCCTCTGTAGTTGTGGTCTTCTGGTCGTCTCTTTATTGCCTGCAGTGCAGGACATTTCTTTAGTATTCCTGCAGTCTTCTGCTCCTTCCCTCACCCCTACATCAGAACCAGTGGACCCTGACTATTAAAACCCAGATGCAACCACACTGTCAGACAGTCACGCTCGTCACATTTGCGTCTGTAGTGCTCTTGAGTACAGAGGAGTCCGTGGTCTGTTTGACGACTGTGAGCATCCAGGTTCTGTCATTGCAAAACAACCCCCGTCACCCCGTCCCTTGAGCTTAACAGCTCAGCTTCACTGAAATGCAGAGTTCTGTTTTTGTCAACATTTACTTTGGGCATCAAGGCCAAACCAGTGCATATTAGCGCCGCTTCATGACTCGGATTGGCAGCTGTGTTCACTCATACCCGGGATGTGTGATTGAAGACACCAGTAGATGTCAGGGGCAAAGCAGAGCCTCAGGGAACGCCGGGATGGACTCATGATTCATCTCGTTTTCACACGAGATCCAAGAGGGTGGCATGTTTGAGGATTAGCATTCCTGCAGCGGAGATTAAGCCAACAGACTTGTGAAGATGCAGATCTGCCTTCAGTGAAGTTCTGCTCAGTGTTAGTCTGAAATGGTAGTTTGACAGGCAGATAAACATACATTTATGTATCAATGAAGAATAATTAGAACAAGTTTCATTTTGGAGTCAGTCTGGACAACAGTGTGCATGTTTTGTCAGCTTGGCCTCCGGATCACCTGGGAAATGTTTTCGTGTGAATCGGAGGCTGCGGCTTCGTCAGGCAGCAGGTTTCATCGTGCAGAAAGCCACTGACATCTGTCTCAGTCTGTATCTTCCACCTGACTGCACTCAACCCGCGTACCGTCTTTGTGTGCCGCACTGTACATGCATCAGTTTTTATGAGCAATTGTTTGGAAAAGAGTCAACTGTTTGTCTTTCACCACGCAGCTTGACGGAGTGGAACAAATAAAGTTATTCCACTCGTGTTCACTCGCAGCTCTACAAAGAAGAGGGCAGGATTTGTTGCATGGTGAGTAAATATTATTATTCTCTGTCAGTCATGAGGAAAGTCAAGAGGTAGATGAACTAAATGTACTATTTAGTGACCCTGCAAGTCATGTCAAATAAAATCTAAATTACACTGTTGGCAATACTGATTCACATTTGAGTTGAGTGTTTGCAGAAGCCATCTGCTTTGTGTACATCAGTCTGGTGTGTTCCTGCAGGTTCATGTGAACTTAAATGTGGGTTCGAGGGGTTTGAGTAGTCCTCACGTTCAAATAAATACATCTGAAACCCAAAATCAGAAAAGGCGGGTACACTATGAAGAAGAAGAAGAAAACGGGAACCATAAATTCACATCAAAAATCCTAAGACGATTTGTGTTTTTATTCATATATATTCTTTTTTGCATTTCAGATCTGAAACACATACCATAAAAAGCCAGTAAAGGTCAGTTTAGTGCTAATAAGTATGTGAAAGGATGAATGATTTGTCTCAATATCAGGTCCACAAGCTTTGTATTGACGATGTTATAGAAAAGCAGGATCTTCACAAATGTCTGAGAAAATTCAAGCAATCTGGGAGAATGTCACAGCATAAAGGACCAGTACGTAAGGTTAACTGGACCTTGGCGGCCTTGGCTCCCGCAGACAGCTGGAGTGTGAAAGAAACGGCCGCTTGTGCAGACAGACTTGGTTTAGGGTGGGAGAAACGAGGTGGAGATGCTGAGCTGACGTGCTGTCGGGCTGATTAAGGAGCCACCACGTGTTTCCTGACATCTGACTCTAACCCTCTAACTCCTGACCCCTGACCCCTGACTCCTGACTCCTGCGCATTCCTTCACTTCTTATCTTCTATTTCTCTAATATTGATATTTGATGCACAGGTCATCGTGATGCACAGATGTATTAACCTACAACTGTGTTGGTAGTCACCTTAAATCCATTAGTGCTAACGTCAGAGGAAGGGCTGCGCAGGGGTTCAGCCTCTGGGATGAACTCCAAGGAAGTCATGATGAGCGGAGGTTTAAGACCGGAGAAAAACACTGTCCTTTATCAAACTGAAACTGCTACCACTGCAATATATTCAAAGAACTAAAAACACTAGAATGCTGAAGGCCGGGAGAACATGAGACCAGGAGATCAACGCAGGAGATATGAGCAAGGCCGACAGCATAATCATGCAGGAGTGATGGCAACGAACTAGAAAGAAGAAGTCCGTCCTGCATAAACATAAACACACTGACAACCAGGTGCAGCAGCTGAGACAGTCAACGTCTAAGTGTCTCCTAACCAACACAGCCATAAAGAGGTGGAAACCCCAGACACGTTCAAAATACAACATACATCATGTAGGGATATTATTTGAATAGTCTATTATTTGAATAGTTTTTTATACATATATATGTGTGTCTAAAAAGCACAGGTGCACATGATTGTATCAGTGTATATTTGTATGTATGAATAACTTCTTACTGATGCACATGTATCTTACATACATGCACAACAAGATGCTTAGATGTTTACACACCGATCTTTCTTATGTGTGTGTGACTGCGTGTGTGTGTATGTGTGTGCATTGCTGTACAAATGAATTATTGTGTTTCTCTGCTTACAATGTATATGAATATGTATTATATATCCTTATCCCGATATATATATATATATATATATATATATATATATATATATATATATATATATATATATATATATATATGAACATGCATGAGTACTTAAATACTTCAATGCATATTATTACATAGATAACTTTTTAAATACTGCCCCCACACCCTCAAACACTCAGGTATGCAATAGTAAATATAAAGCTCCTCCCCCTTTTCCTCTGTCTTCTTTTTGCTTATTAACACCTTATTGTCCTGTGTCCACCTCTATCCTTTAAACACCACATTATTACTCCTTTTTTTCTCTTTTTTTCCTTTTTAAAACACTTTAAAACATAGACACCACACTGCACCACCACTGTCTCGTCTCTCTCTTTCTTTCTCTTTCTATTTCTAGTCTGTTCACATAAAACACCGGTGATTTTAGCCCTCTCTGGCAGAATTTAGTTACTTATTTATTTTTACTTTTTCATTTTTCTTCATCCTACTTAGCCATCAATAAATAAGCATTAATATATGGGTCAAACAAGGGGTAAATAAATAAATAAATAAATAAATAAATAAATAAATAAATAAATAAATAAATAAATAAATAAATAAATAAATAAATAAATAAATAAATAAATAAATAAATAAATCCAAACTGAACACAAGAAAACCACCACCAAGTAAAACTTTAAACCAGCATCACATGACTCTTACTATTATATAAAAAACGTTATTTTGGCCTCAGTTCCGGTCAAGTAACTTTGAACTGATCCTGTGTTTCAAGTCTCAGCCATGTGCACTTGAGCGCATGTGTGTGTTTACACTGACTAACTACATCTTTGTGAAGGACAGTGCACGGTCCTGGATGGTGCTCTCACGGTGGTCAGAAAACTGAGTGAAAGGCAGAAGTGGGGAGACACTTGTGTGCTCCATTTGTGGTTGATGCAGTCCACCGGTTAAACAGACACGGTGGACTGCACAGAGATTTTCTAAAAAAACAAAAACAACAATTTTTTAAGATAAACTGGATCCTGAATGGACTGGTGGATAAAGTAGGGAGGCCAGTCCAGGTGGGACCTGATCATCTAAATAATAAGTGATGAATTCTTCTCACAAAGTCTCGTGGACTTGTAGTAGGCCTTCATGTTACTGAGATGAAAAAAGCTTGTTACCTGAACTGAACGGGCATCACAGTAAAAACAAACACACCAGGGTTCCTAGAAATGGATGCGGTAAGAAACTTAATAAACTGATTTGATTGTCATAACTGTGTATGACAGCAGGTCGTTAAATCAAGTTCAGTTGGCCCGCTCCAACCAGAGACTTTAAACTCTTTCTTTATGACTTGACCTCTGGCGTCTAGGCTCCAGTCTAATTGAGCGACCTAATAAATCTAATTGATTGATGCGCTCCAAGTGGGGGTTGGCGGCTCCTCTGTAGATGGTTCACAACACTGCCGCTCATCTTTAACTTGCACGTAACCGAGATCACATTTGGCCCGTCTTGGTCTCTTGCCACTGGCTGCCTGTTCACTTACGATCCATTTTAAGAGTCTTTTATCTGCCTTTAAGTCCCGAATGGTCTATCCTCGCCTCAGTCTCTACGATGCTGCTCAGACTGATCCTGAGTGTGTCTAAAGCCAGACTGTATAAAGCAGTAGGGCCCGTGACCCGCTGGTTCCTGAACACTGGCTGTGAAGTCGGTTTTCCTTCCTGGAGCGCAGCGCGTCGCACTGGAAGCTGACGGAAACACATCCACTGTGTGTCAATCAAAGTTAGAAAATATCTGCAGAGCTGCCGTCAGACGTTTACGTTGTCTTGTATGTGGCCCTGGATAGACTGGCGACCTGTCCAGTTGGACCCCTGCCTTTCGCCTACTATGCGTCGGGATAGGCTCCGACAGACCCGCGTGACCTGGAAACGGATACAACGGGAATAGCTAATAGATGGATGGATGGATTTTAACATGGGAGTCAGTGCAGATGGACTGTCTTTACCGGCCTCCCTGTGACCCTGTACGGGATTAACAGGTGTAGAAACGGCTGCAGCCGGCCTGTACCGGTCAGCTGAGGAACTACAACCAAGCTTAGTTGGGCGTGAGCGTCCATGCAGCTGTGAGAGGGTTGGGTTTCAGAGGAGACCTGCCCCTCCTCTCGAGGGGTCTTAAAACCCGCCCCTTCTCTACTCTTTGGCCTTTCACACCATATAAGATGTTGTCTTTTATCTGCTTTTTTTCTTATTTTGTTTTAATGGGTTTAATCATTTGAATTTTGTATTGTTTTTTTACTTCAGAAATGTCTCTTTTTGAGTTCATTATATTTTCATACCTTTTATTTACTTGCTGTGCAGAACTTTGACCCACCATAGCAGTTTAAGGCACTTTATAAATAAAGTTAGTATCATCTGACTCCAATTTACCGTCAGAACGATACTCTGACTTTAATCAGTCATCTTTGCACTAATCATATCTTTAATAGGTCTGAGCAATACAACTGAGCTATGCAAAAATAATCATGTCAATTATGATAATAATATTATCAATTATGTATGTTGTCTTTGTTTAATCTATTGATTATTCTATATTAAGCATTTAATTTTTCCTTTTAGTATTTGCTCGGGTAAATCAATGAAAGCATACAAGAATCCCAGAGAATCCATTACTTTTTTAATTTAAAATGACAAGTTGAAAAATGTAAAAGCATCTTTAAAGATGTCCTGAAGATGTAAATGGAAAAATAAATACTAAAGCAATACTAATTTGCACAAACATTAAAACAACACAAAAACTGATAAATAACACACAGATATTTGAGGAATATTTGGACATTACAATGTGACATCTCAGTCTTTTTAAATAATAAGATTTTGATATTTTGTACATGCGATGTGCACTCTGGTGAGAAATAAATATGTTCTGAGTGTCCTAACATGCAAAATGGGATGTTTGTGGAGAACTGTCATCACTGGTGGTGTTTTATGTACATTTGGAAACAGCTCCAGTCTGCCGGCTCACGAAGCGTCCAATTTTTATACCCGACAAGCTTAACAAACAACGCCTGTCTAACTTTTCCAAGGAAACAACTTACAATATTTTACAGAAGTATCTAAATTGTGTTGCCTTAAATAGAAAAATGTAACATAAAGTTGCAGAAACAGCAGAAAATTGGACAAAACTTCAAGACATCTCTGAGCTCGTCCCACTCTGGGTCCCGAATTCTGTTGACGACGATCGTGGCTGTTGTTTATATGGAAAGACAAATGAGCTGCAATAAGATCCCCAAATTTCAGTTTCAGGTTTTTTCTTTTCTTTGGCTGGTGGAGGTTGGTCCCATGTGTCAGAAGGATTCTGCAGATCTGCTGGCTGATCCACGTCCTGCAGGACACCCCGATGCTCTGATGTCTGCACATATGTGCGCTTGTTGTCCAGGGCCTGGAGGAGAGTATCACGGGTGGAGGGGGACCAACAATAATTATGGGGTCTCAGGAAGCAAAGTAGGAGCTCTGCATGGAGTAAAGGTGGTCGATAGGGTTCCCGGTCCGAGCCTGCAAGGAACCTGGATCAGCAGCGGCCAGGAAGCAATCACTAAGACTGGTCAGAGAGGCGTCACTGTCGATGTCATGGAAGGTGGAGTCAGTTCCTAACCAGAGAAGAAGGAAACCAAGGACAGGAACAGGCAGGTCAAACACGGCTGGACAAGTACAAACGCGTCTTTAACGGGCACTTTCAAAAGCTTTTAAAGCTTTTCCTGAACTGTAAATAAGAGTTCGGCCGTCTGATCTAACAAACCCAGAGAGATTCTTTTCCCCAAAAAAATGTTCAAAATTGCATTATATAACTTAAAATAGTTTAAAAAAGATTTAGATATTGAGGCAAGAGCTTGACAGTGCTTTTGTTTTATATTATCACAACATGTTTAAAAAGTACGACACATTTAAATACAGTTATCTTGACTGTAAGTGCAGGGTTGTGTGGTACCACGGTTTTGCAGCGTTGCACACTCCTGTATGTACTTCAAGAATGTGAGATTCTGGGTCTCTTACTGCAGGACATACAGGCCTTTTACGAAGGGAGCAAGAGTTCGACGTCGTCCACAGGAAGTTGGATTTGTTGCAAGTGAGAATTCAACTCTGAAGGACTGTCCTTAGTCGTTGAATGAGTTTGTACATTTTAATGGACAGAATTTTGAACCACCAGGTGAAAGGGGTTTAGTCTGCTGGATTCAAGCAGTGACAACCTAAAAAGTTGTTACACGAATGTTCTGCATCTTCCCATCATTAAATATACTCAGTTGGCATCTTGCAGAACTCCCCACATCTACAGCCACTGACATGGACATGTGCAGAAAAACATCTAGAGATGGTGTGATCTGCTGGTGTTATGGACTGCTGCAGCTGAGTTCTGATCATTGTGGAAAACTGTTGAAGACCACTATGCAGTGGTCAGAAACCATAGAAATGCATTAAGATTAAGACTCATTAAGATTAAGACACGTTAAGATTAAAACACATTAGGAAAAATGTCCACACTGCAAAACAGCTGCAGCAGCATGGTGCTAACCGTAGGGGTTCATGTGGTCACCCGGCATCTGCGGTGGGGTGAGACCCTGCTGGAACGGGTCAATGTTGTACGCGGCGTGCTCCATGGAGACCAGCTGATGCTGGCCTGGAGGTAGAGGTCCTGAGTAGGAGCTGAGCAGAGCCTCCATGCAGCCTGATATCACCTCTGTAAAAATGACAGCCGAAGAATGAGAGTTCAACGTGCACAAGTTCCAGCAGGAACGTATTTTATCTTCTGTTTGTGAGGTTCATTTACCCATCTGTAAACATATTAACACACTAAATGTTGTGCAGCTATGCAGTGATGTGACTTTTTTAATTTTTGGTCAAGATGTACTAATTTAAATTGGTTTGCATGACCTTTTAGACTTTCCTAATTGCAGTTCAGAGTTATTTTAGTGTCAGTGTGGTCTGTGAGGCTGAACATCTCAGTGCAAATTGGAGTTCTGTGATTATAACCTCATCAGCATCTAAATTAATAGAACATTTTACCTTGAACACAGTTAATCTGTTAAACTGGTCATACTGCTGGACAGGTCCTCTCCTGCTGGACAGGACCTGTACTGCTGGACAGGTCCTCTCCTGCTGGACAGGTCCTCTCCTGCTGGACAGGACATCTACTGCTGGACAGGACCTGTACTGCTGGACAGGTTCTCTACTTCTGTACAGGTCCTCTCCTGCTGGACAGGACCTGTACTGCTGGACAGGACCTCTACTGCTGGACAGGACCTGTACTGCTGGACAGGTTCTCTACTGCTGGACAGGTCCTCTCCTGCTGGACAGGACATCTACTGCTGGACAGGACCTGTACTGCTGGACAGGTTCTCTACTTCTGTACAGGTCCTCTCCTGCTGGACAGGACCTGTACTGCTGGACAGGACCTCTACTGCTGGACAGGACCTGTACTGCTGGACAGGTTCTCTACTGCTGGACAGGTCCTCTCCTGCTGGACAGGACATCTACTGCTGGACAGGACCTGTACTGCTGGACAGGTTCTCTACTTCTGTACAGGTCCTCTCCTGCTGGACAGGACCTGTACTGCTGGACAGGTTCTCTACTGCTGGACAGGTCCTCTCCTGCTGGACAGGACCTCTACTGCTGGATAGGTTCTCTACTGCTGGACAGGTTCTCTACTGCTGGACAGGACCTCTCCTGCTGGACAGGACCTCTACTGCTGGACAGGTTCTCTACTGCTGGACAGGTCCTCTACTGCTGGACAGGTCCTCTCCTGCTGGACAGGTTCTCTACTGCTGGATAGGTTCTCTACTGCTGGACAGGTTCTCTACTGCTGGACAGGTCCTCTACTGCTGGACAGGACCTCTACTGCTGGACAGGACATCTACTGCTGGACAGGTTCTCTACTGCTGGACAGGTTCTCTACTGCTGGATAGGTTCTCTACTGCTGGACAGGACCTCTACTGCTGGACAGGTCCTCTACTGCTGGACAGGTCCTCTACTGCTGGACAGGTTCTCTACTGCTGGACAGGTCCTCTACTGCTGGACAGGTTCTCTACTGCTGGATAGGTTCTCTACTGCTGGACAGGTTCTCTACTCAACACAGCTGGCCTCTAGCCAATTACCTCGTACACTCCTGTGTCTCCTGTGGAACTACGTACTACCATACATGTCAAAAGAAGCTCCACATCCCTTCTTTGTTATTTTTTTGTTTTAATAAAATATATAATAGATGTGTAAACTAAGTGGCTGCTTGATCTGTTCCTCACGAGGCTCCATCTTATTCTAATGTCAGCCTCAAACAATCCCCTTATTTGTTGGTTTGCTCATCTGATTTGCTTATCAGCAGCAGCTTCCGCATCAATAAACCCTGCTGCACTGCCAATATTGACATGCTGGAAGTCCCTGCACAGATCCAGGAAGTTACTTGCCAAAGCAGCGAGACACTTATCTAAACTGTCTGCTCATATCCGATGTGGCAATAAGCCCACGAGGCATGAGGAACGAAGCTGCAGCGAGGATCACAGCTCCCGCTTTACAGCTCTGAAACTGGGAAAACTCATATTTGCCAGCAGAGATGTCGCTCCAGCGTTGGAACAGGAGGCTTGTTCTAAAGCCGACAAAACTGGGAGTGTTTACTGAGTGACTGTCCTCTGTTTATTGTTCCCATAATAAATGTCATATTTCAAGCTGTTTCTTCAAATAATTCATAAAATACTTTGCTGTCAGTGATCACTGTCCCTGTAATTAGAATGGACAGAGTCCAGGCTGCCGAAGCCCATAAATACTGTTTCTGATTTAGTCACATGAGTGAGCAGCTGACCGCTACGGAGAGTACACTCCCACAGATGACGGATCCTCACCTCGGCCGAGCCGTTGGCTGTTGTGTTGCTCCTGCTGTTGCTGTTGTCGGCGGGCTAACTTCTTCATCTGTAAATAAATACACACAGCAGGACTTTGGTGTGTGAAGAACAGCCAGTTACCGTGGAGACGCAGACTAAATAGTAAACAGTTGTCTGCCTTTTCCGAAGCAAATATTTAAAACATTCAATTGTGAACAAAAGTCAGAAGTGCGACATTTGTTGAAACCACAGCGGAGACAGGAAATGAACCCCAAACCTCAACATCGGAGCATCGGAAATGCACAGAAACTATTATTGATCGGACCATTTTATTATGTTTTTACATAAAAAACAGATTGGTTAAAGAGGGTATAATGTTATTTATTTATTTTAACAGCAAAAGAAATATTACCTGCGATCTATGTTGGGCATCAGCACAAACTGTGGAAAAATGAAGGTTCAATTTTTTTTGTTTTTTTTTTGTTTTGCTAATACCAGTTTCTAAAGTGGGTTGATGATATTATAGAAAATATATGGACAAATATGTAAATCCCTGCTACTCTTTCTTTGAGGAACACTGCTTAAAGATGAAGATGCTGTGCACTTTATTTATCCCCCAGGGGGAACTCCAGTAGTAGTATCACAGCAGCGTTCAAGGGAATAGAAATACAGGCTGGAAAAATAAAATATATAAATAAGAATATACACACATTTAGATTTTCATATACGCACACACATTATTAAAATAATTAAATTAAAATAAATAAAGTCCCGTCTGAGCCTTTCAGGGATGCTGTTTGTGTACCAAATCAGACATGACCTGTTTGAACTTATATCATTTTTATAGTATTTTATAATATATAATAAGTATAATATTTATTTAGTAATAAATGGCCCCCGTGTCGTGTTTTTTCATAAATTGTATTTATTAATTTGCTATTCTGTCAACGTTTTTATGATCTGGCTTTGTATTAATACAACACATTTCATACGACTGGTCATAAACGGTTTTAATCACCTGACGGGGATTCTTGCAGACTGACTGTGGAAAAAGATCTTGTTGCTGGGCAGGTTGTCGAGAGCTTTTCCTTCCCAACTCCAGCAAGCAGAGCAAAGAGCAGATTACAAATGCTTGATCCTCTGGACTTAACTTATAATGGATGTGTTCAAATATTTTTGGTAAATGAAGGTAACGTCCCAGTTTAAGGTAAATGACAGAAATTCAGAATGGCCACCAACATAAAATGAGGGTCATGTGACCACATCTTTCATCTGAAGCAACACTAGATTAATCGTGATGGGCCTTTCAGGGTAACGTTGCTGTTACTGTGAGAGGTCATGAAAACATCACACACACATCGTATGATTCCCATTTGCTGTGTCATGACTGACCTTCGCTCTCTGGTTCTGGAACCAGACCTGGACCACACGGACGCTGAGTCCAGTCTCTGCAGCCAGTGTTTCTCTCACCTGCGAGTCAGAAGAGTGAAAGTCAAAACCTTCAGTTATAAACATGGTAAATACCACAATGATCACCTTTATTCTGCTTCCCAGGGTTTTCAGGGTCTCCTGATTTATCTACGGTTTTATTATGAGGAACTGTCATCTTAGAAATGACCCAAATGTCAAAAAACATGGCAAAACCATATTTCAGCTTTCACAAAATGCCTAATTTTCCAGAGGTTTTTCTACCAGCAGCTCTCTATGACAAGAACAAAGAGTATATATAAACAAAGAGTGTGTTAAAGTTTTAACCCTATCAATGACATCATCCAGGGTGAAGCTTCTTGTGTGGTCACGTTCTCCACCAGTGCACAGCCTGGTTTGACTTTCTTTGCCATCAGTGGAGCAAATGTATTGACTTTTGTTTCACAACAGGTTGTGAAGGACCGTTGTGTGCTCAAGGCCCAGTACTGCATGTACAGTACAGCCACGACAGCCTGGGATCTGCGTTGAGACTGAATCCAATGATGACGGGCCTCGCTTTTCCAGTGAAGAAAATGCTGTCCTACAGCATCACACTGCCTCCTCTCAAAGATGTTACTCTATCCGTGCAGCGATCGGCACATAGTTCTGTGTGTCTTCTCCACACTTTGACCCTACGATCCAACTGCTGTAGGCAGAATCTGGACTCATCGCTGAACACAACGTTCCTTCACAATCAGGGCCTGACTGTCACCTGACTGGTAGCAACTGGGGGTGTCAGAAGCTCAAAACCAGAGCCAACAGCGATAAAGGCTGGCTGCAGGCGGTTCACAGTTGCCCCGGCAGGATGCAAGATGCTGGTAGGAACATGCATGGAACGCCACAACCATCTCACAAATAAAAGGAGAAGTTGACCAACCCATTCTTACTCGTGAAAAATTATTTTGGATGATTATAAATACATGATAACTTTAATCATGTCTGGCTTATTAATATTGCACATGTGTCTTTTGTTAAAACTGTCACTTAAATGGTATATAATGGTTTCTAGCGTGTGGTTTTGGTGGTACGTTGACTAAAGTACTTTTGTTGTGTTTAACATCGTCATTTTAGGCAGGTTCCCCGATTTAAAAGGCAGGTGTATAGTCTTATCTTTCGTAAAAGCTAAACTCCAGTGAAATATCTAACTAAACTCTAACACAGGATAGACAATGTGTTTGCTCACCTTTCTGCAGGGTTTGGAGGAGACCTCAAACGAGGCCTTGAAGGCTCTCCTCTGCTGGGTGGTGAGGATGGTGCGCGGCCGTTTAGGCCGGCGCGAATCCTTGCTGTCGTCACTGCCTTTAGTTGCTGCATGCTGCTTCTCTGACTTCACATCCTCATCCTCACTTTTATCTGTCATCAGACACAAACGGCCTTAACATCATTCTGATATTTTATGTATTTGCAGGTGACGGCAGCTTCTTGTTCAATTTCCAGTGAGTTTAGTTTTTTTGCTTTGCAGGAAAGGAATTACCCCACTTCCAAAAAAGGATGTTCTTTAAAATGTAGAGAAAAACAAAATACAATGACTTCAGAAACCATAAAATCAAATCTTATTCTAAATATTGATAGAATAGAAGGAAATAGTTGGAAAATGAGCAACAAAAGGCTTGAAAAGTAAGTGGTTGTGAAAAGAAACAGTTCAAATTTGTTCTGTGTTTGACTTTTCCCTTCAGGGGTCCTTACAGCACATCATTCTCCTCCACCTGTCGGTTTTTTCTTCATGTTCCTGTTTTATTTTGAAACTCTGTGTCCTTGTGTTTTGTCCTGACTTCCCTTGGTCCCATCCACCTTGATTGTGTGCACCTGTGTCTCGTCGAGTCCTACGTGTTCGTCTTGCCTTGCCTTCCCTTGCTCCCTGCTGGTCTGTACATGTTTCTGTACAGACGTGGTACATGGTTATTTCTGGTTTTTGTCAAGTTTGGACTCTTATTTTCAGTTTTGTTCTGGATCCTGCACAGCAGCGTTTTTGTTGAAATAAATCATGCTTTTTTGGAAATCCTGTCACCACCTACATACTCAGGTTGTGACCCCACCTCTTCGGCTCTCAGACTAGCTGCATGTCTTCCTTCAACATATCCATAAAACGTCTCTTTGTGCTTCCTCTTTGTTGCCTGCCTGGTAGCTCCATTCATCAGCATCCCTCTAACAATATATCTACTGGGCATCCAAACCTAACCTGGTGTCTCTAAGTTTGTCTGGTCAACCTGAACTGTCCCTCTGGTACTCGTTCCGGATCCCGTCCATTCTCGTCAGTCCTAACGAGAACCTCAGCTTCCTCAGCTCTGCGACCTCCAGCTCTGTCTCCTTCTTCTCTTCTTCTCTAAACCATATAACAGAGCTGTCTCACTACCGTCCTGTAGACCTTCCTTTTGGTTCTTGCCGCTACTCTCTTGTCACTCCTGACACTTTTCTCCACCCTGCCTCCATTCTCCTCTTCACCTGTTTCCCATTGTTCTGAACAGTTGGCCCAGTAATTAAAGTGCTGCACCTTCTCCACCTGTATTCCTTTAGGGTTTCTCAACCAACTCAAAATTGGTGCTGTACTAGGCTGGTGCAGTTCCATACAGGTTGTACAAAGAGCTCACTGGGCAGAGAGCAGGATCCCACATCATTTATTACGTATCCAAAGTGAAACCAGGAAAAGAGGGTGAAATCCCTCAGATTACCAACAATGGAAATCACATTTTGGTAGGTGCAGACGATGGTCCCAGCCATCAGAATCTTGTTTGAACTCCAGTGTTGGTTGAACTTTTTGCCATCAACACCAAACGCATTTACATTTTGGTACAAAAGTACTTTTTTTTTTTTTATTCACAAGTTTGCTGTACAATACATTTATTTTGATTGCAGGGTTGAATCAGTAAGAACTCATTGAGAATTTTTCCAGGTTATATATATTTTACACTCACAAAGGTTCTTTAAATGACATTGTCACGGCCCCACCATGATGTAGCGGGTCTTGCATCTGCATCAAGGTTTTGGAGCCAGCGTAGCGCCAGTTTTCCTTTTCCTGTTGGCACCGAGTCAGTGCTTTATCACAGCCCCCAGTCAAAAACCAAAAACCTGCACTAGGACCAAACTAGCACTGGAGCAGCTTTAGTTGCCCTCACCATTTCACCATTTCACCATTTCACGCATCATAATTGTTCTCCATTGTTCTTGTAGTTTGTTTAGCTGGTCTGTCCCCTCTTTTTCTCTTCTGTACATGTTTGTAGGCCAGAGCTTCCAGAGCGTCTAGAGCTTCATACTGCCCTGCAGTCCCACCTCTGATCACCCCAGTGTTACCTCCACCTGTCTGTGTAGACATCTCTGTTGGAGACCTGCTGACATCCTGACCTGCAGTCCCACCTCTGACCACCCCAGTGTTACCTCCACCTGTCTGTGTAGACATCTCTGTTGGAGACCTGCTGACATCCTGACCTGCAGTCCCACCTCTGACCACCCCAGTGTTACCTCCACCTGTCTGTGTAGATGTCTGTTGGAGACCTGCTGACATCCTGACCTGCAGTCCCACCTCTGACCTGCAGTCCCACCTCTGACCACCCCAGTGTTACCTCCACCTGTCTGTGTAGATGTCTGTTGGAGACCTGCTGACATCCTGACCTGCAGTCCCACCTCTGACCTGCAGTCCCACCTCTGACCATCCCAGTGTTTAACTCCACCTGTCTGTGTAGATGTCTCTGTTGGAGACCTGCTGACATCCTGACCGGCAGTCCCACCTCTGACCACCCCAGTGTTTACCTCCACCTGTCTGTGTAGACATCTCTGTTGGAGACCTGCTGACATCCTGACCTGCAGTCCCACCTCTGACCTGCAGTCCCACCTCTGACCATCCCAGTGTTTAACTCCACCTGTCTGTGTAGACATCTCTGTTGGAGACCTGCTGACATCCTGACCTGCAGTCCCACCTCTGACCACCCCAGTGTTACCTCCACCTGTCTGTGTAGACGTCTGTTGGAGACCTGCTGACATCCTGACCTGCAGTCCCACCTCTGACCTGCAGTCCCACCTCTGACCTGCAGTCCCACCTCTGACCATCCCAGTGTTACCTCCACCTGTCTGTATAGATGTCTGTTGGAGACCTGCTGACATCCTGACCTGCAGTCCCACCTCTGACCTGCAGTCCCACCTCTGACCATCCCAGTGTTTAACTCCACCTGTCTGTGTAGACATCTCTGTTGGAGACCTGCTGACATCCTGACCTGCAGTCCCACCTCTGACCACCCCAGTGTTACCTCCACCTGTCTGTGTAGACGTCTGTTGGAGACCTGCTGACATCCTGACCTGCAGTCCCACCTCTGACCACCCCAGTGTTTACCTCCACCTGTCTGTGTAGACGTCTGTTGGAGACCTGCTGACATCCTGACCTGCAGTCCCACCTCTGACCACCCCAGTGTTTACCTCCACCTGTCTGTGTAGACATCTCTGTTGGAGACCTGCTGACATCCTGACCGGCAGTCCCACCTCTGACCATCCCAGTGTTTACCTCCACCTGTCTGTGTAGACATCTCTGTTGGAGACCTGCTGACATCCTGACCTGCAGTCCCACCTCTGACCACCCCAATGTTACCTCCACCTGTCTGTGTAGATGTCTCTGTTGGAGACCTGCTGACATCCTGACCTGCAGTCCCACCCTCTGACCACCTCAGTGTCTGCTGTCTACACCTGTTTATATAGTCGAATCTGCAGTCCACCAACTAACTGAAAATAGAGAAAGACTAAAGGGATTTGTGTCTGACTTCACTGGTCATCCTGTTCATCACCATACCAAACAAGAAACAACTCAAGAGCCGATCTTTGATGCAGTCCCACCTATACTTTGAGTCTGCGGCATGCCTACAGCACACCTCACCTCTGTCATGCTGCTCTCATACATATCCTGCTCCAATCTAAAGTATGTGACACGATGGCGTAGAGCAACTTAGCGACTTTAGTGAAATAATATTGGTCACAACATCTTAGAGAAGCACCGCCTCTCAGAAGTAAAGATTGTGAAACAGTTTCAGAATATTGTTTCTAAATGTAAAATTGTGAAGACTTGGAAGACTTCATCAGCAGCTCTAGGATCTGAGGAAATCCCTGTGTGCTCAAAAGCAGGATTTGATACTGAAAACCACTGCATGCACTGAGAAACCATTGTTTTAGAAAACGGTTAGGCATCCCTTTTTTGTTTGGAGTTGGTTTTGTATGTTTGTTGTGTAATGACAACAGAAAAGCGGTGGTTTATTACACCTTATATAAAGTAATCAGCTGAAGCAGAGACTCCGTGGTCCTACCTGACTCTGAGTTGTCCGGACTGGCTGTGCTGAGCAGCTCCCTTTCCCTCTCGTAGTCGCTCCTGCACAGCAGCTGGCCCTCCTTCAGGACGAACTCGTCTCCTCTGCAGAGCTGCCGCTCGCAGACGCAGCAGCAGAAGCAGCCCAGGTGGTAAATGCTGTCCAGCGCTCGCATTACAAACTCCGTGGGGGCAATTTTCTCCAGACAGCCACTGCACTTAGTGGAAAATAACCTGAGGACAAACATAAAATCTCATTAGAATTCACTTTTGTTATTTGCTATTTGCCAAAATAAAGAAATGACCAAGAGCTTTACAAAATGAATAGAAACTGACAACAACTTCTCCTGCTCTTCCTCCATCTCCTCCTCCCCCTCCATCTCCTCCTCCTCCTCCCCTTCCATCTCCTCCTCCCCTCCCCTCCTCCCCTTCCATTCTCCTCCTCCTCCCCCCCTCCCCTCCTCCCCTCTCCATCTCCTCCTCCCCCTCAATCTCCTCCTCCTGCTCCCCTTCCATCTCCTCCTCCCCCTCCATCTCCTCCTCCTCCTCCCCTTCCATCTCCTCCTCCATCTCCTCCTCCTCCCCATCTCCTCCATCTCCTCCTCCCTTTCCTCCTTCTCCTCCCCTCCCCCTCCTCCTTCTCTCCCCCATCCTCCCCTCCTCCTCCATCTCCTCCTGCTCTCCCTCCATCTCCTCCTCCTCCACATCCTCCTGCTCTTCCTCCATCTCCTCCTGCTCTCCCTCCATCTCCTCCTCCTCCTCCTATTCCCCCATCCTCCCCTCCTCCTCCATCTCCATCTCCTCCTCCACCTCCTCCTCCACCTCCTCCTCCTCCTCTTCCTCTTCCATCTCCTCCTGCTCTCCCTCCATCTCCTCCTCCTCCACCTCCTCCTGCTCCTCCTCAATCTCCTCCTGCTCTCCCTCCATCTCCTCCTCCTCCACATCCTCCTGATCCTCCTCCATCTCCTCCTGCTCTCCCTCCATCTCCTCCTCCTCCACCTCCTCCTGCTCCTCCTCCATCTCCTCCTCCTCCACATCCTCCTGCTCCTTCTCCATCTCCTCCTCCTCCACCTCCTCCTGCATCTCCTCCATCTCCTCCTCCTCCACCTCATCCTGCTCCTTCTCCTCCTTCTCCTCCCACCATTTCCTGACCCTTTTCCCACTCCCCCCACTTCACCAGCATGAACCCTGCCATGTAAGTGATTGAAGGTGAGGCTGAAGTTTGTTATGATTTGAGGGTCCGGCCCCCCCATTTTGGTTCCAGTTTCTTTAGAAAGACCTTTTTTGTACCACAATATACTGATGAGAAGAGCAGCTAGCAGATGATGAGAACTTATTTACTGAATGCCACAAAAAGTGCTGTTCGTTGAAATCGCTGCTGATCCTGTACGTATCCCTTTAAGAGATGTGGTTCTGTTTGGAATCCAGTTACCTTATGAAGAACACAGGTGTTTGTTTAGTGGAGACTACAGGAACCTGTCAGTCTGACGCCACTGACGTATCAACAGTTTACTCCATTCCATCGCACATACTAAGATAGACAATGATGCACGCTCCCACACATACGGGCAATTTGGAAGTATCAATTAACCTAGTATGCATGTTTTAGCACCGCATACTAGGGAGGAAGCCGGAGTACCCGGAGGGAACCCACCCAACCCACTCCACGCAGAAAGACCCATCGGGTCGGGAATCGAACCAGGAACTTTCTTGCTGTGAGGCAACAGTGCTGACCACGAAGCCACCATGCTGCTCCTTTAAGTCAATTTAATTCAATTCAATTTTATTTATATAGTGTCTATAACAACACAAGTTGTCTCCAGGATCTTTCCAGAGACCAGAACATGACCCCCAAACAATTATTACATAAATAACAGCAGGTAAAAACTCCCCAAGTGGAAGAAAAACCTTAAACCAAACAGTGGCAAGAAAAACTCCCCTTTAAGAGGGAAGAAACCTGGACCAGGACCTGGATCAAGCTTTACTGGATGTTTTAACCAAAACAAAGACTGAAGCTGGTCAAAACACAACAGGGGCCACAAAGAACACATCCACAACAATATCAAAGTCTTTGGAGAAAAAACAATTCACATGAAAACAACAGAGACAGTTTTGAAACCACTCAGTGACGTTGACTTGTTCATAACAACTTCTAACCTCCACGCATAACTCCCCAAGAAAGAAATAAAAACAACAGCAAAATCAATGAATCAGGACATGTGGGCAGCTCAGTCTGCAGCTTCCATGTGTCAGTAATCAAAAAAGAGAAAAGAAAAATCACTGCGGTCTCAATACTTGCCAGTTCAAGCTGGACCCCTTTTAAACTGCACTTTAAGCTTCGGGTATGTATTAAGGACATTAAGGCCTGGATTACCACTTACGTTTCACTCTGATAAAAAAAAAGAGTAAAACTATGCGAAACCATGGCGTTATATTTGATCAGGATTTGTCATTTAAACAGCATATTAATCAGGTTTGTAAAACCGTGTTCTTCCACCTCCGTAATATCACAAAGATCAGGAGCATCCTCTCCCAGAGTGATGCTGGAAAACTAATTCATGCTTTTGTATCTTCTAGACTAGATTACTGTAACGTGTTGTTGGCTGGATGTCCAAGTAATTCTCTGAAGATCCTCCAGCTGATCCAAAATGCAGCAGCGCGAGTGCTGACAGGAATCAACAAGAGAGACCACGTCTCTCCAGTTTTAGCTTCCCTCCATTGGCTCCCCGGAAAATTTAGAATCCAATTCAAAATTTTATTACTGGCATATAAAGTCCAAAATGGCCTAGCGCCGCGATATTTGCAAGACCTGATAGTACCGTACGTTCCTAATAGAGTTCTCCGTTCTCAGGGTGCAGGTTTACTCGTAGTTCCTAGAGTATCGAAATGTAGATTTGGAGGACGGGCTTTCTGTTATCAGGCACCATCACTCTGGAACCAACTTCCAGTTTGGGTTAAGGAGGCTGATACCACCTCCACCTTTAAAACTAAACTTAAAACATTTCTGTTTAATAAAGCATATAGTTAGTGTACATTTAGTACCTTAATGTGTCAGGTCCAGTAGTCAAAGCTGCAGCTGCAGGACCAGATTAGAGCAGCTCATCTTAAACAGCTTCGGTGTAGATATGCTGTTATAGGCCTCTGCTGCAGGGGGGCACCAACATGATCCACTGACTGGTGCCCTTCACCTCCTCTGTTTCTCTTTGCCTTCTCTGTCTCTTCTTCACCTCAACCCTCATTTATTAACAATATCCCATAAACTTAATTGTGGTCCATTGTTCTTGTAGTTTGTTGTGCTTGTCTGGCTCTTCTTTTCCTCTTCTTTGCATGTCCTGCAGACCAGAGCCTCAGGAGCTGCTTGCTGACCTGCAGTTCCACCTCTGACCATCCCAGTGTCTGCCTTCACCTGTCTGTGTGGATGTCTGTTGGATACTTGCTGACACCCCGACCTGCAGTCCTCATCCCCTTGGATCACCGTCTATCCATATATCACCCATATACACAGAAGTCTAATTGGACTACTGATGATAGTTACTATTGTATCCTGTCTTGTACCTTTGATGGTGTCTCTATGTCTCTATTCTTTCTTTACTTCCTGCTCTACCCAGCTGGTCTTCGGCAGGAGGGTCCCCCCTTATGATCCAGGTCCTGATCCAGGTTTCTTCCCTCTTAAAGGGGAGGTTTTACCTGCCATTGTTTATGTAATAATTGCTCGGGGGTCATGTTCTGGGTCTCTGGAAAGATCCTGGAGACAACTTGTGTTGTAAAAGACGCTACATAAATAAAATTGAATTGAATTGAAGTTTAAAAGGGCAAAGGTCCCCACATGCAAACAAACAAACAAACAAACAAACAAACAAACAAACAAACAAATAAATAAATAACTAAATAACTAAATAAATAAACAAATAAATAAATAAATACATAAATACATAAATACATAAATACATAAATAAATAAAACTGTAAGTCCCTGACTCTAATTGTCCATAGCAGTAAGTGTGAGCCTGCATCAACTGCCTAAACACATATGTTATTAGTTTTGTCGCCTCACCCTTATTTCAACGTGACAGTGCTCGTTTGCTCAAAGCCGTGATGAAGTGTCTCCGCCACACTGTGGAACTTCGTCCTTCGCACACGGCTCTGACCTCGACCCTCACAACAATAGCTGGAGCTGAACATTGATTATGAAACAGACCTCATAGTGAAGCAGCAGTGTTGGACCTCATTCATGCAGATTTCTGCAACCAGCAGCTGCTGGAGAGACTAACACCGATGCTGTTTCAGCACCAATAACAACACTGTTGTAACACAATACACTTATTGTGTTTGGGTGTTCATGCTTCTAATGACGTGAAGACGTGTACATTTTACAGGAAAACTGAAAAGGATCTGTTTTATCTTTGTCCATCAACATCCTCTTTGACTGCTTCAAGGGAAACCGAACCCCCAGAAGGTGAATAAATTAGCACATCTGATTGATGGCTGAGATTTTTCCCTGCTCGCAGCCATTTCTGAGTCCCTGGAGAATCTCCAGGCCTTCCTCTGACTTCTTGAGCTTTGGCTGAGCAAACAGCAGAACCCCTCTCTCTGAGGCCTGCTTTTATTTCCCCCTGCCTCGTTCACAATCATCTTTTGATTACTCAGACTAATTAAAACTCCAACAAGCTGCCACCCGAAGCCACCACCCTTTTACCCAGCCTCCTTCTTTAGATCGCCTAGCTCCCTGAAGAGGCAGAACAAACAAGAGAACAGTGAAGGAACACACACAGTCTGTTTTTCTGCTTCATCCTCTCTCCAGTCCTCTTATCCTATTTAATCCTGTACTTCTTTGTACTTGTTAAGCTGCTGGAGCAGGGTAAAACTATAGGGCCCAGGGCCAAGGGTCATGGCTCCTCCAAAGAGGTGGCCTCCAGCAGTGGTGGTCCCCAGACTGGTTAAAAGAAACTGCAGAGGACTATTCTACGAATCAACTCTTGGAACAAACCTTAACTCACACTGAAAGCTGCAGCAAACAAACAAGACTAAAAGTCTAGAGCCACTCTTAAAGCTGTTTGTTAAAGTCCAAAGCCTTGCCGGCCGCCCATGAAGACCCACATGTTGGTCAGAGCCAACGGCGCAATCCATTCTGCGTTATCAAAGCCCCCGCATTGGAGACCAGCACACAGATTTGGTCTGGATCTGACTGGGAAACCTCCTTTGATGCTTCACTTCTACCAGATTGCTAGACGGTTTTACACAAGAAAAGGGAAAACACCTGGTGGACAGGAAAGGAGGACGACATCCAGCAGCAACAGTGAGATGTGTGGGACTGTTTTGCTGTAAGGAATAGTTAAGAATACTGGGACAGAATTAACACTGGAACACCCAGTTACCAGTTAGGGGGATAATCCTTCATTCATGCGGAAAAGTCAGAAAGACCAGTTGAGATTTGTGATGAAACCCTGAGATCGTCTGGTAATAATAATAATAATAATAATAATAATAATAATAATAATAATAATAATAATAATAATAATTGTAATTATAATAAATATAATAACACGTTTTACTTATAACCACCTTTCTGACACTCAAGGTCACCATCAGATAAAATCAGAATCTTTTGCTTAAACGTGATACCAAAATGTCATGTGACTGGATGGCCATGACCAGAGAGGAGCTGCTTACTGGACAGAAAAGGTGTCCCAGTACTGAGCCTTGGGCTACCCCCGTGGTGAGACGCTGGGATTCTGACATTTGCCTTTGCTGCCTGGAGACAGATCTACAGTAAGAGCGTCCTATCCCTGAAATCCCCGTATGTCCAAAGCTGCAGAGAGGACTAGAAAACAGCTCTTGATTCATGTATTCCCCTATCAATAACCTATAACAAGACTGGAAGCAGTGAAACTCGTTTAGAGAAGGCTGTTTAATCCCACTCTCTTGAGATTTCATTGAATGCAGTTGTAAACTTCATCATTGCATTTATCTTGTAGATGCTGGTACAATGATTGTTAGGCTAGAGTGCATTGATCAGGCATGTATCAGGACTGGGTTTTGATACCTCGGTGTCAGGAAAATGGGTCAAATCACGACTGCTGTTCAAGACTGCTTCTACTCCAAAGAAGCACAAAAAATGAAAGTGAGCCAGAGACATCATGGATTATTACAACTCGGGGACAATGGGACATTGTACAAGGAGGGGAGGGAAGGTTGCCATGGCAGCTGCTGGCTGGTTATGTGATATTAAATCTTGGCTGTGTTGAAGCAGTGGTGGATAGAGGGTGAATCCTCACGCTCCTCCTTGGATTGTGTGTGTTTTTGTCTGTGCTGCCAAAGGGCATGTGTGTGTCTCTGTGGATATTTATCCAGGACTGAAGCCCAACACGTAGAACCACCTGCACTAGCACTTCAGCGTGGATCATAATCCGTGAGGTTTTCATGTTTTAAAGTAGGTAGAGGATATTTCAGAATTACAAAAGAGACCATGTGAGTGTTGTAGAGAGGACGGGGAGGCGAGGCGACAATTGTCTCCTCTTGGCAAAGACTAAAACAGAAAATCATGCCAGCTCCACACAGAGAGAGAAAGAAAGTGAAGGAGTTGTCTCAGGAGATCCTCTTGGTGAAGGTTTAAAAAAAGTATGAAGAAAATTAAAAACAAGACTCACAAATGAACAAAATGGCTTGTGTGTTATTCATAAATGTGTATTTCCATCCACAGATAAATACCAAGCAATCTGACCATATGTGGAAGCCAAGTTTTCCAGAATGAATTTAAATATGCCAGCAGTTTAGTATGGTTCCCACAAAGTTTGGCTATTCTCTAATGAAACTCTTGTGTTCACGATGGGGTTCCCGCAGGGCTAACACGGAGCCAAAAACACTCACACCTAATTTAGTATTAACCGTTAACCTTTACACACACAGTAGGTTGAACTTGAAAGGCCTCAAGATCCACATAGACCCACATAGACCCACATAGACCCACATAGAGCCACAAAGACCCACATAGACCCACATAGACCCACATAGACCCACATAGACCCACATAGAGCCACATAGACCCACATAGACCCACAAAGACCCACATAGACCCACATAGACCCACATAGACCCACATAGACCCACATAGACCCACAAAGACCCACATAGACCCACATAGACATAGAAAGACCCACATAGACCCACATAGACCCACATAGAGCCACATAGACCCACATAGACCCACATAGACCCACATAGAGCCACAAAGACCCACATAGACCCACATAGACCCACATAGACCCACATAGACCCACATAGAGCCACATAGACCCACATAGACCCACATAGACCCACATAGAGCCACAAAGACCCACATAGACCCACATAGACCCACATAGACCCACATAGACCCACATAGACCCACATAGAGCCACAAAGACCCACATAGACCCACATAGACCCACATAGACCCACATAGAAAGACCTGAGCCAGCCAAAAGAACCAAAACCCGGAGTTGTCTTGGGCGAGCGTGTGGATGAGAGCACCACCGCGCTGCTTTACTGCTCATATCTGATTGTCCAGCCTGTGGAGCACTGGCCATCTGTCCTGGGTACACCTCCAGCTTTTCCCTGGCGACAGATGGGATAGGCTCTAGCAGACCCGATGAGTGTGAACAGGAATGAGCAGGAATACATCATTGATGGATGGATTTTTATAAAAAATGCTCCAAACATCTGGAAAAAAAGCATCTAACTGCCCTGAAGAAAACGTGTTGCACTTTATCTCTGATTGGAGATGAAGGTCTGAATTATACAGCTGCAACCTGTATAATTCTCTGTTTAATAACTGTAATACCAATTATTATTATTTGGATAAATCTGTTGTATTTGCCAATAAAAGCCTTTGAAATGTATAAAATACAAATGCTCTTCAACAGATAATGAAAACAAACAAAAAACTTTATTTGCAAAGTTTTAGAAGAAAACCAAAGAGCCACTGTCAAAGCTTTTGTTCGTGACTGCACCCTCCGTCTGTTTGAAGATGCCCTGCTCTGTGGATGTTTCACCCGATGAAAAGGTCCGATCAAAGTCCCACGGTGTGCAGAGTTTTATCTGTGATTGAATCCACTAGTAGACAAGAGCACGTCACTTCATCCCCGGACATCAGCGTTACGGTTAATGTCAAAGGGCCGGTTACACAGCACCTGCAAGATTACGTAAACATATTGTCTTCTTCTTCTTTTTTGTTTTAAAAATCATATTACATAACTACCTCTGCATCTGCCTCTGATAGATATAAGTGTATCACACAAATCTGCCGCCAGCCCATTAAAACATCGAGCCTTGTCTCCATTAGACAGATATGTCTTCATAAGTACCCTTTATTGGATATGTTTGTTTCAAATCCATGAATCAACCACAAAACCTTTGTCAAAAAAATATCTTTATCTGAAATATTGCCTTGGCGTCCAGACCCGGACGCCACGTCCCATAAAGATGTCTCCGAGAGCATGGTTAGCACACAGTTATCCTTGCATGTTGCCAAGGGCCATGTACAAAGAGTGAGTTTGACATGTCTGAAGTAAATAATGTTGAGCTATAACTGCAAATCATCAGAAAGTTCCTCTACATTACTGGTCACACCGTTATAGTGCAACTGAGAATGACACGCTTGTGGTTAGTTAAGGAGGTCAGTATTACTAAACCTCAGCACCTAGAAAAGCCCTCCCTGATCTGGCCGTTTGCTCTGCTGTGATGAGTCTTGCTTTTACAGCTCCGTCGCTTTGCAATTTAGTTCAAAGTAACATTTATTCCTCTAGCTGGAAGTCTGAATGTCAATGAAGAAGTGCAAACCCAAAGTTGGTAGACCACATAAAAATATAAATATAAATAAGATGTAATGATTTTCTTTTTTTTTCCCCTTGTTTGCACATATATTAATGGTTGATACCAAATTGGTAGGACCCAGAAGATATATATATATGTGCAAATGTAATGTAATGATTTTCAAATCACATACGCCTGTGTTTAATTCACAATAGAACATAATGCATAGATTAAAAAAAAGGTAAAAATGAGCAAATGCACCAACTTCTGAAAAAAACAAGGAATTTTATAATTAATGATTAGCAGCATATCAAAAAGGTTGTTCTTGAGACAGCCCCTCAACGTCTGGAGCATTGTGGAGCTCAGCGTGGCTCTTATCAACCGACAGCCCCGCCGCCGCAGAGCGTTTTAACTACCGCAGCAAACTTGCCCCGGATTTCAATCAAAAACACTGCTCCTCTCTTTATCAACCGCCCAAAACATAAGACAGCAAATGTGATGATATGATTATAAAGTCAGTCATCCAATTGTAGTCCAGGGTATTCTGGTCACATGATTACTCCTGGAATCTGTCACGTCAGACCAAAAACCGCCCATCGTACACGGTGCAGCCGCTGAGAACACGCCCACCACATGTCAAAGTCAGCGTTGGCTCCCAGGTCATTCAGCCAAACCCCGCCAAAGTATCTGCAGAGCTGCCAGCAGACATTTACTAAAGAGTACATCTGAGCCAACTGTCAGTCAATACTCGAAATAGATTTATTGCTTTGCATCAGTTCTCCTGGTGTGGCACAAACGAATTCCCCCCATCAGAGGAAGATTGAGACCAAAATGGTTCGTTGAACCAGACTGTAAATATGTTTATTTGCATGGACGTCAAGCCGTTCCTCCCAATCACAGGCCTCCAGATGAGAACGCTGCTGTTCACGGGAGCTTTAAAGTCCCCCAGCTGAAGGATAGTCTTCTTTAGGAGCAGCCCAAAGAGCCATCTGTTGTCAACTTTTAGTATTGGTACATTTGAAATGAAACAATGTGAAATGACACCGAAGTGAAGATTATATGTACTGAACTCGTTTGCTTTTTTGTAAAGCTTGTGAACCATAGTAAATGTATTTCTATGCTCATACCTGAGTGCGAGCTGATGGTCTGATGGTCTGATGGTCTGATGGTCTGATGGTCATCAGGGTTAACTGACGCTGGCCCTGTACTTGCCTCCCTCGGGCCTCAGCTGGGTTACGGAGCAGGTGAATCGCAGCTGCTCCTCCTCGGTGCTTCTCTAAATGATGTCACGGCCTCAGGGTCTCTGGTTGGTCAGCTGATGTTGCTGCTGACTGTCACATTTCATTTGTTCCCCGACCTGCTGCTGTCTGTCACCACCGACTGCCTTTAATATTTGTGCCTGCAGGCTCTCTGCAGGAGAAGGATCGTCTCTTTTCTCGTGGAGCAAATATCTCACCTGAGCTCTTTACCTTTGCTCTGCTCACATCCACACTCCTGGGATGCACACAGCTCCACATCTGTCTCCTCACACTAACAGCTGTACCACATGTTCTTTATGTATTCATCAGATAATTATTTTTACAGTTTTGAGGTCTAGTTTAGTTACGAGGTAATCACACTCCTTACCCTTCCTGTTAAGGTTAATTAGGATTTATGGCAATACTTCATGCAGCTGCTAATCTAATCTCATCCGTTAATTTGGTAAATGGTCTGAACTATTTAATGTATATTTTTACACTCACAAGAGTTCTTGTAACAGGGTGGTACACCGTCCTGACCTGAACAGACAACAATGGCAACACGCAGGGAGGTTAAGTCACGTCAAGATCTGCGCTTTTAGTTGTTAAAGGCACGGCTGGCTGACCGTGGCCCAGTGGATGTAGCTTGTTTTTCTGCTGTTTGTTTTTTGTGACACTTCATGGAGGGGGTCCAGTATACACCTGGATTTGAAGACTGAAGCTGACAATTGGTCCAGATATCAAAACATAAATCACTTTAATGCATTTCGCACAAAGAAGTGATTCGTTCCAGTGTCCGTCAGGCCGAAACAGCCTTTACAGCTCGTAGCTGACGTCCACCTTCATCTTCTGGATCCAGTTCTGGCTTGGACATGTATGGAAACTTCAAAATGTAGATGACAGATTGGTTTGTTGAAAATATGTTTCTGACCTGCGACAGGAGTCGTGTGTGTTCATAAGCCAGTAGCTCCGCCCACCAGCAAGCCTCCAAGAACTCAACTAATCAGAAAACACTAGAGCCAATTTATTTATTTATGTATTTATTTATTTTTTTAATGCACAGCCTCTTCTTGTGTTTCGTGGTCTTTGTTGTGCTGGAAAAATCAGAGGCGTTTGTAGTTAAGATCCAGAGGTGCCAGAGACGTGTAAATGGCTAAAAATGAAAAGAACAGGAACACTTTACGGTGATAATAAAACTGGGTAAAAGTGGGTCAAAAGTTTGTGTTGACTTTATTTCGCCTGCGTTTCGTTCAGAGGGCGGTGACCTTTAAAAACCAAGCCACAGTCCGCCCTGCTGACAACCTCAGTCCTGCTGGAAAATGTGACCTCATGTCTGTGATCGTGACACTGGAATAAAGCAGGACTCTGTCGCCTGATGTGTTCAGGGTTTGTTTTTTTAGAAAAACCTTCTTAAAAGTTAAATATCAGGCCTTCAATGACTATAAACTGTATTGTGTCTTAAATGACTATTCTTGTATGTGCTGTTTCACGTCTCTGTTTTGCCTCGTGTTATCTCAGAGAAGAGTAGCTGAGCGTATCTGAACCGATGTGCTCGGACAAATGAGCCTGTGTGGGTTAAAGGTGACTCGCTGTCTTTCCACCTGCTACGTGAGACTTCTCGCCACTTATTAACTCATAACAGCAAAGCTGTCGGACATATTAAGAAGGGGGTTAGAGGGATGGAGGCCGTATTTATTTCCCCCGGGACCCCTCCTACCATCCACCACTCCAACATTAGTATGAGGGAGACCTCCCCCCAGACCCCCTCTATTGATACAATAGATGTAATATACTTGAGCCCAGATTGTTTCTCCAAGGCAGAAAGTGATGGCTACAACGACTAAAGTTTTATATTTGGTACACGGCTCTCTGAAAGCCCTGCATTTCCGTTCCTGGCTGTATTACCAGGGCACCACGGTGACTTGGTGGTTACACTGTTACCTCACAGTTTGAAGGTTCCTGGTTCAAGTCCTGGCAGCGGACCCCTGTGACCCTGAGATGGACTAAGAGGGCATTTTCCATAAGAGAGCATTTCTTTCATTTAGTAGCTGAGTTTTTGCCACATGTTCTACAGTCATTTGCATTTTTACCTATCCTTTCTTATTTAAGTACAAAATGATAAAAATGGTGAACGACAACACATGAAACTACAGAATTTAGGAGGATTACACTGCTATTGATTTTGTCGAGCCTCACCAAGACCCCAACCAAACCTCAGCCTAATGTCAATACTTCGGACCCCGAACATGGCAACAACGTAATGCGGGCTGGGCTGCAGCTGCCAGACAATGACAAGAACACACGCAGCTGTTCTTATGAGAACATTGAATTCATGTTGTAAAGTGTAATAATCACAAATCTCTCATTAGCGCTCACCTGTTTGTAACCAATGGAATGGCATTCTGGCTCATCAGAACCAGGCGTTGGTCCCAAGGACGACTGGTGAGTACCAGCAACGCAGGTCAACCCACAGAAACCAGGACACATGCACACAAAACCGCAGACCTGAGAGTCAAGGTGCGCCCGGGTCTTCAGCTCAGCACCTGTAAACACACCTTCTAACTGCAGCAGTGAACAGCGAGGATTCTCATGGACAAAAGAGCAAAGCAGGGTCCTGTTACGGGACGGTGCTCCTCTGGTTCAGCCCGCCGCTCGTTTTCATCCTGCAGAACAGAAACCCTGCAAACGAGGTGTTGACCGGACACAAGCTTGTAAGTGAATGACTGCAGAGGAAACGACTACAGCTCAGTGAGCTAAAAGCTTGTTAGGATCCCGAATGAAGACGTGAAACCTGGTCAGGCTGCCCGAGGAGGACTCTCGCTTTACTGACGGATTTCAACGTTTATTTTGGTATTTATTAAGGCTTTTTTCTTTACTATTTCGGCTTTCTTTACTATTTCGGCTTACTTACTTTCGGCTTACAATTACTATTTTAATGCTATTTTACTCCAATTAATTACGACATTTGTTCCTGCTGTTTGCATGTATAGTTACAGATGCTGATTTGATTTTGCACCATTTTCACTGGAGATTATAATGCTGTATTTGTTAAGAAATAATAATAATAATAATAATAATAATAATAATAATAATAATAATAATAATAATAATAATAATAATAATAATAATAATAATAATAATAATAATAGAGGGCAGCACGGTGGCTTAGTGGTTAGCACTGTTGCCTCACAGCAAGAAGGTTCCCGGTTCAATTCCCGGCCCGGTGGGTCTTTCTGTGTGGAGTTTGCATGTTCTCCCCGTGCTTGCGTGGGTTCCCTCCGGGTACTCCGGCTTCCTCCCACAGTCCAAAAACATGCAGAGTAGGTTAATTGATCTTCCTAAAATTCTCCCTAGGTGTGAATGTGAGTGTGAATGGTTGTTTGTATGTGGCCCTGGATAGACTGGCGACCTGTCCAGGGTGTACCCCTGCCTTTCGCCTGATATGCGTCGGGATAGGCTCCGACAGACCCCTGTGACCCGGAAACGGATACAGCGGGTACAGATAATGGATGGATGGATAATAATAATAATAATAATAATAATAATAATAATAATAAAAAGAAGAAAAAGTTTCACCTTTCTTTTCCGGTTTCTAAAAGTGCTGTTTGGGTTTACAGAGGAGGAGGCTCCGACACCTGATACTTTACCAGCTGATTACTTAATTTAAAAAGTATGTTTCTGTATTACAGATTTTCTGAAAGTGTTTGTTTAGACATATTAATGTAGCTTTACATATTTACTGATTAACATTGTACCTGAATGACTGATATTGTACAATAAGCACTTACACGTGTATTCAGGGATGTTGTTGCCCACCAGTCTGAAAGAAGTCACAGCAACACACTTTATCTCCAGCGTCTGTTTTGAAAAGTAATGTATAAATACATTTTATTTATCTCATTCTCATTTTGACAACTGTACTATTTTCATAGGCAGAATGATGTCATCTCTGGTTGTAACTGATGAATAGTGGAATTAAAAACAGAGGTGCACATAGTCGGTGCTCGAGGGCCGGCGTCCTGCATGTTTCAGATGTTTCCCTGCTTTAACACACCTGATTCTTATCATCAGCTTGTCATCAAGGTCTGCACAGATCTGTTCATGACAGCCGTGTCTATCAGGGTGTGTTGAAGCAGGGAAACATCTGAAACATGCAGGACACTGGCCCTCGAGCGTGTGCATCCCTGATTATAAAGGCATTTGCAATCAATGCTGCCGCTATTTGATCTGCTACTGAGGTCTGGGATTGCTGATTAGCCACGATTGTTACAGTGACTGGATCAGTGAAAAGAGGAGTTCAGGGAGGAGGCTGAGACTGCAATCACATGAAATCTTATTTAACAACAGGCTGCAGTGAAGCTGGAGGAATTCATGGAAGGGAAAAGGAAAGTGGATGATTTATGTTTTTGGTGTCTTTTGTTTGGCCGAACACGTCACCCATCACCAAGGTAATTCTGACTTTGTTCATATGGAAACGTCAGCCTTCAGGTGACGACGTGAACACACACAAATACACACATACAACTCTGCTGCAAAAGCAGAAAAGGTCTCCATCCTGTGAGATGAGATCACCCCGTTGAGGCCAAGTAATAAATGAGTAAAAGGTGGAGGTGATGGTGCTGTGTGGAACAGCAGCAGGACGGTTCTCTTCTGTTTCAAACTCCTGAGAGAATGACCATCATTGATTAAAAAAAAAGATATAAACACTGAAAGAAAATGAGAAAACAGCTTCACTGATTTGTTAACACACTCGGAAAATTCACACTGAACTTACATGCATGAGAGTTAAAAAAGTGTTGTTCAGTTCAGTTTACAGTCCATGAACGCCCCCCTTCACTTCTATCAGCTATTCCAGCTTCCAGTAAGTGAGGAGGGGGGGGTACACCTGAACAGGTTATCAGTCCATCACACAGAAGCAGACAACCACACACGTATGTTGCTGACTGTTGAAGCCTGAGTGTCCAGAAATAAACCCACACAGACGTGAGGAAACATCGCTCATGTCATCTCAGCCTACTAAACGTCCTCTACAAGAGATGTGCGGGACCTTAGGAGACCTTAGGAGACCTTTGGAGGCCTTAGGAGGCCTTAGGAGACGTTACAACGCTGAAAAAGACACTAACGAACTCCACTAACAGGCCGATCCACGCAGGAAGCTGCTGTCTCCAGACATCCAGGCTAAATCCAGGCTAAACCCTTTTTCCTCTCCGGTACCACAAAGGAAACCAACTCCAGCCCACAGGTCCCCTCAGGAGCTCTTTCAAAGAGGAAACGTGTGATAAGGTGTGATAAGGTTATCATTGCAATGAAATACGCTCAGTAATGACAGATTTTAAAACATCCCATTGCCCGTTCTGGTCGTCACCCAAGCATGTAGTCGGCTTTCATCCTTCCTTCCCTCTCGTTAAATAAAAATAATATCATACATTTACCTACATAATCTATTTCTAGTTAATTCTCTCATCCTATCTGCTTGTGATCATCTGCAGCTAAAACAATCTGGATTTCACCACAGCAGAGCAAAAGACAGCAGAGTGTATAAGAAAGGAGCGATGTTACAACCCCATACAGCTCGAGCTGGAATAATACACTGCAGACACACACACACACACACACACACACACACACACACACACACACACACACACACAGGCTTGTTGAATGTTCTACCCCCTCTGTGTCGCCACTGACATTTCCAAAAATCTAAATAATAATATTATCTCTGGGGAGAAAAACGGCAGACAGTTTCACTTCATTTTTCTGCCAAGCAACTGACCAAGTGACGGAGTGACTGGAGCATCTTGGCTCTTGGAAGCAGCAAATGACATCTGGATGCATCTGTCGGCATCACATCCAACGACATCCAAGCATATCCAAGTATAACTGATCCCATGCAGCATTGTCCAACAATATCCAGCCATATCCAGTTTATCCAACACTTTTCAACCTAATTTAATCCTATTAAGCAATATTTAAACATACTACATCAGATCCTCCTATATCCCAGCAATATCCAATCAGTCCGATCGTATCCAATCGTTACATGGCATTTACTTGACGCAGGCTTTCATCCAATGTGACTGACGAGATAAAAGCCATACGAGCCAAAGATGTACTGATTTATTAGCTGTTGATGGTAATTAGTTCACTCTTGGCACATCTTGATCAGCACATGCCAGTTTCAGCACTAATAAATGGCTTTGATTTGGTGTGTAAACGGCACACACTGACAACGATGGTGTTTGTTTGAAGTGCAGCGGAGGATAGTTCCCACATCAAACGCCGTGGATCCGTTTTTCAGAGCATCTGCTATCAACTCACTGGATTTGGAGAGCTGTTTGTCTGGTTCTGACTCGTCTGCATTGGTGGAACCATCGCTGCTGTTGTGTCTGTGTTTCCACGTCAGCATGGCTCTCAGCAGCGACGGTCAGAGTATGAAAGCAGGAGCCCAGTTGTAATAAAGTGAGGTTTGAGTTTATTGAGTTGTGCCTGAGAGCAACCAAAACATGGGAGAAGTGGCCAGATGTGACCAAATAAAGAAGTTAAAAGTAGTAAAAGCAGAGAAGCTACATAATCAGAAGGTTGTACACCAGTATGAACACTGTCCACACTATGACACGTGTGCGTCTCTGTCTCATATGAATTATTGTGAGTAAAAGCCAGTTTTGTTCATAAAACTAATGAATTCAACAAACTCCTCTGACATGCACCACCTCAGACTGACCCATAAATCTCAGTGTTTTCTCCCACACGGCTGAGCGGTGGGACCTCCACCTCCACCCCCTGGTCTGGCTGTGTGCTTCAGTATCACACGAGTCTGCTGCATAAACACCTTCAGCTGAGGGGCAGTTGGAGAGCTGCAGCGCTGCACAGACAGACGACGATGTGGAAAGATCAGGGCGGAGGAGTGAACATTCACCCGTATAACAAGGAGCAGTAAAAATGTGGTGTGTCCACTTCACAATAAGATCCACAGACACAGCTCTTCTGGGTTTCTCTAGGTTATGGGCTTTTACTCAAAAATACTTGTAACGCCTAAATGACTTACAAGTGACGAACATCTTTCAGTCTTTCAAAACTTTGGCCTATGGATTAAATGTTAATCTAGTTAAATCTATTCAAATGAAGTAATAAAAACACAGAACTGGTGTAGAAGTGTGAAGTAAGTGTAAGTCCTGCTCTCGTAGCTTTTGGTGGCCCATTCCACCATCGTGGAACCATGAATGAGTACAGTCTGGACTGAGATGGCCTTGTGGATTTGGTTCAGGCAGCCATGGGTAGCCACTGGAGGTCAGCGTGTGGTGGAGAGGCTGTCATCTTCTGAACCACCTTTAAGGGCTTTCACAGTACATGAAGGACAACCTACCAGACCAGCGTTACAGACGTCCGCAGGTGAGACGACCATGGCCTTTACCAGGTAGGTAGGTGGTATTATATGGCCTGATTTTTCTGAAGATTTCTGTGACTTTTCTTCATCTTTCCCTTCGATAATATATGCCAATCCATGTTCTGGTGAGGGAACCAGCAACCTGGCAGATAGATCAGACCTCTCTCTCCCCCAGCTTCAGGATTTTCTTTCCAGCCTCCACCCAGCCTCCTCCCTGAGGAAACTCATTTCACCCACTTGGATCCAGAATCTTATTCCTGTTTGCTGCTCATTACTAGAGATGCTGGACGCTATTTGTTGCTCTCCTGCCCCCTTCTCTCATAAACGAGACTTAAGGGGGCAGCACCTCACTCCCAGTTTAGAGAGTCCATTCCAACCTTTTCTGACTGAGAACCACAGCTTTAGCATTTTAGGTGCTTATTCCCATTCCTGCCTCTTCATACAGCATCATCTGCTAAAAGTGGAAATAGAATCCTGAGGCCACAAAACTGAACCTGCACTGACAGAGTCTAACTCGTACCCTGAACAAATCCACTTACTGCTGACCAACCAAACTGACCTCATAGGGACTGGATCCCCCTTTGCAACTGCCCCAGGATCCCATATTCCCAGAGCAAAACCCAGGGGTGCAACACCACAGGAAATGTCTTCTTTGAGTCCACAAGACACATGTGAACCATCTCCTCCTGAGATGTAGATATCAACTGGACTGGTGTGCTCCAATCACACACCCCTGGATCCTTCATGATGTTTCTGTTTGTTGTTTTTTACTAACTTTATGACCTCAGCCTCGGGTCTGGTCTATATATATATATATATATATATATACTACAAAAAGAAGGGTTCCCATTACTGAGTCGGTTGTTTGCCAGTAATGAGAGGATGGGATCTGGATATTTGTCTTGTGACAGTTCTGTAAGTGATCTGTAAGTGCAGTGTGTCCAACCAGGACACTATCTGGAACTCCCTTTGTCTGGTTTTTGCTGGTAGCAGGCATGAAAGATCAGCGCAGGAACATGACACCTCATAAAAGTAAGCAGCTAATCCTGCAAATGACATTGAAGGGGTAGTTAATGTGGACAAATGTCATTTGTTCTGGTCTAGTTCAGCCCAGAGCAAGAGGCCTTTATGATTTCCTAGAAGAACCCCTGATTTTGTCAGAACAAAGCAGTTGGTACTGATGTCTTAAGCTGCATGTGTGTATTCAGTCACTGCTCCGTGGCCGTCAGTGTTCCTGAGAATTCCTGGGATCTCAACTACAGAAACCCGCTGGAACATCAGAATTCTCACTCAGCAGCGACCTGGCAGACCTGGTGCCGGATATGACGTATCGAGGTGTTAAACATGATTGATAATATGCATTTGTGGCATCAGTGTTCACAAGCTGATTGATCATTGATCAACGAGGCCGCCTGTGGCCCGTCGGTGATGATTTGTGTCTCTTTCAGAATTTAGCGCCTATCCCACGGAGGTAGAGCAACGCCATGCTGTTCTGAGGTCAGTGGGAAGAAATACAAACTGAGCTGCTCACAATCCACAAAAAAAAAAAAAAAAAAAGAAATTTGTGAACGGGATTGTTATAATGTTATAATAATAATTTCTTTAAAAGAGTCTATGAACGGCTGAGTCTTTGAGGAGGATAGATAGGAAGAGGAGCTCCACGTTATCGTCATCTGAGTAAAAAGAAATCTTTGAAATGTTTAAAAGAAACCTCCCTCAAAAACAAAAGGAAAATCACGTGCACATTTCTCCTGCAGTGCATTGTATTTCAGTTACTGGACACCTGTGATCCTCAGCTCTGCATCTGAACTGTCATTCATGAAGAACTGCAACAACTGCACAAGGACACCTGTGAAAACCTGCAGTAAAGGTGAAAGACTTTAAAAAAGCAGCCTTTTGTCCAGAGGCAACCTCAGCGTGTCTGGACTCCCAAAATCTATTTTTATGAAATGAAAAATTAGAAGCGCATCCTGAAAAGCAGATGTTTTCCTCGTACACCCTCACAGCTCCAGCAACTGTTTGATGCAGTTCGACAATAGAGGAAACCAAAGGAGGAGCTCACCATGATACCAGCAGGACGAGAGTCTGAAGAGGTCACGAAAGCTAAGCTGCCACGTTTTCATGAAGGCTTGTTTTTCCAGTGCCGAGCTGGGCCGTCGATCAGCTGTGTATCTAAACAGAACTGGGCTTTAAGTAGCTCCTGCTGGTGTTTCTTTAGGTTGACTTTTCTCTTTTCTTTGCCCCCCACTCCCAGGAGGCCCAGCGTCCCCTGTAGCTGACAGCCTGTTGCATCAGAGTCCAGGATTTACTCCTGGATCCTCACCTGCAGGGGTCTCTGCTTTCATTAATGCTCAACACACAACGTCCTCTGGGTTCAAATAAAACAAACCTGCTCAGTTTTACTGTGACATTTCCCTCATGGCTCCTTGGACTATGATGAACAACAAAGGTTTTTACAGCAGAACACAGAGGGAACACTACGGCAGCTCGAGAACGCAGCATCTTCATATTGCACACAGTTAAGATTATCGTTTCTTTTATAAAAAATACAAAATTTCAATTCAACATATAGCCAAAGATCAGAAAATGGGCAGTATGAATGCAAATATCCTCACAGGACGTCCACCGCACCGATTAATGCATTCAAGAAACCGCAAACACAAACTGGTCACATGGATCAATCAAGCAGCTGAATGATTGACAGATGGAGGTGAACGTTCTCAGGTCAACACTCAAACCCAGACTAAGGAGCCTTTTTTTTCTAAAAGCTGGCCTTTGTTTTTATTGCATGTTTTTATTTTTATTTTTTCATTTCTACTTTAATGGTATTATTTAATTGTATTTAAAAATCTTTTGCAATTGTACATTTAAGTTTTCAGGTTCCACAAAACCGAGCGGAGCTCCAAGAAGCTCTGTAACATTTACGTGCTCTGTCTTTTACTTTATGATGGCTGAGTTCATGTGATGTTACGTGCACTCAGCCAGTGGATGACCTCCAGCTTCCAGCCATGGAGGCGTAGGCCAGACGCGGCGGTCTGAGACACCATGACCACGCCTCTGACTCTCCAGGAGTTAAATGAGTGACAAATTTGTGACAAATCAAGCCTTTTAATCACACTCCTCTGATATGTCCCTCACAAAACAATCTAATTAAATGCAATAAGCTTCATTAAATTAATTATATGTTTACATAATATTAATTAAATGATCTTAAATCAAAATGTCTATTACTATCTGGACCCATGATGATGAATAAGAAGATATTGTGGTTTATAATGTTGTTTTAAGCAACGATATCTACAGAAACAAACAACTCAGAGTCAGAATCATCTGTGGAGAATGTCATTTCCAGCTGAGTTAACAGACACTAAAAAACATTTAGAAGTCTATGACATATTTCTGTAGTCATTGTTTGAGTTTGAGGCCGAACCACAAAACCAAGAAATAAGAACCATTGCAATTTGTTTATTCCTGTTCTTTTTTAAAGAGATTTTAATTCAAAAAATATTTTCAAGAAAGCAGATTTTCCATGGAAAGGACATAAAACTGTTCCTGGCTCACAGCGCTCGTTTTGGATGATTATTCCTAAACACGATCCTAAATCCTAGTCGTGACTATATTTTGTTGGTTTTTTTGTTTGTTTGTTTTTTTTTTTCCTTCTCCCTGTGTGAGACTCAGCTCAAGCCGGTCCATCACGCGGGCCCGTGGGCCTCCGAAACGCGGCCTGCATGAAGTGGAGGTGGACGCGCACTTACAGTTGGTAGTCGCTCCTGCAGTACAGCCTCGTGTCCTTGAAGTAGCAGGTGGCGGTGAGCGGCTGCCGGCACGCGGCGCACTGCAGGCACTCCTCGTGCCAGGACGCGTCGTTGACCCGCAGCAGGAAGCGGTCTGAGATGACGCGCGTGCAGCCCTCGCACACGGCGCGCGGGGGACTGTCGCAACCTGAGAGAGAGAGAGAGAGAGAGAGAGAGAGAGAGAGAGAGAGAGAGAGAGAGAGAGAGCACAAGAGTTCACAGAGAAATAAAAACAGCCACGACATCCACACAGAGAGGTGGAAACCGGTCAGTGGCTTTACAAACGCGCGCCGGTCTGTAGGTGCGTCGCCGCGTTTGCGGTCTGCGGCAGGACAGGAGTCCAGATTTGACCGTTTCCACCGAAACCGTTTTAAAAGCACAAGTGGAGGCCTGAGCTGAAATGTTATAAGTTGCAGCTGATATCAAAACACAAAAAAGTAAAAAAAAAAAGGATTTCCACTCGCGTGTATCAGCGACGCAGCGAGAAATCTGCAAACATCCACAAGTCAGTTTCTCCTTTTAATTTGTCCTTTTAATATAAAATCCAATGTAGCTGCTTCATGATACTATTCCTAATAATAATACTGGTAATAATAATGATAAATCATTCTGTTCATTAGTTTCCATCTGCTAAAAATCTTCCTTAAGTGTTTTTTTCACGTTCAGTTCAACATATCCGACAAAATATACGACACGAAATCAACAGAAACATTTTGGAAGCAGTAATCAAAACAAATGTATATAAATAAAATCTCATAAAATAAATAAATCTCAGTTGTGATTTTGATCCAGTAATTAAGCGACAAAGACAATAAAGACTGAAACTGAAAAGAAAAAAGAGGAATAAAATACAAATAAAATCTGCGTAGTCCAGGCTGAAGTGTGCTTTTGCGCTCGGATGAACTCACCGATCAGAACGTGCAGGGAGCTGGCATCGGAGCGCACGCGGTCCTCGATGTTCACGTCGTTCAGCATCTTTCCACGCGCGACACAGAGGCGACTGCTGGCAGGCTCGCGCCTCTGCGCACACGACGCACTTGTTGCAGTGTCCATAAACTGAGATCCGCAGATCTGCGCCCGGGGTGGGGGGGGTCGCGTCCACGCACCCTGAGAGCTGCAGGAAACAGTCCACTGCGGCGCGAGGAAAGGAAAAGAAGAGGAAAGACACTTTTTTCTGTCTCCGAGAGAGATGTGCATGAGCTGCTGTAGATCCAGTAGACTGGAGAGAGACCAGAGCGTGATGTGGCTCCAACAGCACGAGTTTCTCTGTCAGGAGGGTCACAGCAGACAGAAACCCACCCCTGAGCTCCACACACGGATCCGCCTCCGCTGCAGGCGCGCGGACTCCTAACAAACGTCCATGTGGGTTTCGACCTGCAGAAATCTGTCAGCCACATTTACAACCGACACACGGGCAAAAAGACTGAATTCAAATTTCATATTTGTGTGTCCGTCTCTTTATAAACAAAGAAATACAGTTTAAGTTAGCCTAAATAAATTGTATATCATTTATTTAGATATATAGATTATAATCCATTATTAAAAATATTATTATTATTTATTCGTCTATCATCTTTTTTAAATAATATAACTTTTTTCCAGATAGGCTAATATTGGATCATCTTATTTTAAATTACAACTTTATTTTTTCAATATATTATTCCCAATATATTATTATTTTATACTGGTAATATTAAAGCCTACCATTATGTTTGTATTATTGGCCCCTTATATTTGTATGTAGGTAACACTATCACATTTCTTTTAAGATTACAACTTGATTCCGAACATGTTTCATCTATTTGTTTAGTAAAATAAAAATGTGATCATGATCATTAATGCCTAACTCTCGAAATCTTAAATATTTCCTCCTCAAGGTAACCCTACGCTACTTAGAGAAATTAAATTAATAGGCCCAAAGACAGACAGAAAGAAAGAAAACAGGAAAAAATACAAGTGGCTTTTAAATTGTTAATTAAACCATAGTCGAGGATATACTTATTTTTGTATTTGTTTAATCAGGTTTTTTTTAAGAGCCAGAATTTCACAGCAATCATAATTGAAACAAATATATCAGTTCAAATTTGTCATAAAATAAAACCAAAATTGTCATAACTGAACATTAAACTCAGCACGATTACATAATAATCATATATTTAAGTCTTTGTTGCGATGCATTTTTCACCTGTGAGAATCTAAAATCCTGTCAGATGAGCAGTAAAATAAAAGTAGTCTACTTGTAGTCCTGTGTTAGAAAAAGCGTCGCTCCGCATCTGTGGAAGGACTCGGAGCTGAGACCTCCGTGTAATAATAAGTAATAATAAGTGTTAAACAGCCTCCAGAAATCATCACAACCTGCCTCACACGTGCAGATACGAAGATCATCACAATAAGAGGTTGTGGTTTGTTTGGAGCAGCTTGTCGTCGTGAATCTTCATCAGTGCAAATACTCGCTGTTAAATTATCATCATGACAAAGAAACGAGACAGATTCAAATCATCCTCCAGATCAATGAGCAGCTGCGTGAAACCAACCAAACAGCGTTTTCTTTGCTGCTGCGCTCACTGACCTCCTCGGATGCTGGTACAGGACCGACATCCGTGAGAAGTAAAGCGGCTCACCTCCAGTCGCCAGACGCGCGTATTCAGAGGCGCCTGCCGTCGCCAGCTGCGCTGCTAAAACCAGGTGTCATTAGTCAATTAGTTTCTTTCCATAAATGTAAATCATTTGTTTTCTGAATAAGTAGAGAGGTCCTCCAGAGATCCTCCAGAGATCCTCCAGAGGTCCTCCAGAGATCCTCCAGAGATCCTCCAGAGGTCCTCCAGAGATCCTCCAGAGGTCCTCCAGAGGTCCTCCAGAGATCCTCCAGAGGTCCTCCAGAGATCCTCCAGAGATCCTCCAGAGATCCTCCAGAGGTCCTCCAGAGATCCTCCAGAGGTCCTCCAGAGATCCTCCAGGCTTCAGGACCCAGAGATTGGACGAGCCACATGAACGTTGATTTAAGATGCACATCTATTACTATTAACTGTATAATTTTGTTTATGGGCTGATTAAAAAAAAAATTGAAAACAGCTGCACTGTGAACCGTTTTCTGTTGTAAATGAAAGCTTTACACAAATAAAAAAAATTAGAAACAGGCTGAGCATGCAGACGTCCTGTTTGAGGTTGGGGGGGGGGGGGGGGGGGGGGGGGGTGTTGCAAAACTCTATATGAAGCCACTTCTATTAAATCTCAGTGATGACGTATTCAACAAACCTTTTAATATGACACCAGGTTTGTTAAAGAAAACAGACGCGATTTGTGGGTGTAAAATTCAAATATTTGAGTTACATATTACATACTACATATTTGAGTTAGAATGAAGACGTGAGAGTCTGAGGGTCACCTAAAAAAAAATAACTTTAAAATAAAGTAAGAATCAAGTCGTAATTCTATATGGATAAAGCAGACTATAATCTCACAATTATACAACAATTAAAAAAGGGCTGAAAAAATGGAACACTGTGTCAGGAAGGACATCCAAAATAAAATAAAATAAAATAAAATAAAATAAAATAAAATAAAATAAAATAAAATAAAATAAAATAAAATAAAATAAAATAAAATAAAATAAAATAAAATAGCTGAATCAATAAGTGTAACATGGCGATGTGTTGTCCTACCAGGATGGAAAAAAAGAAGATAATTGCTAATTTTCACTCCTGATATTCCCAATCAAATTCAAAATATTTTTTATTGCTACCGTTTTCATAAATTATGACTTTATTCTCATAATAGTAAACCCTTTTTATCATGTACAATTATAATTAATTATAACCTTTATCCTCAGAATTCTGACTTATATATTTCTCTTAAAAGCCAGACTTTATTCTGATAATTTTCATATTTATCCCGGAAGTCTTAGATTGTTTTCCCTCCTCAAGGTTGTCCTAAAACACCGTCATATCAAATTCTCAGAGCTGAACATTTGTTTCTGCTGTACTGTGTGGACTGGTCTCCATGGCGATGAGACAGCATGAATGTGGTCAGTACCCCGAAATACTGGACCGGAGAAAATCACCTCTCTCTGAATGTCTCCAAGACCCAAGGAGATTACGGTGCACTTCAGGATGGGGAACAGCACCCAGTCTCCTGTAACCGTCAAGGGTCCTGAGAGGACGGGTACTTTTGAAGATCTGCAGTGAGACCTGACTTGGGCCGGTCACACCTCTGCTGTCGTTGCAAAAGCCCCAGCACCTCAAGAGGTTTGGCCTGAGCCCCCAGATTCCCAGAAACCTTTACCGACCCATCTCAGAGAGCCTGTTGACCGGAGGATTTACCTCAGGGTTTGTCCTTATAAGAAGCATTAGACACAGAGCAGAGATGTTCGTACTGCCAACCCATCATTGGCGGTGGCTGCCGGGGCTGCAGGAGCTGCACAAAGGATCACCAGATACCCCGCCCACCCTCAGCCAGTTCCTCCTGCTGGTTTAGGGGAGGAGACATAAGAACCCCAAAACCCAAACCAGCAGGCTGAGGAGCAGCTTCTTCACACAAGCCATCAGGCTTTTAAATAAAAGTGCATTACAACCTTCACTTCCCATCAGCTTTATGAAATACATAAAACGTGTGCTATTATTTAATAATCTTATTTCTTGCTGTTTATTGTTATAAAAATGTTTAACTTATAAAGTATAGGGTTTTTTTTTTTACAAGAATTGAACACATCTGTGAGCTGCAGGGACATTAAACTTGTTGAATCTTGAAATAAGCACCAGAGCTGAGAGGAAAGCTCTTCATCTGTCCTTTCTCTGAGTTTCCTGACTTTCTTTGTCACAACCTTTGGTTTTCCTTCACTCTTAGTCACACTCTGACAGACTGCTGGCCCTTCTTTGCAAACAAAAACCTAAAAGACAGTTTGTCATTTCTTTATTTCAGTACAACAACCAACTTTCAAACCAAAATCGTTAATACGTGAGTTTCCTTTAACCCATGCACATTTTTCTACAGTCTTCTTTCTTTCTTTTTCCACAACTGAAAGATGACACCAGTTGGATGCTGCAGCCTGGTGTATCACAGTTCTGGCCCTGACAGCGGTGCAGCTGTCAGTCATCTTTCCAACAACCCACTGATGGTTTTGGACCGACACATAAGCATCCGCTTCGCCATCATCGAGGTCACTGTTGTTTATTTATTGGATTGCGAAGTATAAGTGCTTCATCACGAAGTAATTAAATGTAATTTTCTTAGTTAGCTGGCTAAAAATGAGGACAGGCAGTTTAACCTAGTGAAATAGTGCATGTTGATGGTGACCTTGCAGCGCCGGCGCCCCCTAGAGGCTGTAGAGGCTTCGTGCACCTACACAGTGTGATCGCAGCAGGACGCAGCTCCGAGCTCGTTCACGCAAACACCGCGTTCACGAGCGCTGCAGGAAACAGTGAATGTGTGTCATAAAAAGCACTCTGTGAATAAGCGACTCTACAAAATAAACAAGGTTAAAAGGTTCCTTGCAAGTGCAGATCATTCACCTACTAAAAAGCGTCTGCTCAAATGATCCAAAGCACGAAGCATAACTGTTTTCCAGAGTTCGGATTTACCACGAGATTTGTGTTATTTCTTATTTTTTAATGTCGTGGATATTTTTTTATGTTACAGTCATAAGAAAAAAAGACAAACATACAAGACCCTCCTTTAAAAAATAATGATTAACGAACAAATAATGGAGTGATTCCTATTTACTTTGCTTTTACTTCATCAGTTGAGCAGCAACAGTTTGAATCCAAGTCATCAAATGCTTTTTCTTGTCTTGTTTATTTCTTTTGTTAATCCATTTTTGTATTTCAGGTCTGCAATACATTAAAATGGCCCTAGGCGCGTTTTTGGAAAAGTGTGGAAGTGAAAGAAAAAGAAATCATGTGTGTATTTTGAACATCTGATGTCAACAGGGGATTGGAATCATGAGCCTGTACAAAAGTTGGATCCATTACAGACTTTGAGGAGCAGAGATGTTTTACATATTTGTCAACAAACGTATGAAAAAAATATCGAGATGTTTAAAAACAGTCTAGCTCAAATAGAGATTTGAAGGGATTTCATCATTTCTCTTTGTACAGAGCATCATGCCGTTAAACACCCACGAAACACGCAACACTGTCAGCGTGTGGGGATGTGGACCAGAAAGTGGGCCTTCAGATGGCACTGATCCGTTATCAGCAGTGGTCACCGTGGAAACGTTAAAAAGCGCAACAACACAGGGCCGCATTCACAAATGTGCCAAATAAAGCCGCATGTTGGCGCTGACCGGAGGCAGCATCACCATCTCCGAGGCGTCGGGACGGAGCATCACCGCGTCTGAGGTCTAAACCTGCGGAGCGTCCGGACTGTTGTCGGCAACAAGTCCAAAGCCTCTGTCAGTCTGGGGTTGATAGAGCTGTGAGTGGCTGCGTGTCATGACGGAGAACAGCGGGCAGGCTCGTGTCTGAGGAAAAGGCCCTGGCGTCATGCTCCTTCTGTCAAAGTCTAACTGAGAAAACTCCTAATGGCTCGTCCTGGTCGTTTGCCCGCTGTGTTTTATGAAGCTGCTGCTAGGAAAAGAGGAGTTTTGATCTGAGTCCGTCAGATGCTGCTCGCTGCCTGTAAATGTGACCCAACAGGTGCGTTTGGTTGAGATAAAGGAGCCGCAGCCGCATCAAGAGCCCCGATGACTCGAGCCGCTCACAGGCACCGCACTTATTTATGTGCCTTTTAACAAGAAGCTGTTGTGAGATCGTCTGTTAGATAATCAACAGCAGCTGACGTCCATGCAAGCACGGTTTTATGACTTGTCTCTGTCTGAGGACTGATGCTGCGGCCTTTAAGTGGCTGCCGTGGTGTCGGCACAAAGCAGCGTGGGCGGCGGAGGGCAGCGCGCCACGGCTCCTCCACGTCACGTCAAGACGTGGGAGCGTTCCTCAGTGACGTCATGTTCCACCTGTGTTCTGCCTCTGTGCAGATAACCACCACCGAACCATTTGTCTGAGCGGTTTTCAGGGATTTGGACTCATCTTCAGAGCAATAGTAGAAAAAACAACTGCAAGTGTGACAAAGAACAAAAACAATATTGCAATAAGTTCCAAGATCATATTTTATTACAAAACTGACAAGTGAAGCCACAAACACCCCACAACAGCTCTCCTTCAAGGTCCAGCGGGTGCTGCTGGACACAGATTTACTATCACCGTTCCAACAAAGCTGGGATGTTGTGTAAAGCATCAATAAAAACAGAAGGCAATGATTTCCAAATCCCATAAACATAGAAACCACGTGTAAACTATGGAAACTGACGACCTTAAGAAAGAAGAAAGGTAGCGCGAGAAAAAGATTTAATCTCAAGAGAACATAACGATTCAGTCAGAAGCTAGACCAGCAGAAGTCCATATGCGTCTGGGAAATAAGACCGTCATAGTCAGGGTCAGGGTCATAGTCATGGTCAGGGTCAGGGTCATAGTCATGGTCCTGGTCAGGGTCATAGTCAGGGTCCTGGTCATGGTCGGGGGGTCTACGGCGCTGACACCAGCTGACTACAGGTGATGTGGTCGAGCCTGAGCCGGTCATCGCTCCATCGCAGGACAATTCAGAGGAAGGTTTCTGCTGATTTGAGTTGGAGTGTGACATGAAGCAGTCCGTGACGTTTGCTGAACTTTTCCCCAGAAGTGATGAGCTGCAGGGACGGTGATCTGAGGTGTTGTGTTCAGAGAGCATGTCAGTTTGTTAGACCCTCTCTACACTCTGGGTCCGTAGTTCAAGTATCTTGAACTGCATTACTTCAGTTACTCAGCTTGATTTTGCTTTTTTTCCCAGAACTTGATTGGTTGTTGAGTTCAGAGGATTTTAGTTTGTGCAGTTTTGACAGATCTGTGTTCAGTTGGTCATATTGGTGATTTTGTCCGATAATGAAGTAAATGTGTGCTGGTTCATTTCTCCACAAAACCTCCTAAGTTTCATCAAGAGGAAAACAGTACCTGAAACAGGAGTCAAATAATATTACATTTAGCTTTGAAAAGCCATTTAATTTGAAAAAGCTCCTGAAAGAAGTAAATTCAAGAGGAAAACAGCCTGGGATCAGCGCCAAAAGTTAATAAAAACATGCCACTGAGGTGCAAATCACATAAATCCATATTTTATTCACAACAGAAGACAAAAAAACATATCAAATGTTGAATAAAAGGCAATTTATAATTAAAAACAAAGAAAAATTAAGCATATATGTATTTGATAGCAGCAATATGTTATAAAGACATTGGGACATGGCCACAGGCAACAAAAGACCAAAAAAAAAAAAAAACAGCTGAAGGATCACAAAATAACTACTGGGTATGGACGGACAATCTTTCCACTCTGCAAAGAACTGAATCTACAAAAAAAAAATAAATAAAACAGAAAAGAAAAACTGCTTCTACAAATTGTGAAACAAGTTTGGTTTGATCTTCCTCATTGCAAAGATAAACATACTTTAAATATCTCACCATTTACAATCCCTAATATCATGAAAAGATGCAGGAAATCTGGTGAAATCTCTGTAGAAAAGGCGTTTTTTTTCGCCTCTTTTTTAAGCAATACGCCTTCTGCCCACACGGGGGCAGCCCTGTTCTGCTGACGGTCCGGCACGCCCAGCGACACCACTCTGTCCCGCTGGAGATGCTCTTCATCGGGTCCTGCACCAGGGGACGACACACTTGTGCTGTTGGGATATGCTGCCCCCATATGGTCATGTTGCTGCATAGGTGGCTTCTGATCATACATTTCCTCACTTTCCACATTTAAAGCTTTTTCTGTGTTCTAGCGTGAATAAAACATGGCTTTATGAAATTTAAAAATCACAGCGTTGTTTTCCATTTAACTTTGACACATAGTCCCAACCTCTTTGGAACGGGGTCTGTATGTTTGAAAGGCAGTACAACAAACACAAGTACAGTATAAGTATATTTAATGGTGTTACTGGTTAGTTCAACATAGAACAGCTGAAGGAGGTTTGTGGGAGATTAAAGTCAGTGTGACATCACTGACTCTCACACAGCGGTCACAGCGCCGTGCACGGTTCATTTCGACTCTCTCACTGCAACGTTAAAAACAAACGAACAATAACTTGTTTCTACTTGTGATTCCACCATATTCTGTTCAAACATCCAGACTGCTACAAATGCAACAATATGAAGTTGTCAGGAGTCCAGACGAGACTTTAGAACAGTTTAATAAAACTTCCTCATAATACAAATTCAACAGATGCTGTTCTGTTCAAACTTAGTGAATAAACTCTATTTAAGAAACAAAATCTGTGACTTTTGATCTTGAACCTACAAAAATAACTTTGTCTGACACATCAGAATGCATGCAATCTAACAAATACAACAAAACAGCATTAGTTGTTATTAGTCAGCTGTTAAATGTTTGGCTGGAAGTAAACACTAAGGCTAAAAAAATAAAAATAAAAAAATCATACATGTGCAGCTGAACGTGGAGCAGGCAGATAGATCCACAGGGATCATCTCCTCTCGTTTATCATGTCAGCAGTGCAATTAACATTTTTACATGATGTATTTCTGAAAACAAAACAACCTTTCAGACAACATGGTCACAATACTGAAATAACTAATAAATTAGACAAAAATAAAGTATAGACTTTATGCACGTGTTAAAGTCACTGTATGGAGAATTACCACGTCTGGCCACAAGGGGGCATCGGGATCTGCTCTGCTGACTAATGTGCTCATGAGTGGGGCCGCTTCAGCACTGACTGTAAACCCACTTTGTGCCACTAGAGGTGCCCTTCGGCCCGGCCAGTCACCCATCCACGTCTGGTACCCCACCAATTCACGGCCATGTCCACCGATACAGATACCAAACCAATTACCAACGGGAGGGGGCGGGCATCAAGTGATACCTCACACAGACACATCCAAGATTTGCTAGAAACATCTTGGATCATCAAGTTGTTGAATCAAAACTGATTGCGGCTCTGCCTTTGTCACAGGCTTCGTTCCTCTGATGGACTGTTCCAATAGTGTCTCTTCCGTCTATTAGTAATGTTCCATGCAAACCAAAGTGGAGTCCAGAGGAACTAGACTGATTCTTGGCATCAGACAGGAAATCGATTAGGATGCCTGGCTATCCAACGCCAGGGTTGAAACAGGAACCTTTCTGTCATGTGGCGCCCCCATGTGGTCAGAAGTGGTACTGTTAAATGAAGTGTTTTTAATGTTAATGATCAAACCATCTCGCTGAACACTGACAAATGCTCTGTAACAGTCTTGTAGACAATTTGGAGAAACGTTAGAAACAAGTGCTTCAGATTTTTACTTCAACACGCGACATCATTGATGTGTCAACAGGAACAAATCTGAAGTACAGAGACTGAACTGGAGAGCCGAAAGTCCCTCTGTGTCACGTTGAGACCAATGGATGGAGTGATCACATGACTCTTGTTGCCATGGTGAATCCATGCAGTGTAAACAGATGCTAAGACGGATAGAGTTTTCACAGAGTTTACATTAAAACTCTAGCAGGTTAACACATTAAAACCAGGTTTAACGCCAGCTCCCTCAAACTACAAAAGCCAGTTACACTACGAGGACACACGATACAATTCACAGGTAAATAAATACGTAGTCACCGCCAGAATCACCCACAAACTCAATGAGGAGCTATTTGTAGGTGAATGTGCTAAAAAAATAAAACAAAGGTAAAAGAAACGCTCTCACTTGGAGGATGAGACACGGAAAAATCCAACACGTCAGTGGTTTGTAAGTGGGAAACAAACCAGTGAAAGCTCCGGCTTGTGGACCTCCCAAACCGTCGCAGTTATCAGACATTGTAAAAGAGTGTGAAAATGAAAACACATGTTTGGAAAGGAGTGAGAAACCAAGAACAGGATAAACCCCCCACTGCAGGCTGTGTTTCCACTTGTAACCATCCTCAGTCAAATAAAAGCCAGGAAAACACGGAGCTCTGATTTCCTGCCGCTGGTTTAACACCGTTTCCCACAAAGCCAGTTCAAACAGCAAATACAGTTAGAATATAATGTGCCTAAAACTAAAACGGGACATTCTTTTAAAGAAGCAAGAAGACCTCTGGTACTTCAATGTTTATATTCAGAGTTGTGAAAGTGAGGTATTAAAAAAGAAGATGTGTTGGTTTGGACTGGAACAGGTCGGATGTGAATCTCCTGCTCAGTGCAGCTGGATGCGGTCGTCAAACATGCGACAGCGGGGCGCGTTTGTGCGGGCCGGCAGTGTGAGCTGTGTTCTGGGTCGGTTACAGTGGTTCCACATGTTCTCCAAGCTGCAGGCTCATGCACAAAGTGGTTTTAACTGAACATCTGAGGCAACCAGGAAGCACACTGAAATTCCCAAACCCAAAGTGCACTTGCAGTCACACCAGAATAGTACAGTAACAGACATAAAAAAAGAAAAAGAACATTAATTCCCATTAAGATGATGAGTACGAACTTGACGTCGTCCAGAGTCCCACTGTTTCTTTTTGTCTTTGTAACATATAAACTGCCAGCTGGAGTTTTAGTTGAGAACATTAGCAGCTGGGATGCCACCGGGAGGGGAAAAACCGCTTCTGCTCTCAGATTAAAGAGCAAAGGCCTCACAGATGCCGTCCATCAGAGTAATGCAGCTCTGCATCCTTTTATCTGGGTTCCAATAAGTCCTTCAGATTGGGCAGAGTTCTTTGTATCACAGGGAGGAGCTATGAATGATGCTTTAAAGAGAAGAAATGTACGAGCGATCTTCCTCCATGCTTCCTTAGAATTTTGTTTTCAATTTTCCTACAACTCCATCTCATTTAAAAAGCTGCTTCTCAATAATGTATTTACTGGATGAGTTCAAACACTTTCAGTTTAATAAACCAGAGACCAGGACCTTTTCATCCTCCGTCACCTGGCGATGGAGAGGCGGGGAGTTCTGTTGGTGGTGGGCACTTCTCAGTAGTTGTGTACAGGATTCCCGGCGGGTCTTCGTGGTGAAGCTCAGGCCTCAGAGCTCAATGAAGTCCGCGTCGGACTGGGGGGGAGGCGGGCGGCAGCGCTGTGCTCCGTGCGGAAACTGTAATCATACTGATACAAGCAGGAAAACTGTCAATCAGCTGTGGGGTAAGAGCTCCTTCACAGGAGGACATGAATCTGAATACACGGTGCTGTGGCGCCCCCTAGTGGACACAGGCGCCAGTAAACATCCTCGGCACATCGTTTTCCCAGACTCTAAATGAAGACAAGGACTCCAACTGATCTCACATCTTTTGTTTAAAAAAGGATTTTCTTTTCATCCATAATTCTTCCCACACCCTTATTACACAGGAATTCCCACCAACTCTCTCTTATGTCTCTTTTTGCAGTAATTCTTGATTTTACCCTGATTTTATTTTTTTGCAGACAGTATGAACCCAAGAAATTTTATGTTTTTATTTGCATCAGCTTAATTTCATTAGTTAATAAAAAATAAATAAATATGCTCCCTAAAAAAAAAGAAAAAAAAAAAAAAAGATAAGAATTGGGATTTTCTCTTCTTTCTACAGTGTATAATATTAAACCATGAACAGTGAAAATTACAAACAAATAGGACCAGGCAGAAGAGCTGGACATGAAGACACCCGGTCCCGAGAAGGTAAACCGCATCAAGAACTATCATTCATTAGTACAACCCCAGTTCCAGAGAAGGTGGGATGCTGTGTGAATCGGTCTATTCCCAGTTCTAACAATGTGACTACTGATCCAGCTACAGCACCCCTACGTCCCACTTCTGCTGGACGAACCCCAACGTTCCTCCCCTCGCCGTTCAGCTTCTCGTTCCCGTTTTCCCGTTCATATGCCTCCTCCACTGAGTCTTCCAGGGAACCGCCAGCTCAGTAAACTAAACTACCCACTGACCCTCACCTACCTGACTCACCTCTGAATTCCCGCTCACGTACAAACTGGACTGTCGTGTTCTGTTTGACACCTAATGATTTTGTCTGCTTTCAACAGCTGCTTCTAAGTTCTTCAGCACCTGGCTGCGTTGCCACGTGTAACTAATATCTTCCATGAAATGTCAAAGTGTCTTATTTCCAGCATCTGAAATGTAATCTATTTAGAATAAAATATATGCTTATAAGATTTGCAGATCATTGCATTTTGTTCATATTTGACATTTTACACAGCATCCTAGCCGTTGGCAGCACATCTTTTCCAGCGATGTTTATGACGTGTACACGTGTTTGCAGGAAGAAAGGGACAAAACAACACCTGAAACTCTTGACATTTTTTTGGTCTATGTTGCAAGGACTGAAATGAAAAAATGACAAATGAAGCAGATAAAGAAAAAAAAAAAAACTAACGACTGTTCATACTATTTGCAAAGAAATAAAAGTGAAGAATCGCTATTCATTCTGCACATCACCACAGAACATTTTATGATTCGTTTACAGTTTATGACTCTGCCATTGCTCGTTACATTTCCAGTTATGGCGTTTGTGATTACATCATCATGACTGACAGCAACTATGACTTATTAATCCAGTATGGCGTAAGAATCTCACATTTTCCAAGAAGACGTGCAGAGGATTTGTGGCTCTCACTTGATCATGTTTGTTGACTCACCTCCTTCTCGATCTCAGCCAGCGACTTGATCGTCATTCCCATCAGGTCCACCTGCTCCAGCTGCACACAGCATGAACACTGAGCTCCAGCAAAAGTTCATACTCAAGTCCTGTCGCTACAAATATACTATACAAGTCGGCAGTCGTACCTAACTTTAGCATTTTTATTTTTAAATGTATGCATTTTTCACAAGGCCAAAACCGTTTTTTTTAAGAAAGTAACTTCTGATCACCTTAGGCTACATCACTTTGGAGTGCTTTTGTTTTAAATATGACACGTGTCATGACTACACCTGGAATCCACACCAGACCGTTGAGTTTGACCCTAAAATGCAGAAAGGTTTTGATCCAGCCGCTGCAGTCTAATTTGGATCAACAAAACGAACTCTTTAGAAGCAATGATGTAGGGTCAGCTCCTCCTTTGCAAGTCCCACATCATGTAACCATCATCACATGACAACAGGTGCGCTCTAACGGTGTGGTGAAACAGCACAGACAGAACAACAGGCCCTGCTGACTTAGTTGACCGGGGTCTCACTTCTCATGCAGCCAAAATCTGGACTTAATATGGAAAAAAAAAACAGCTGACTTGTTCCTGCTGTTCATTTACACAGAGAGCATGGAAGCCTGACCGATACTCGTTTATGTTGGTGTAGTGTGGACACAGATCTTTTAAAAGGCGTCAGGGCCAGATCAACAACTTACATCTGAAGAGGCGCAGGCGAACTTCTCAGAGATCATGAACGGGACTCCATCCATCGCTGAGGGACAAGGAGAGAAACGCAACAACAATGTGAATTTTACAGATGACAGCTGAGAGCGAAGGATTCATGTTGAATAGTACACGTTATTTTTAACACATAATTCTGCCACAGCACAAAGGATGAGGTCAGATGACCACCCAAACGGCCAGAGTCTTACAGACATTCAGAGTTCAGAGAGTTTAAATCAGGTGTGGTGGAGCAGAACACCTAAAACAGTGTTTCTCAACCCTGGTCCTCAGGGCCCACTGTCCTGCAGGTTTTAGATACTACTCTGCTTCAGCACACCATGATACAAGAAGCTGTGTCATCAACAGAGTTGTGCAGACCTTGATGACAAGCTGGTGAGGACTGTTAATTAGAATCAGGTGTGTCGGTGCAAGGAGACATCTAAAACTTGCAGGACCTGGGTTAGGGAACACTGACCAAAGTTACGCAAACCTTCCACTTACCTGTCATTAAACCACTGTTCTTAAGTGGGATGTTTTAGCCAGATCCTAATATAAAATCCCTTTTTTATCTCCAAAACACTCTGTGCTCACCCTGTTTGATCCATTTCCATAGCGACCATTACCTTGATGTTAATGAGCTTCATTAATAAAACCCAACAAAACTAATTACTGATTGAAATATTAACTTGTCTTGAGCTGCTTTCACCACCGATCATGTTGATTTGTTAGTTTGTAACACCCATGGAGAGAACGTGTGGGACCTTTCCAACAGACCTGTAAATGCCATTAAAATAACACTGACCGACATTTGGACTCATTGTACTAAACAGATATGTCAGAACCTCGGTTTTTTATTAATTCTCAGCCGGCTGGCATCACGCTTCAATTCCTGATTTCTTATCCTGACCAAACAGATCAGCGAGCTGTGGGACGTCCTGATGCGGCCCAATGCAAACCTCTCATAGATGACTACTTTGAGTCACTGATGTAATGACCTTATTTTTATGACTTCCGTTGCTGAAATATCTTGAGATTTGTTTCCCTGGATGGCTTGTTGACAGCATGTCTAGAGTTATAGAGTGTAGCTGCTGGTAGCCGCCCCCCTGCAGCCCCCGAGCAGCCGGGCAGTCAGGGCGGCTGGGTGACGGTTCGGAGGAAGCGTAGTCCCAAAAGGCGCACGGAACACCGCCATTCGCTTCACGTGTCTAACCGTTTTTCCCCACTCAGCGACACACCCGCTGAGAAACCGACCTTGGTGATTGGCGACTCTATTTTGAGGCATGTGAGGCCGACTCCAGCGACCATAGTTAGGTGCATCCCGGGGGCCAGAGCGGGCGACGTCGAAGCAAACTTGAAGCTGCTGGCAAAGGGTAATCGTAAATACAGTAAAGTTATCATCCATGTCGGCGCTAATGACACCCGGCTACGCCAGTCGGAGGTCACTAAAATCAATATTGTCTCGGTGTGTAACTACGCCAAAACCATGTCGGACTCCGTAGTTTTCTCTGGTCCCCTCCCCAATCTGACCGGTGATGACATGTTTAGCCGCATGTTGTCGCTCCGTCGCTGGTTGTCTCGGTGGTGTTCAGAAAACGACGTGGCCTTTATTGACAATTGGAAGACGTTTTGGGGAAAGCCTGGTCTGCTTAGAAGAGACGGCATTCATCCCACCCGGGATGGTGCAGCTCTTATCTCTAGAAATCTGGCTGATATTATTAGATCCTCCCCCTGACAATCCAGGGTCCAGGCCGGGGTGCAGAGCTGCAGTCTTACACGCTTCTCTGCTGCTTCTCGAGGACTATCGCCTGCCAATAAAAAGGTAGAAGTAAATGATGTAATTGGAGATTCTAACGAGGTGCCAAGTAAAATAGATTTAGTATCGATTCCCCGTCCTCCAAATCTTCACCAAGCGCGACGTAATAGAGGCGTTAACCAAAATAACCTCGTAAAAATAAAAACAAATACGCATTTAGTGCGAACTAAAGACCAAACAATTAGATGCGGATTACTAAATATACGATCTTTAAGCTCCAAGTCTCTATTAGTAAACGATCTAATTACTGAGACCCGGAGTGACATTTTCTGCCTAACAGAAACGTGGCTCCAAGAGGAAGAGTTTGTTAGTTTAAATGAATCGACGCCGTCCGGTTACTTTAATTATCATATTCCTCGAATCACAGGTCGAGGTGGAGGAGTAGCGGCGATCTACGACTCCAGTCTTACAATAAAATCCAAACCTAAATGCGATTATAATACATTTGAAAGCCTCACGCTTAGCTTAAAACTGCAGAGCTGGAAATCAGAGAAGCCAGTCTTGTTGGTTGTAGTTTACCGGCCTCCTGCTGGAGCTTATCTGGAGTTTCTGTCTGAGTTCTCAGATTTCTTATCTAGTTTATTGATCAGTACAGATAAAGTCATCATAGTGGGCGACTTTAACATTCATATGGATGTTGACAACGACAGTCTTAAGTTGGCTTTTGATTCTCTTCTAGAATCGATGGGGATTTTACAAAAAGTTAACGAACCAACGCATTGTCTTAATCATACTCTTGATCTGGTCCTCGTCTACGGTGTAGAACTTGATAATCTGTTAGTGTCACATGTAAACTCCCTCCTATCCGACCACTATTTAATAACGTTTGAATTCAACATTGTCAACGTTACGCATAAAAGGAGGAATTACTTTAGCAGGTGTCTATCCGATAAAGCTATCACTAAATTTAGGGAGGCCGTTGCTCTTCATCTTCTTACAGAGGGACATAGTGAAGCAGTTGAGGGCTGTGACCTCGGTTCTACCTCTGCAGACGTTGATTTCCTTGTTGGTAGCACTGCAGATGTGTTGCATACAGCTTTAGATGTAGTTGCTCCTTTGAGAAAGAGGTTCTCTAACCGTAGGAGCTTAACTCCCTGGTTTAACTCACATATTCGTATGTTAAAACAGAAAGTGCGTAAAATGGAAAGAAAGTGGTACTCTAGTAGGTCTGTAGATATTTATTATGCATGGAAAGATAGTCTAATAGTGTATAAAAAAGCGCTTCGCAAAGCTAGAACAGCCTATTATTCAGTGTTAATAGAGGATAATAGAAATAACCCACGTTTTCTGTTCAGCACTGTAGCCAGGCTGACAAAGAGCCACAACTCTGTTGAGCCGTGCATCCCTGCAGCTCTCAGTAGTGAAGACTTTATGAGCTTCTTTAGCAATAAAATTGTCAGAATTAGAGAGGAAATCGGCCAGGCCCTCCCGGCAGTGGCTGTGGGAATTTCTTCAACCTCAGCGACTCCCTTATGCTCCGACCTGACTCTAGACTGTTTTGTTCCTGTAGACCTCTCTGAGCTGACCTCAGTCGTCAATGGATCTAAATCATCCACGTGTCTGTTAGACCCAATCCCAACTCGACTACTCAAAAATGTTTTCTCTCTTATTGGACCGACAATACTGAAACAGATCAACTTGTCCCTAGTCTTAGGATATGTGCCACAGGCTTTTAAAGTTGCAGTAATCAAACCATTACTTAAAAAACCCTCTCTTGACCCAGACATTTTAGCTAACTATAGACCAATTTCCAACCTTCCATTTATCTCTAAAATTCTGGAAAGGGTAGTTGCAAGCCAGCTGTGTGAGCATTTGTATAGAAATGATCTATTTGAAATTTTTCAGTCAGGGTTTAGAATGCATCATAGCACAGAAACAGCACTGGTTCGAGTCTCGAATGACCTTCTTATGGCCTCAGATAATGGGTTAGTGTCCCTACTGGTTCTGCTGGACCTCAGCGCTGCTTTTGATACTATAGATCACAGCATTTTACTACAGAGGCTAGAGTATGTTGTTGGGATTAAAGGGACAGCTCTAGATTGGTTTAAATCATATCTGTCTGATAGATTCCAGTTTGTTCATGTTCATGAGGTTTCTTCCGTACAGACGAGGGTCTGCTATGGTGTCCCGCAGGGTTCAGTGCTAGGGCCAATCCTGTTCAGTTTATACATGCAGCCCTTGGGAAGTATTATCCGGAACCACGGCATTAATTTTCATTGTTATGCTGATGATACGCAGCTGTATCTGTCTATGAAGCCAGATGAAACGGAACCATTAGACAAACTTCAGATGTGTATTAAGGACATCAAGGACTGGATGTCCAGAAATTTTTTGCTACTAAATTCTGATAAAACAGAAGTTGTTGTTTGTGGTCCCAAACAGCTTAGGAAGGGATTAGATGGTCTTGCGATGGCCTCCAGTAAAACTGTGCGAAACCTTGGCGTTATATTCGATCAGGATTTGTCATTTAAACAGCATATTAATCAGGTTTGTAAAACTGCGTTTTTCCACCTCCGTAATATCGCAAAGATTAGGAGCATCCTCTCGCAGAGTGATGCCGAAAAACTAATTCATGCGTTCGTATCTTCTAGACTAGATTACTGTAACGTGTTGTTGGCTGGATGTCCAAGTAATTCTCTGAAGATCCTCCAGCTGATCCAAAATGCAGCAGCGCGAGTGCTGACAGGAACCAACAAGAGAGACCACGTCTCTCCAGTTTTAGCTTCCCTCCATTGGCTCCCTGTAAAATTTAGAATCCAATTCAAAATTTTATTACTGGCATATAAAGTCCAAAATGGCCTAGCGCCGCGATATTTGCAAGACCTGATAGTACCGTACGTTCCTAATAGAGCTCTCCGTTCTCAGGGTGCAGGTTTACTCGTAGTTCCTAGAGTATCGAAATGTAGATTTGGAGGACGGCTTTCTGTTATCAGGCACCATCACTCTGGAACCAACTTCCAGTTTGGGTTAAGGAGGCTGATACCACCTCCACCTTTAAAACTAAACTTAAAACATTTCTGTTTAATAAAGCATATAGTTAGTGTATATTTAGTACCTTAATGTGTCAGGGCCAGTAGTCAAAGCTGCAGCTACAGGACCAGATTAGAGCAGCTCATCTTAAACAGCTTCGGTGTAGATATGCTGTTATAGGCCTCTGCTGCAGGGGGGCACCAACATGATCCACTGAGTGGTGCCTTTCACCTTCTCTGTTTCTCTTTGCCTTCTCTGTCTCTTCTTCACCTCAACCCTCATTTATTAACAATATCCCATAAACTTAATTGTGGTCCATTGTTCTGGTAGTTTTTTGTGCTTGTCTGGCCCTTCTTTTCCTCTTCTTTGCATGTCCTGCGGACCAGAACCTCAGGAGCTGCTTGCTGACCTGCAGTTCCACCTCTGACCATCCCAGTGTCTGCCTTAACCTGTCTGTGTGGATGTCTGTTGGATGCTTGCTGACACCCCGACATGCAGTCCTCATCCCCTTGGATCACCGTCTATCCATATATCACCCATATTCACAGAACTCTAATTGGACTACCAAGGACAGTTACTAATGTATCCTATCTTGTACCTTTGACGGTGTCTCTATGTCTCTATTCTTTCTTATTTCTTGCTCTACCCGGCTGGCCTTCGGCAGGAGGGTCCCCCCTCATGAGCCAGGTCCTGCTCAAGGTTTCTTCCCTCTTAAAGGGGAGTTTTTCCTTGCCACTGTTTGGCTTAAGGTTTTTCTTCCACTAGGGGAGTTTTTACCTGCCGCTGTTTATGTAATAATTGCTCGGGGGTCATGTTCTGGGTCTCTGGAAAGCGCCTAGAGACAACTTGTGTTGTAATAGACGCTATATAAATAAAATTGAATTGAATTGAAATTGAAGAGTAATGACTCTATAACAGTCTGTACAGTCTCCCCAGAAGACACAGCATCAAAAGTGCCACTCGCCACGATGTTTCATCGTTAACTTGAGAACAGTTCCTTGATTCCACCATCATTACGTTTTTCTATCATCTGCCTTTCATCACTTGACATGCTCTTAAATATCTGTTCTGATGAATTATGGGGCCCATCTGTGTTACTGACACTTCACATAATCAGCATTTAAGTTAACACTTTGCTTCAGATTAAACCAACATTAAAGGATTACAGTTAATCACATTTTGGATGCATTCAAATAAGGCACCTTTGCGCTAAACTATTGGTTTCCATCTACTACAACAACAAAACTCTTGCTGACCTGAGATGGCATACAGGTTGGAGTTCTGGTTCTCATAATCGGGTCTAGTGGTGTTCTTCCCTCTGAAACTGGCAGGTAGAGTCATGGAGATGTGCCTGGGAACAAAAACATAGCATCTGTTTACTTAAATGGCAAAAGAGGGAGATATTTATCCACCAACTACTGTGTGCTGAAGCTAAGTAATGTTTCTGTAAGAAATTTAGTTTAGAAAAAATAAAAAACATAAAAACCAACTGTGCAGCCTTTATACATGCGATGAGCTCAAAGGAAAAGGAGCAGACTTCTTCTTTGGAGCTACAAGTGAACACGGTCAAATACCTGGGAGGGTGTAGTGTGTTCTCCAGTTCAAGGGTGAGGTGCTGCCCCGAGTGGAGGAGTTTAAGTATCTACGTCTTGTTCCTGAACTGTGGGTAGTGGCCAACAGAGGGAGATCATGGATACAAGCAGCCGAGATTCATTTTCTCTGTATGGTGGCTGGACTCTCCCTTAGAGGTGAGAAGAGGTTTGGTCATCAGGGACTAGAAGTAGAGCTGTTGGTCCTCCACATCAACAGGAGCCAGGTGAGGTGGGTCAGGTTATCTGGTGAGCATGACTCCTGGATTCCTCCCTGTGGAGATGTTTCAGGCATGTCCAACCAGGAGAAGAACTAGCAGTAGACCCAAGACCCATGACATGATGAAGGACCAAATCTCAGTTGGCTTTGGGACACCTCAGTGTCCTCCAGGAAGGGCTGAGTGAGGTAGTTGGGGAGAGCAGTCTAGGCCTCTGTTTAGGAGGCTGCCTCCTCCACTCGAATGGATGGATGGAAATGGGATGTGAAGAAATCCTCCATACTTGGGTTTTTTTAAGAACTGCCTCTAGTGCAGTGTCTAACAGGATCATCTGGATGCTGTCATACTCATCATGAAAAAACAGATCGTACTGAACCTGATACCAGTCCCACATGTTGCTGAGACTGGCGTGTGGTTTGATAACAGGGAAAATGCAACGGGCGTTTTTAGATCTCAGACCAAGCCTGGGAGGTGATAGTATGTGCGACAGGATACAGCTGCGTGCTCCAGAGTGGCGTTTCCTTATGGTTCCCAGGGTTCCCCACTTTACCTTTTTCACTCTGTAACTCTAGGATTTTGTTGCTGCCTTATCTTTCATTGCATACATTTAACAGTAAGCAACTTGACTCTCTGTTTGTAAGAAAAGGCTTTTCTAATCACCAATAATACCCACAAATTCAGGGGAAAATGGGCCTAAAACAGGAAGCCTAAATTAATATTTACTTGACTATTTCTGTCAATACAGCAGAAACCATGTGGCACTGCCTTCGTTTTCCTGTTTTCCCCATTAGCTGTGCTCTAAAGACGGACCCGTTTCCTTTCTGTAGAGGAAAGAAAATTGAAGGACAGGGAACATCCTATTGTCTTTTTTCATGCCTGAGCGCAGACTTTCATCTTGAAGTCCTAATGTAGGATACATATGAGACAGCTGGACCAGCAGGGACACGTTCCAAGATAAAAGCATACATTTGTGGAAACATGATCAAAGGAGACATACTTGGGCATCGGAGCTGCCGGGGCTGGCGCTGTGGAGGAGTTCACATTTTGGACGTGGTTGCTGTTGGGAGTGAGCGCAGAGTCCTGAGCACGAGGGACATTTCCCATGCGATACCAGATTCCCATGTTGTTCAGTTCTCTGTAAAACAATATTTGAAGAAATTAGAAACAAACAATAAAGTAAGACTTGCAAAGATATTACAGTTGCAACCAGAAGTTTAAATACATTTTAGAAAAATAAACTTTCTTCCCTGTGGCCTTAAACAGCTTTGAGAGTCGCACACATGGATGTTTTGGCATCCGAAGCTTCTGATGGGCTAACTGACATCACCTGAGTTGATTGTAGACGTATTTTAGGCAAACCTTCAAACATAAGGGTCTCACTCCATGACACCGTGGGGAAATCAAATCAAATCAGCCATCATACCACTCAGGAAAGACGTGGCTTCTGTGTGGAAGTCACACTTTGTCGCAACATGTGCAAATGAACCCCGGGGCATTGACAAAAGTGTTTTTAAAAAGGGTATTATCCGCAGTAAACCAGGAATTGTACAGACATGAGCTGAAAGGTCACACAGCAAGAGAAAACCATTGGGCCTAAACCACCTTCAAAAGCCAGGTTACAGTTTGTCTGTCCTCTGGCCTGGTGGGAATAAAAATGATTGGTTTGGTTCATTGTTACATTTGGAGGAAAGAAAGCGGGAGTGCTGCAGGCCTCAGTGCAGACCTGGGTCCTAAAAAGGCATTTATGAGTGCCATTGAGAAAACCAACAAACAAAACCAGTTCCACCAGTTCTGTGGAGGAACAGGTGCAGCAGGAGGAATAGAGCATAATTCCAGTAAAATACGGAGAAGCTGGTGTGGGGAAACCCAAAATGTTTCAGGCAAGTTAAACTGTTTAATAACAGCTCTACGAAACGTTGAATAAAGTCATGAAAAACAGTTCATTTTTCCCTCATTATTCTGACATTTTACAAATAATTTAAAAAGAATAAAGAAAGTGGAAAACCTAACCTGACCCAATACAACTTAGATGGGAGGAAAAGAAAAGTTTACACATCTTTTTCAAGTTTCAACTAAATGTATGACGGGAGCACCCAGACAGAGGACCCACACCCACACACAATACCTAACTGGATTTTAAAGACATATATTCAATCAAAATGAAAGTGTTGGTGTCCCTAAACTGAGTGGTACCACAAGTGTCCAAGTTAACTCTAGATTTTCTTTTTCTAATGACACAATCCCAGAGGAATGAGAGCAGCGTGGATTATTTGACAGACATTGTAATCATAGAAACCATATTCAAGGATGGACTGGAGACCTGAACACATCTGCCTGCTTTATCTGTACGCAGAAGCCATTGTTGAAAACAATCAAGCTACAGTAACATAGTAGATCACAAGTAGGTGTAGATAAAACAGTAAGACAACATTCACATAAAGGGGGAGCAGTTTGATCACACAAGCTGGAAGGCCGGCTAAGAGGGCATCACGGTCATCGAGGCAGGATATAACCACGGCCTGTTCCAGGGACTGAGCTGCGTATCGAGTCAGGTACGGTCTTATTTTTTCTTATGTTGTAGAGGAAAAGTGGCACGACTGGGACACCGAGGCAACATGGGCAGAGAAAGATAACCGACACCCAGGTTCTTGGTAAGCTTTGTGGGAGCGACAGTGGCAGAGGTAATAATCATGTCATTATCAGGGCTGAATGAACGATGGCAGGGATATCCAGGACTAATCCGGCCCAGCAGAGCCATTTCAGTGGAGTGGACCTTCTAAATGACCTGTTGGAAGTAAATGTTCAAATAAACTAGAACAAACATTCAGACAGACTTCCCCCACCAGCCGCCTCATTTAAACTGTTTAAGTCAAGAGCTCAGAGGAACAGAGGAAGTCATTGTCCAGAGAATGCACAGTGAGGGGCACGCTGAATAATTTGAGCCCACTCCACATGACAATCAGCCTACTTCAGCCAGATGAGCCTCTACATAAACCAATTCACCAGTTAGTTGTAAAGTCCAGACTCTGCTCTGCTCACCCGATGAAGGTATACTGGGGAGGTGCCTGCTTGGACCGTCCCAGGATGCGGATGTCACAGATTGCTGCCTCTGTGGAGTCCCTTGGAATAAACTTAATGCAGAGCCGCCTCTTCCTGAAGGCCTGCTCCTCTGTGGGAGACCAGATACACCAAGAGTCAAACCACCGCCAACAGCATTTTTAAAAAAAAAAAAAAATCAACAGAAGCTTTTCTTAAATATCGTTGATGGTTTAAGGATGTGAAGAGGCGTTTCTGCCAGTCATGCTGTCGTCAGTAGATTTTCGTCTTGAGATGATGACTTACGAGTGTCGACAGTCTCCTGTATCGGGATAAAACCCACTGGCAAAGTGTCCTTGATATCAATCAGCTTCATGTCCACAAGAACATTTCCTAAATGGCTCTAAGAGAACAGGGACAAAATACAAGACGAGAGAGGGAACAACTTTGGTGAGGACAGATTTTATTAGGAAAATATAGAGCAAGGTATGAAAAAAAGAATACATGGCAGCCAAATTGTGCCGACTTTAACCAGCACAAAACACTAGTGAATGTTGACTACGGTGTTTTTAATGATGTACTGTGAGTGTTGGGGCGGGGCGGGGCGTTGGCTTACATTTTCTTTAGAGAAAACTCTGGTGAAGCAGAGGTACCGGGTCACCTTGGATTTGAAAAGGCCATCTTTCCACAGGTCGGCATCCAGCCCATCTGTTGTTGTAGACACCTGGAGGAGCAGAATTAAAGACAAGAAGAGTCTGTGAACTGAGACCAGTTTCACGGGTCTGTGTCACAGAAGAGCAAATAAGGAGAAGCAGCGCAGACTTATTCAAATGTGTCTCACTTCCTGAACCACCACTGCGGTTTGGCAGATGCAACACTTCTGGTTTCATGTTCTGAAAACAGAATCTTAGGAAAATTGAAGTTTTACAACAGTAGACCCATAAATGACCCAACCGTATTGTACCGAATGACAATTAAACCGTAAGGTGAAATTACATTAATAGAGTAACTTTACTGCAAGATTGCGGATCATATCTGGTACCATCTGGTAACAATCAGTGAAAATCCTATGCTTCCTTTAAAGAACCGTCTGCTCTGTCACATCTTTAAGACAACATCAGTGTTGCATCTCCAGTCCAGTCAGTCCTGTCCAACACCTGCCCACAAATATGTAGTACAGCATCACTTCCACCTCTTCTCTGAAGAAGACAGTGTTCATCTTGTTCCTGGTCCTCCGAACCGAAAAACTGTTGTTGTCATGTCACAACTTGTTTCTTGTCTCTTTTTAACTTTCACTTTGTGTTTAAAATGTATTTATTGTGTAGCACCGAGGGTTTGAGGGTAACGTAATTTAGATTCTCTGTATGTGTCTCACATGTGGTAGAATTGACAATAAACTTGACTCTGACTCTGACTCTGACTCCACCATCACCTGTTTTGTCTTGCTCACAATGATGGTGACTGTTCCTACATTATGCCACAAACAGGTCCATTGGTACACTATACAGCCACAACCAACAAACTAATTACTATTGATATGAACACTCAGACAACTAGAACCTTGGAAACAACCAGGTGATCAAATACCATGCACTTCACATTAGATTTTTAAGCTGTGGCTCCTCACACACACTAACCTCTGAGGGACTGATGACCTTTTCCATAAAGTAAATCATCCATTGACAGCTAGAGTTGGCCTCGCCCTTTGACCCTAAATATGTTTGAAGCAGGTTTTAATGATGGATGTATGACAAGGAAATGTCATTGCTGGAAGGTATACTGAAGTTTGAAACCAACACATGCTTCCATTCAGGCAACTCATTTTCACAAAGGCCTTAGATCTTTCAGGAAAACGATTCAAAGACTGACAGAATCTCGTACAAAAACATGACTTCACAGTAGAAGAGTCAGTTTAAACTAGTGTGTCTGCAGTCCAGACCCATCAACTGAAAATATCTGGCACATCATTAAACAAAAACGACAGCAATGTCCACCCAGGATAGTTGAGATGCTCAAATGCTATACCTTGATATAAATAAGACAGCCTTCCTCTCCCAAAACTCCAGCAACTAGTATCCTCAATCCCTGTATGTGGACTGTTGCTGAAAGAAGAGGAGATGCTACACAGTGGTAAACATCACCCTTTACCAGTTTTTGCTTTCTTTCTTTCTTTCTTTTTCTCTCTCTCTTTCTTTCATACATGATGATGGTGTTGCTGCCATCAAATTAAAAGTCACCTCTTTTCCTTTAAGATGGTACATTTCCAATTCCTCTGGACTCTGTGGAGCAGGTGGGTGAGACACACGTTGGCCAAACTGTCAAACATCATGACCAACCCCTTTGGTCCTCTGTATGAGACACTGAGGACATTGGGTAGCTCCTTCAGTCAGAGTCCTGCCCCCAGACTACGGAAGGTCATTTGTCCCACAGCTGTCAGACTCTTTCATATCACAGTTACTCTGACATGCTGTTGTCGCCTCAAACCCATCATGTGCAATATTTATTTAGAGAAGCTGTCGGCATTCATAATATTCATGAAACCTGTACATATCTATCAGCATTTTTTCGGTAATACAATAGTTTACCATGATAATATTTTTCTCTATTTGCACTACAGTACCGTTGTTCCATTTTACTCCAATTTGTACCATATTGTCATGCTGTTGCAGCAGCTAATTTTCCCATGAGGGATCAATAGTCTATTCTTATCTCACATTTCCTCAGCTTAAACTTTGTGTGCATTTTATTTTACGAATAAACTAAAAAATGGGCTTCTGAGATTTTGCATTCTGTTTTTGTTTACATGTTTTAATAATTGGGGTTGAAGACCTGATTAACAGGCGTTTGTGATCTGAGCTTTCTTAACTTTATCACCTGAACTGGTAATCCGGTTCATGCCTAAATGTCCTGTAATGTTCATGAATTACAGACTCCTGATTGTTGCTGATTTTGTACTTCTAACTGGAAAAATGCTGACTGTATACATAGATTAAATGCTGTTTTGAAAACCTCAACCAAGAGAGTCCCACATGGTTTAAATGATCGCTATATCATTGCAATAAGATTTTATTTGCATTTCTCAATTTACAACATTTTGGAAATCATTTTAAGAGCATCATCAATCAAATGCATTGCATATTAATGTGGTTGTTCAAATACAGTTCAGTAGTTTACCACATCATATCCACTGGGGGCCCTGTTCCTGGAGGCCACGACTCCAACCCCAGTAATTGGGTCCATGGACATCTCTGGCAAAGCTTCAGAAAGGTCCCGAACCTCAGGCATCTTTGTGGAAATCTGCAAAGAAAAAAAGAAAAGAAAAGAAGATTACCTTGTTGAAAAGAAAATAGAAAGTTGGTCATTTCAAGAATATGCATAGCAATCAGGACCTGACTCTTTTCTAGTATTTTCATTTACTTATCTATTTATTTATTTTTCAAGAACAATTGGGTTTTCTTTGTTTTACATTCTCAGCTGTGCATCTTAAAAATGTTCACAAAAAAACAAACAAACAAAAAAAATCCACCAAACCTGAAACAGAAAATACAAGAATTTGCCTCTTAAACCTAAACAGAATTTAATCCTAATTTAGATAAAATTGCAAACATCTATACGAGACTGTTCCTTCAAATGAAATAAATCTGTGTTTGGTTTTGAGAGAGGCCACACTAAATACTGACTTTTGCTTGTACAGTAATTTTGTTCTGAACGTTTAGTGGTTTCAAGTTCTGTTTGTATCTTAGTAAACATTCACAGTAAAACTAAAAAAAATGATATTTATACTACCTGTACCTCTGGTCAACAGCTCCCGGATACTGTCTCCCATCAGTTCAGGGCTTGTGGCCATAAAGTTTATTGTGAGACATTTGTCAACAAAGATGCATATTACCTAAATGTTGATAAAATTGCAACACTGGGGGTTTCCCAAGACTTTTGTATAGAACTGTAAATGAGGCCACATCCGCTCGGACACTGCATCTATCCAGCTGCAGACCAATGACCTATCTCTGCACAATGTGAAACCTCCTGCCAGGCATCATAATGGCCATCACACACAGCTCTACACATGAACACACCACAAAAGGGAATTAACAGTGACACCACAGAGGCAAAGTACCAGCTACTGGTAATTTGACCTGCGGCTGGTACTTGGCAGCGTCCTCCTCAGAGTTAGGTCTTACTCAAGTTAGTCCTGGGATACTGCTTGTGCATGTAAAAATACTCACAGAGAAGAGATCTTGAGCAACAACAAATCACTTCACTTATTTACTTCAGAGAAACTTTCAAGCTGGAAAGCAATAAAATGCAAAATGACCCAAGAATGATGTCATGGGACCTGAGTCAAGTTGGTCTGTCTGTTTATGACAGAAATGTCCAGTACTCTCACAACAATTCTGTCTGAAGCTGCAGGAGCAGAACACAAACTGCAGATGTACAATGAGACAACCTGCATTAAGGTCATTACAGGGACACACAGATACAGGAGCCTCACCGACGGTGTAAACACCAAGTGCTGCTGACTGTTGTCCTTGGTAACAGTGGATGTGTGCATTTACAGGAATGCAATGGGAAAAAACCCTGTTTTTACTTGTGCACACATGTCCTGTGAGTATGGATGGTTCTGAGAGACCCGTTTGTTAGCTTAGTTTCAGTGACTTTAAAAATAAAATCTATAAAGGCACGTATCAGATCATGCTGCAGAAGCATGTTCATGACTCCAGTATCTCGGGGTGCGGACATACGTCTCCATCCAGCCATACCTATACCTATACCCATACCCACACCCACACCTACACCTACTACTACTGAAGGAGTTCAACTGTGTTCCCTGCAAATATTACCAAACAATAAACAACATGAATGCATTCCTGATTCAGGCATGTCAACCCTGCCTCTGACCCAACTGTTTCTCATATCATGTTTAGTTTGATTTAACTTAAATCCTTTACTTTATTTATATTTCTAAGACATTTCCGGTCAACTGAGTTTACAGCAGCTATTCCTTTTTTACTTTTAGTGTAATGCCAAGACTCGGCACCTGTTTAACATACAGAAAAGCCAATTTTTCATAATTTGCATACATCAGCACTAAAGATACACAGCACACTGCTGGTGTTGGCATAAATTAAAGGACACCAAGATTTCTGTGTAGAGTGTATCTGCTAACTGCTTCTACCGAGTATGTCTAGAACCAAACCCATGTAGCGGGTTCCCCGGGGTTTTACTACGGGTAGAGCGCTAGAAAAGAACAAAGCACATCACAGAGGGGCACAAACACTTTGGGTGTGTCTGTCTGTTTATAGGCGTGGCAGACTGATAATGAATCCACACCAGACTGTTTCTTGAATAAACTGGTTTTATGAAGAGTGTAAGAGGAGAATATAGAATTACAGATGGAAAATGCTGGAAGCATACCTTAATTAAATGACCAGTTTTAAAGGGGACACATATGTGCATTTCCCCCCTTCAGTTCAATTCAAAAACACTTTATTAATCCCCAGAGGAAAATTGACTGTTGCAGTGGTTTTCATGACTTCAGTCTCTTCATCAGAGAGTCGTAAAGGTTTACTGCCGCGGCAGGAAGGATCTCCCGTAGCGACCTGTGCTGCGGCTGATCTAAGATGAATGATGTTACATAATCACTTCTCATCTCATAGACCGTTGTGGGATCTTCGTTAAACTGCATGAAAAAATAAAAACGGGAGCTGAAACATGCGGATTTGAACATTGCCATAGAAACGGACACCTGGGGGGTCTGGGCAGATGTCACGCCGCCTACATGGACTCAGCATCCCTGCACCCTGTAACACCAACTGAAACTTAGGTCTCCTTCATCCTGTACGAGTTCAAGGCTATGTCTGAGGTTTACCACAAACGGGTAACAGTTGGTGTAACTAACTCACTGCGGTCTTAGTCAACTTACTCCCATTATAACGACAGCTATGTTCCGATTGTGTCGCTCTGGTTCCGACTGTCGCCGTTTAGCAGAAACGACGCGGCTAACGGGGCGCTAACATACCAGCGGGAGCTCCACTCCCCGGGAAAAGACTCCCTGTAACGTGGTCCAGACCACTGGCGAGCTGCGTTACCAATCGGAGCATTTTTACAAAACACAGCTCTTTGAAACAAAAACAGACCCATGGACGAGCGAACACACACACAATCTGCAGCTAACGTTAGCTGCTAACTCGGACGCTACTTACCAGAAAGGCTAACGGCTGAATCGGACCGGACTCCGTGTATTGTCTCCTGTTTTCAGCTTTCTCGCGCCGTTTCACAGGTTTTGAAAGAGAGACATCGTTAGGAAATGTCCATGTTAGAGAAATCAATCGAAACTTCAGTGGTTGTGTGTTGATATCTACATAGTGGGTTTGGTCGCGGCCAGCGGTTTTAGGAGGTGCCGTGAAGTCAGGGAGGCAGTCGGAGTCCTGACAGTTGATTGGAGGAGCGTTTCCTCTGGCCACGCCCCCTCACTAAGCATCGGCAAACATTTAGACGATTAAGATGTAATGCATCGTACACTGTTCAGCTTGCATATGCCGATCAGATGACTGATGTTAAATCTCTAATTTATTTCCTTGTGTCTGAACAATGCGTATAGCCAGCTGCTTGTCGTTGTTTTCAACTTGCCAATGGAACTAGAGATGAACATTATACATTTATATATAGATGTAATTGTTCATTATTACATGTTGTCTAATAAAAATAAGATAAATTATTAATTCAATGATGGTCTCAATAAAACTGCAAACTTTTGATGTTGATGTCTTTCTTCTGTTGTATTGTCAATGCACATCTGAAGGCTCCAGGGCATCCAGGCATAAGACCTGGTAAAGTCCAGAAGATTTGTATTTATTCATTTATATGATTGTGCTGGCATGTAAAACCTGAGAATTGAAATTGTACTTTCCTTTTTCACGACTGTTAAAAGATGTTTGAAAAATTGTTTTCATCAATGTAAGCTGTCAGACATTGTTTGTTTCTTACACTTCTCTGAGAATAATCCATCTGAAGGACACAGCAACTGGCTTTCACAGTACACCCTCAAGACAACATCCCATCACAGGTGAGCCGTGCTCCTGGTGACAAGTTTCAAAGTATTGTTTTCACATAAATATATATATTTATATATATATATATATATATATATATATATATATATATATATATATATATATGACGTTAGAGAGGTTGAGAAGCTCAGTCACTGCTCCTTCACATCGAGAAGAGTCAGCTGAGGTGGCTTGGGCATCTGTATAGGAGGCCCCTGGAAGCCTCCCTAGAGAGGTGTTTCAGGCATGTCCCAGTGGGACGAGACCCTGGGGAAGACCCAGGACATGCCGAAGAAACTATGTCTCTTGGTTTGCCTGGGAACACCATCAAATCCCCCTGGAAGTGCTGGAGGAAGTATCTGGGGTAAAGGAGGTCTGGACATCCCTGCTTAGGCTTCTGTCCCCCGCGACCAGCCCTGGATAAAAGGATGAAAATGAATGAATGGATGGTAACACTTGAGCTGTACTGACCTCCTTATATTTTGGTTTCATCTTTTTTTTTGTCGTTTTAATATATTGGCTTATTTTACATTCCCCATGGCACATATATTACACTAACATGGTAAATGTTATTGCTGTCTGGTACAATGTAGGGGATCTTACTCTTTATTTTTTCTTTGTCTTTATTTAAGTTGTACAATTGAACAGAAATGGGTATGTCTTTGCTCTACATTTTTTCTATCTAGGTTTTAGTGAGAGGCACTTTTGTTTTGTCTGCCCGCGTCCTCACAAAGACCAAGAGACTTGACCACATAACTCCAGTTCTTTACACCGGATTCCTGTATGTCACAGAATACATTTTAAAATACTGCTGTTGGTTTTTAAATCTCTTAATGGTCTAGGACCAAAATACGTCTCTGATCTCCTGGTCCGTTATGAACCAACCAGAACCCTCAGGGCCATGCCTGCTTTCTGTACCCAGAGTTAGAACCAAACAGGATGACACAGCATTCAGCTTTTACATTCCTCACCTGTGGAACAAACTGCTAGAATGCATCAAGGCTGCTGAAATTCTCATATTCTTTAAGTCAATGCTGAAAACCTTTTTTAGTTACTTCTGCTTTTCAGTAATCCACAATTTGCTACAACCTTAATTTCTTTCATCTTTTTCGTTTTATTATTTTTAATGTACGTATATGTGTCTTTAAATCTGCTTTTAAACGCCTTCACTTTTTAATGCGATTTTAAAAATGTTGTAAATGACTTCCAATTGTCTTGTTCATGAAGTGTGCTGTACAAGTAAACTCGCCTCGTGCGCCTCGAAGACGCAGTGGAATATTTAAGTCTTTTACGCTGAAAGAGTCGAACCGGAAGGGAAACTCGAGTGGCAGGGTGAACACAGCTGCCTGAAGTGGCTCCTGTTCTGTTATGATTTAGCATATGTCATTTTTTACCAATGAAAACACTTGATGCCTTCATTAGGATTGTACCCGTGTAAAACGGGTGACTTGGGGTATTTTGGCGGAGGAGTCTTCACAAGGTGAGACTTTTGTGTGAACTTCTGCGGGGTTTACGGCAGCGGCGGAGTGAGGAGGTTAGCTGAAATCAGCTTACGAGCTCAGCGACACCAACACAACAAAGCCAGTCATTTCAACCCGCCAACTGCACAGTTCGCGCTTATAAAGTGAGCATTTTAACTGTATATGTGTTGCTGTTTTCACGTGGGTGAACGCGGACTTATGTCATTTTCAGTAGTTTGAAGTCAGCCAAGGTTATAAAAGCTAAGCCGCTAACGTGAAACCGGACCCGAGGGTCTCGGGCGCTTTGGTGGAGGTGTCGGAACCACTTTAACAAGTATGACGCCCTTTTTACTTCACAGGACTACTGTGAACGTGGCTGCTCGGATTACAAGACACGCCGGGAACCAAAGGGACGGGTTAGTGAGCATTAGGTGTGGGAGTCGGTGACAGGAACCGGCCTCGGGGCTCCGAGACCCGCTGGCACCCGTTAAAACCCGGTTTCTATTCGCAGTCACGGTTTTTCTTGTAAACGTTATAGAGCAACGTTGCTGCTCGTGAGTGTTACGTGTTGTGGTGGCTGTCATGTGTCGGAGTCGTTGGCAGTGTGAACACGGAGTCCCCGTTGCTGTGAGGGGACATGTAGGGTGTTTCCCGTAGTACGGAACCCAAACGGGCCTGGTTTTGGCTCACGGATGACCTCCAGCCAAACACCCTGATCGGCCAGCCCAGCAGCCCAGTTTTATACTCGCTGAATTACTCTTTTTCTTTACATAAAACTATCTAGAAGTATCAAATTTCCTTGAGCTGTGATTATGCAGTTCATTAGTTAATTACAGTAAAAAGAGATGAAAAAATCTACAAAGAAACTTGAGCCTTGTTTCACTTTTCCTCACTTTACACAATTATAGCAAAGTCAAGGTGCAAAAGCTCTATCGGAACTTATTTATGCAGAGTTTTTAACCTTATGAATGTAAAGTACAAGTTAGGAAGATATGTCACATGCTTTTTATACTTCATTAACATAAGGAAACATTGTTTAAAATTGTAAAATCTTTCTTTAAAATTAGTAAATGAATGGTCTTAAAAACAGAAAACCAAGTATTTAATTTGATAACAGGAACATGTTTCAAGGAAAGTAGAGACGGGCTGATGTTTACGAGTGTGTAGTACAAATGCGCCTGGGAAGTGAGGAGACCTGCTTCGGGAGTCTTGATAGAGACATGTTGTCCCATGTTCCTCTGGTACAGGATTCAGTCATCTCAACTGTAGTAATTTTCATTTCATGATGCTTAAATGTCTGGACTGCAGACCGTCCAGTCCACCACTGCGATTCTTCTGCTGCTTTAGTAAAGGATGCAGGATGAAGCCTCTTATCTTCTTAATATAAGCACATAAATAAATGAATAAAAATGCATAGCCTTCCGAGAAGGAGAAGATGTCTGGAGGGGAAAATGTGTTGTACTAAAACCAGAACTACCTTTTGAGTATTGATTTTTCATTTCCACATGTGAAAGCCAGTTTCTTTGGTACTGATACACTCCCATCCCATCAGAGATGCATCTTGATAACAGGTCTGATGGTTTTCCTTAACTTCAGTCCAGACACTACAGTGTACCTGATTTCCTAAACAACATTTAAATGTTGATATGCCTGTCAACAGTCTCGCTGGCACTTATTTTTAAATTCTTCTGTTGTCAGTGTCCCATCCCTTTTTGAGAAACAATGCTGTCATATTATTTTGAGCTAATATTTTTAATTAAAATGGTAAAATGTTAGTATATAAAGTATATAACTGTATATTCGATGTATATAATTTTTCTCAGTTTTTATTTAAATACTGTGCAACACACCAGCTTAGCAATTTAGGTTGTATTTAAATTATTAACTCTGCCAGTGAAAATGAACTTGAACACCAAAGACTTTGGATTATTTCCGTACAAGGTAGCTTTCAGACCTAATCACTACAGAAACCTGAAATGATTGCAGCCAGGGAAAATCGATATACTGGATGGGAAAAATAACAGTTGTTAGCCGATTCTGAGTAATAGATAAAGTATCAAAGTTCCTCTGTTAGCAGGGTGTTTTGGTGGGGGGGTTTCCAGCACATTAAATATTTAGCCTGGGATGCGTATTAACGACTTCCTCATTGCGAACAGGTACTGACATCTCTTCAGCAATGCAGATGAAGGACTAGCCAAGAGCGGGAACGGGAAAAGATGATGCCTCTTCACATGTCATTAACCACAGGTTCAACATTGTCAAACTGAAACTGAGGAGACAAAGACAGCATCCTTTTGCTTACAGCCTGCTGGGTGAGAAAGCAGAGACATCCCAGGCTGTAATCAGCACACTTTAAAGCAGAGGAAATGGCTTTCTTGGATAATCCAGCCATTATCCTGGCTCACATCCGACAGTCTCATGTGACTAGTGATGACACAGGAATGTGTGAGATGGTACTCATTGACCAGGATGTGGATCTGGAGAAGTGCCAGCTCACTCTGGTGCCCGGCAGCAGCTGTGGCTCTTCTGGGTCGGGCTCTTTCGTTGAAGGTGGCATTAATGCGACGGACAATCATGCCTGCGACCTCTCCCAGTCCATGGACATCACCTCCAGCTGGGACTTTGGCATCCGTCGGCGCTCCAACACAGGTAAGGTCATGGCCAGGAAGCCTGTTCTTCTGTCATTTGGAGGGGGTTGGGTGTGTAATCTGGGCCTACGGTTTATTGAGGCTCAAACCAAATTGTGTGCAATTGAAATGATTTCTGCAGTGGTGGAGCGCATGGGATTAGATGATGGTTCACTGTTTGCTGTGTGGTGAGATGCAAAGATCACACTGAAATCATTATTTTAAACAGGTGGGAGTGTTGTTACTATGTTTGGAAATGGCGCGGGATTGGGAACACGGTTGCAGTGCCTGTCGGCGAGGTGCACACATAGACTCGGGTACATTTGGGTGAGGTGCGGAGCCATCCTGACTGACACAGTAGAGGTCACATCAACATTTGAGTTCCTCTAATTCCGCAGTGTCACCTTGTTTTTGGAGCAGACTCTAAAACGGTGCTGTGCAGGGTCTGTTTGGGTCAGTGGTAAAGAATAGAGGCGGGCAGCAGCAGAATCAGGGCTTCTAGTGAAGATGACAAATAGTTAATACCTGTTCTGTCTGCACGGTTTGATGTTAACCACTCAGTTCCTTCCCTCTTGTTCTTCTTCTCAATCATCTTGTTCATCATCTTTTTTTGTGTTTTTCATGTCTCTTCTTTTTCTTGTTCGTCTTTTACTTTTTTTTATTGCAGAGATGCACAGAAGTAATTTTTTTGAAAGTCCAAGTCAAGTCTCAGATCAGTCATTGATTTTGATCTCCTATATGTTATCCAGTCCTCTTACAAAATTGTGTTAATATTTTTAGAGAATCTGAAGTGTTACCATCTCTTATGACATGATATGACCTCGTTAAAATCCCTCTCTTGACTAAATGAGCCCATAATGTCATGTGACCATCAATAAGTCAGTAAGCTGTCTGTAGAATATGTCAATATTTTTTCTTTCTATTGGTTAACATATGTGTTAACAACATAACACACACCAAACCTGGGTTGATAACTCTTTTTAGTTTTTGTTTGTTATCCACCATAAAATCATGGTTTTATTAATCGGTGGAGAAAACTGCGTTTAAGTGGGGAGTGAGCTGATGGAGGGACTTTTGCACCTATTGCTGCTTTCAAATCAGTTAAGCTTGTCATTTTGAATGTCCGCGTTGTTTCTTCGTTGATTAATTTTGGCCATGTAAGGATTGAAAATTCAGAGCTTGGTCTTTTCTTCAGTTAGTGAAGGGCATCTTCACCGGTGTCAGAGTGTGTGTGGGTCCCTGGATCCAGGCCTGTTGCAATTATGACATAGAGAATTATTTATCATGAAGATATTTGTAATTATTATTTGTAATGTACTTTGCTGTTGATTTATTTCACCATTATAAGCTTTATAAAATTTTCAGTAATCCATGCAGCCCCTTATAAAGAATAACAGCCATGGTCTTTCTGCCCTTCAGGCTTTCTAAACAAAACTGCAGAAGACAGAAGTGACTCTTATGTTGACAGGTGTGAAACAAGATGATGCCATTAAGAGGCCATCATCTCAGTCAGTCAGCTGTGGTTATGGTTTAAAAACGGTGTGAAATGATGGCATCGCTGTTAGTGTGACCTGCTGTTTTTGTACAGCTGAGTGAAGACGGTTACAGTGATTATTCAGACGTGATCCCTGTTTGCACGAGTCACTGTGATCTCATGATCAACGGTAATTGTGACAGGCCTGGGTGGATAATGTGTGCCAGTACATTTGACTGTAAAACTGAGACTGATCAGTTGGTCACTGCTCATGACTGATCACTCTGCTATTTGACTGGCGCATCTTTGCCACAATGAGCAGTAAAAACTGCCAGTCTGAATCAAAAGTAAATAATATAAGATCTACTGAAGCCACTTTCAGGCATTTTGATTTTGAAGGTGCTGGTTGGTGTGAGGGAGTCCAAAGGCAGGCCGCATGCTTCCTTTTGGCTCCCTTCATCCAGGAAAGAGTTTTGGTGCAGCGGTGGCTGAGGTTCTGGGGTGTAGGTAGAAAGCTGCAATCCTCAGACAATTTCAGACTCGAAAACTGACTTGTGGTGGCTGTCTCATCAGGACTCCAAGATACCCGCGACAAACCCAGGGCTGCTGGTAAGATGAGTCGGATCAATAACCAACTTTATCTCATTCAAACGTAAAGTGCTATCTGATCTTAGTTCTTCTTGGTGTCATACTTACTTGTATTTGTGTGTGAGACTTTCTAAAGAGAGTGTGTCGTATCAGTTAAAGGATTTCAGCCAGCTTTTTGCCACAAATTTAGGAAAAAAAATTAAATTTTCTCATCACTGCCATCTCGTACGCTTGAAAGAAAGTGGCAAGAATGTAATAATGTATGTGAGCCATTTGGATGTTCTGGAGTTTTTATTAATAATCCATTAATGTCCAATCCATTAATTTATTTTATCTACAATTTATACACAAATACAATTTAAACTAAAACACATATGTTTGTCTATGTATTAAATGCATGTTTCCAATAGCTGCAGATTACACCAGCACAACATTCTGGATCAAAGCTACTAAGATCAGAGTGTCTGAGGTTTGACTTGTGTGAAAATCTCTCTAGAAATTATTCCTTTATCATTTCTACAAGCTCAAATCATAAAAGGTGGGGATCATGTCCAAATTAGAAACACAAATGGAAAAATAAACACAGTGATTCTTATCTGTACATTAAAATTTATTCACATCTTTTCTTTTGTTTCGAGAAATCAATAAAAAAAATTGTTCATAAAAGAATCCTAGATAATTTATGTTTTTTCTCATCGTCTTCATTTCATTGGTTAAAATCCTCCCATGTGCATTTCAACCCTTCAACACATTCAGAAACATTGGGACAGTTGAGCTTTTCTCACTTTGTAATGTTCAAACGTCGAGGACACCATCGGTGAGAAGTTGAGGCATTTCTTGCTCTCCATCTCCTTCTCATCTGATATTTCATTGAAAGATTTCCACATGTGCTTTGTTGTGGACGGGTCCGGACTGCAGACGGGTCAGTCCAGTCCTCGCACCCTGCTCTTCCTAACACTTTAATAATGTGTATAGAGTGGTGTTTGCATTGCGTTGATTGGCCAAATGTATTATTGACATTGACAGCATGAATGCATGACGAGAATTATGGTGGAGTACGTTTTTATTGTAGTTTTTTGGTTCTTATGTGGACATTGCACATATGTTGACATATTGTGCAACCCTACTGAAATGACTTCAGAATCATGAAATGTTTTAATGATATGGACTATATGTTTTTATTTCTGCACTCTCCATATCGTCCCCACTGTATCTGATTTAAAAACTTGTGTGAAAGACTTAATTTGACATTTACAGTCATTGTCCTTTTGCAAACATCATCCATGGACATCAGACTCCTGATACGTCCCTGGAAGATCCTGGACCTTTTTATTAAACTTTTCTCTGATCCAGAGTCAACAGCACCTGAAAATCATGACGGTGCCTCTCCGTGTTTCATCTTTTAAACAGATGTTTGCAAGCTGGTGTAGAGTGACTTCCTGACAAACGGATGTAGTGCAGCAGGCTTTTGCCCAACTCGGTTCAACCCTGCTTCCAGTGAAATTTTTCTTTTCTTTTCTGTAGAACTGCAGCTGTCTTTGTTGTCCTGATTTGTCCATGGTGCAAAGATACAAACTTTCTGCAGGTCTTCAGCCTGTACCAACAACACATACATTGGTCTGACTATATTTAGGAGTCATATATGCATAAATGGGAATAATACAGAGGAGTTCTCGCTTTTCCTGAATACATTAAGTTTAATAATGACCATATTTCCTTTTTGTCAGGTTTTTCGTGACTCTGGATTGTTTGCTGGCAACAGACTTTCAAAAGATGTTCTTTCTTTTCAGCCCAAAGACTCGAAAGACTGCGAAAAGAACGGCAGAACCAAATAAAATGTAAGAATGTTCAGTGGAAGGAAAGGACATCCTCTCACTCTGGTACGTTTCCCATCTTAACTCCGTAAGTTTAGTTGTGTAGTTCTGTTTCTGCTATCTTCAGATAACTTTTGTTTCAAGAACGTTTTACTTTAAGAAATATTTCCCTTTTTTATAATAGAATTTAACTGATTAAGTAATGAATACATTTAAACTATGCAAACTAAATTTGTTGGGTGAGGAAAGAGGAGCATCATCCTTTTAAGACAAATGTACGGTAGGTTGTATTTTTATTTTTTATTTTTTTGCATTTTGGATCTAGAGTTTGTCATAAACATGACATTAATTTAGTTTTCCGTAATGTTTGTCATGTTTTAAATGAAAATACAGCAAACATGGATGAAATAAATATAATGTGGCTCAGTGGTCACTTTATTTAGATGTTTCTGTCTTATTGCCAAAATCTAAAATGTTACAATATTTCCATAAAAAAATCATTTTGATTGATTGCCCTGGTCTGAAACACTTTAAAGCCACCCTATGTGTTTTCCACATTTGGACACAGGAGAGGAAGGTATCACATGAAAGCTGATGTGTGAACCCCTGGTGTAATAAAGTGCGTCATTTAAGAAACAACTTCTCAACATTTGGCCATTGGAGTGCAATGTTTTAAATCAATAGTTTTTTAGTATTACAAGTGAAATCACATGTTTACATAGTTAAAAGAGCAGTGGGTTCACCAGACATGTCTTGAGAAGTCCTCCAGTTCCAAGAAAGCTTTTATTTCATTTAGCAGCTCTAGTAATAGCTGTGTCGTCACACTGGAAGTGTGTTTGTTGCATGTTATTTCTTCTTTAAGTAACTGTTGTTGTTGATCGTGTTCAGTGGAGGATCTAGGGTCTCTGTTTGAAAAACGAGACTACAAAGACCGGCCGCGGACACCAGGAGTAAAGTCCACCTTATCCCTGCGGCTTGAGCAGTGCCCGCAGCAGCTCAACAACCCCTTCAACGAATACTCCAAATTTGATGGCAAGGTGAGTTACGCCTCTGTGAGTCTATTAGCAGAGAGAAAAGTATCAAATTTAAGTTATTAAGTTTTATCAGGCTTTATTCGTGAAGTTGCTCTAGTATGATTCAAGAGAAGGTGGATTTGTTTCCACAAATGAACACAAACCACATTGTACGCCTCCACGTCCAGCCTCCGTGGTGGTGGGGTGTGGTGTGGGCTCGGCTGTAGGGGGAGCTGTGGACCAGCGGTTTGGGGACTGGCAGCAGCGGGACCAGCTGCATCCACTCTGCTGGTGAACAGCTGGAGACTGAGGGAAGGAGATACCAGGATCCTGTGTTTTTGAGTCTCCACTTGGAAAGAGAAGCGAAATAAGCCGTTTGCCTGAAACCGCTTGTCTCTCCTGGGTATTCAGTTGGTGGCTGTATCCTGCTTCACCCTTATTGATATTTGTAAATTAAACTGTTTACTAAATTGTGTCGAGGCTGTGCAGTGGTTTTCAGTATGCTTTGCGATATTCTGCAGCATTCTTCTAACATCCACTACAATCAGATGATTTTTAATGTTTTCACACGAAGAAACGGGGAGTGGCAGGAGGAGTGCCAGGTTCAGCTCATGACAGTATGTCTTTACTCATCATTTCTGTTCCTGTCTTCTTCGTCAGGGCCACATTGGCACAACGGCTACGAAGAAGATCGATGTCTACCTCTCAATGCAGATGACTCAGGACAAAGTACATCCGATGACGGTGGTGACCATTGCTAACGCCCGTGTTCACGACCTCATTGGGCTCATCTGTTGGCAGTACACCAGTGAGGGAAGAGAACCCAAACTCAAGTGAGGAGAAACGCCTCTCAGGACCAGTTTTGTTGTGAAAGCCAGCGTCCATCTTACGCTTTTGTTCTGTCCGCAGTGAGAATGTCAACGCCTACTGCCTCCATATTGCCGAGGATGATGGTGAGGTGGACACGGACTTCCCACCGCTGGACTCAAACGAGCCAATCCATAAGTTCGGTTTCAGCACTCTGGCCTTGGTAGAGAAGTATTCTTCACCCGGGCTTACTTCAAGACAGTCGCTGTTTGTCAGAATGTGAGTATGACGAACTGACTTGTTCAATAACAACCCCATATCAGAAAAAACCTATATGGTCATTGATCTTCAAGACTTCAGGAATCATCTGTGGACACTGATGAATCATTCCAGTCACCAGTAATGTGTAATATTCTAGTATTCAGATACATTTGTTTTATTGGCTGGACATTAAGTTTTCCAACTGTACACTACATTAGTGTCTGTTTTTAGTTTTTATTACATTGTTGAGATGTGGAATATTCTGGTTGACCGTAAGCACACAGCGCTGTCGCTCAGTGACGCCCGTAAACATCACCTGCAGTCATGCTGCGCTTCACTGGCTGTTAAAAGAGAGACAACATGCCAGAGACCTCAGTTGTGTGGCAGCTCTGGAGATTGTATCTCTCGGCTGGCGTGGAGACGCCTCAGTCTCTTCCCCAGAGGTGGGCATGGAGCGGGATGTCAGCCAGCTGTCCCCACGCCCTGAGCCCGGATAAGCCCAAGTTAATGGATGGGTGAAGGGACAGCCAGAAGGGACGGGACAATGAGGACATATCCTACGAGTTTGGCTTATTTGATTTGTATTTAAAGCTTCCCCCAGAGTGGTGTCAGGACAATTGGTGATCATTCTGTGAAAACCAGACCATTTTGTTTTCTTTGTCTTAAATTAAAAAAAAGAAGTGACCACAAGTATGGTCTAGCTGAGCTGACCTGCCTTAAAGAGCTCCTAATACCACCAAGTTTCACTGCGGGACGTTAAAGGTGTTTTCAGAACCTTTTTCACATCATCTTCAGTTCTCACCAGCATTTAAGGAGCAGATGAAAGTAATGTACTGCTTTTTAACCAAAGGTACACCTGTATATTTAATCAGGACTGTTCTCTCTCTTAACCTTCTTCACCTTTTTGTCTTTTTTTTTTTTTTTTTTTAGAAATGCTGCTCATGGTTTTTCTCTGATTCCTGTGGACAGTCTGAAGGTGACCATGAAGGAACTTCTTCAGAAAGCCCTCAAGAAAAGGAAAGGCTCACAGAAAGGCTCTGGTAACGTCACATTCATCTTTCACCACCTTTTCCCCTTAATGTCACTTCAGAAGATCAGTTGGTCCACACATCCTTCTGTCATACACACTCGACTCACTTCATCTCGGTTTTACCGGGTTACATTCAGACCATCTCAGTTTATTTGTAAAGCGTAAATTCACATCAGTCCATATACGAGATGCCAGGACAGGTTACATACAGTTTTATTAGCTGCTCTGCAAAGTGCAGTTGTCTTATTTGGTGGCTTTTAGCATCACAATAGTGGGGGTTGTTTTTAAGATGATTAAAAGAACGATAATGTTCCAACTCTGCTCATTTACTGTGGAAAAAAACCCAAAAACCTCATTTGGGTAGAAGTATCACACCGGTATATGAACTGACAGAAGTCTTGTAGTTTAGTGTTTTATGAAGATTAAAACCTCATTTCTAGGTCAGCTTCCAAAGCACCGAGTTTGAATAAGTCGCCCTTTGAGATAACAAGATCTTGACCACGAGAAAAACTTTCTGAATGCATTTTTGTAGTGTGTTTTGTTTTAAATAAAGAACACTCAGTTGCTCAGTGTTGACGGTTCCCCAAATGAGGCAACTTCAGCAGTTTTCTCTGCATCGCGCACCAAGAGTCACAGGTATCGTCAAAACTCATAAATATTTCATGTAAGAACGGGATGGAAACAGTTGTGCATTTCATGAATTTATTACAAAGCACTAAGCAGCAATCAGCTCCAGTATTTAATTGGAGACTAAGACATGTTAGAGGAGGAATTGGCAATATTTGGCAAGGTTATTGTTTCATGAAAAAGTGCTGCAGTTGTTCCTGAGCTTTTTTCTGTAAAATGTGCCTTTTTTGGAGGCCAGGAGGAAGAGAAAAAACAAAGTCAGAGCTGCACGACCCACTGGGTGCTACAGCTACAACATCCGTATTTCACTCCCACAAAGATAAATAATTAACAATATAATTATTCCTTTTACGCTAGCAAGAAAAAGTATGTGTAAGCCTTGGCATTAACTGGTCTGCACTGATTTAAACTGTGATCTGATGGCTCTATTCGGGTGCTGCTGGCTTTATGGGAGCATGCCCAACCAGTCCACATGTGCTTTGTGGATCTGGAGAAGGTGTTCGGCCATGTCTCTCTTGGTATTCTGTGGGGGTGCTCCGTGAGTTCGGGGTCCAAGGCCCTCTGCTATAGGCTGTTTAGTCTCAGTTCGACCGGGGCAGGAGTAAGTCGGCAGTAAGTCAGACCTGCAGTGCATGTTGGACCGGCAGTGCTGCCCTGTGTCATCGGTTCTGTTCAGAATTTTTATGGACAGGATTTTTGGGTGTAGCCAGGAGCCGGAGGAGGTCCAGTTTGGGAACCACAGAATTTAATCTCTGCTTTTTGCTATGATGTTGTCCTGTTGGCTTCATCAGGCCAGGACCTTCAGCATGTGCTGGGACAGTTTTCAACTGAGTGTGAAGTGGCTGGAATGAGAATCAGCACCACCAAATCCAAGGCCATGGTTCCTGACCGGAAAAGGATGGCGTGCCCTCTCCGGGTAGGTGGAGAGGTCCTGCCTCAAGTGGAGGAGTTTAAGTATCTCGTGGTCTTGTTCACCAGTGAGGGAAAGATGGAGTGCGAGATTGACAGACGGATTGGTGCAGCATCCAAGGTTAACCCAGGACATGCTGGAGACGATGTCTCTCGGTTGGCCTGGGAGCGCCTCGGGGTCCCCAAGAAAAGCTGAAGGAAGTGTCTGTGGTGAGGGAATTCTGGGCATCCCTATTGAAACTGCTGTCCTGGATAAGAGGATGAAAATGGATGGATGGATGTGATCTGACTATGATTTAAGCCACAATAATAAACACCAGGTGTGGAAAGATTCAAGCAGTCAGTTGCAGTCAGTCAGTGACCTGCTGAGTCCATGAGACGTTATCAGCTGCAGCGCTGATTCATGACTTCAGTGAAAGTGAGTGGAGTCAGTAGTTTAAACATCTGGAATGAAGCAAGTTTGGAGGTGTGAATATTTTATTCTGCAGCAGGAGAACATGACCAGGCACTGAAAAATAAATGAATATAAGCTGGCGTGGCGTTGCAAAGAAGCATAATTTCTAAATCAGTTTGAGAGAGGATGGACAGAGAAGCCTGACTGACCTCCGATGTGCACCGGTCACATGACTGGTGTCTAAGAGTTGAACTGAAGATTCGACCTAAACTCTGTGAAAAAGAAGAAACATGACTGTCATTCCTTACCAGGGCCCATGTATCGTCTGGAGAAACAGATGGAGCCAAATGTGGCAGTGGACTTGGATTCAACGCTGGAGAGCCAGAACACGCTGGAGTTTTGTCTGGTTAGAGAAAACAGTGAGTAGTCACGAAACGTCTCTTTTTGTCAGTATTGTGGTTGGACCCAATGTTTCTTTGCTTGTTCTTTCTCCTTGGTAGTTGACTCGTCTCACCAGTTGATTATTTAACTTTTATTTTCCATCGTGCTCTTCACATGTCCCACCTTAGCTCTGCCAGGAAGTGACTTCACAGAATCAAATCATCCATTTCATCAACTTGTTTTCTTTAAAAATTCTCATATCTCTAGCACCTTATTTTTTTTAGCACATTTTTCTCTTGTTCATATGTTCTTTAGCATTTTTCCACCTCAGCCCAGTTAAACTTTCATGCTATTTTTGTGCAACACATAATTCAGAACATAAAAGTTCAACGACAAAGACGCCTGAACTTTACTGGACTGTTTAATGAATAAACTACGGCAGAATGGAAACCCGACTCATGAGTAGATTTCATTAATATAACACTTGTATTGTGAAGGATTTTTGTGATTGCCTTTCCTCCTTCCTCCAGGCTCCAGAGGGGAGGAGAGCTCGGAGGAAGACCCTCCCATCGACATCACCACAGTCCAAGACATGCTGAGCAGTCACCACTACAAGTCCTTCAAGATCAGCATGATCCACAAGCTGCGTTTCACCACGGATGTGCAGCTAGGTACACTCTTCCCTGCAGCCCCTATTACCTCTCACTCTTTAGCACATATTTTCAGAATATTTTCCACGGCTGTCTGCAGCAGTTCAGTTGGCAGATTTGTATGCGTGAACACTCTTGAAACCGTCTGTTTTTGATTCAGGACAGAAAATGACAAAGTTGTTTTATCCAGCAACTGTTGCATGCTGCTGTCAAATCTGGAAGCAGGTTATATCAGCTGTGATTCAATAGTGAATAAACATGTAGGTAGGAAACCTCTCTCCTCAGAAGTTTTTGTTTGAATGAAAAGCTCTTTATGAAAACCACGTGAGCGTCGAGGACAGGGATACAGGTGGCAGACGTGTGAACTCTCAACCAGCCTAATGGTGCCACTGGTGCTGCAGAGGCTTAGGCTTCTTCGCAGAAGTGGCATGACAATAACATGGAGCAGCCGTAACAGCTCTCTGTCACGGTTCGCTGAATTCTAGGTACAATTTGGTAAATTTCTTGTAAACTTCTTTTTTTTTTTTTTTTTAATGTGGACCAACTTAACAAATAGCAATGGAAGTCTGCACTGATGTTTGTCCATCCATGAAGTTCTTCTGTAAATTCTTACATCCTTTTGCAGGATGAACCATCTCTGTTTTGGATCACGCACATGCGTGCCTTTTTATGTACATTTAACTCTTAACAAAATCAATTCCAGGGGCCACTAATAACCGCGGTCAACTAGGGGTTTCATGACAAGCTGTTTGAATATTTCACTAAATGAGATGTTTGTCCAGAAGCCTGTTGTGTTGTTTCAAAACTCTTGAGAGCTAACTGAGGAAGAAACATTAACTTCATTTAGTACTGTGTGTGTGAAAACTGTGAAAAGCTGTTACTATGGTTACAAAATATATTTTTCATCCCGAACTTCCACATTACTGTCTCTGCAGGTATTTCAGGAGAGAAAGTGGAGATTGATCCCGTCACGAATCAGAAGGCTAGTACTAAGTTCTGGATTCGACAAAAACCCATCTCCATCGACTCGGACCACCTGTGTGCCTGCGACCTCGTAGAGGAGAGGAGCCCCAGTGAGTGGACACGTTAGACGAGGACGCACCTGCCGCAGCTGTGCATGAGCCTGTACCTGGCTGAGGCGCCACCTCAGTTCATGCTTTCACTAATTCGCATACTTTCTAACTAGCAGAGGAGAATTGCTCCCTTAATATCCTGCTAATCCCAGTATCATTCCCAAAAATATTTTGTGAGAACAAAGTATGAATGGTGTGCTAAGCAATGACTCAACCGGAAACATCATTCTAGGAACAGGTTTCAGGTTCTGCATGGGTTTGTTAGTTTTTGAGTTGCATCACTTGAATTAACAAAAATATTTAATAAATTCAGAACTCTTCTTTACGATATTCTTGGTTTAAATACTGAAGGTCAAAAGTTGAGTTCAAAACAAAAGCATGATTGGCGTAATTATCATTATGATCTGAAGGACATCTCAACTGGGAGCATATGAACGCTGGAGTCACAGGAGTTGGTGTAGAGCATCTTCATCAAATCATTTTGAACATGCACACCTTCAACAAGCCAGTATAAACCCAATATGGTCTTTTTTTTTGTGAACTTAATTTAATTTGTCATAAAGAACTTTCATTCTTCACTAGTGGATACGACCACATGGACAATGATTACTGTGGGAAGCCTTTGTCGAGCACTGCAGTACAGTATGTTAACGAATGCCACGTATAACCTTCTGCGTCAACATTTCTGTTGGGAAGCTTCTCGGATGGAAATGTGTATTGTGGTCACATAAACAGATTACCAGATGTTTGTAGGAGGATCTGAGCATCGTGTATTCCGAACCGATGAAGAGTAGCATCTAGACTCTTAGGCCCAGTGATGGTGTGGGGTTGGTCCAGAGCTTACTTCGACTTCTGCAATGGCAGAATCTTTGAAGAAAACTATACTGGAGCTTTAGATCCACACATGCAGCCTTCACAAACACATTTCCCAGCAAGCCCACATTCTGCAGAGATTACCACAGCTGAGGGAGCAGGGTTCCGGTACTGACCCAGCCTGCCTGCAGCCCTGTCCGGTTACTGAAGGAGACTGTGGGGAGAATAAAAAATAAATAAATAAAAACCCCATAAGTTCCTTATCTGTTTGCATCCTCACTGACTGAATGTTTTTAAGTGTTAGGATCTGCAACATCACACAGTGGTAAAATCTTTTATTGTGCTGCATTGGCCTTAAATGCAAAAAATAATCAACATTAACAAACAAAGTTAAAGAGAGGAAAAAAGCATAAATGATCTCGGTTCCATACCGTGCATGGACATAAAGATGTAAGAAGCAGTAGTTGTTTTCCATCCATATTGTCCCAGCTGTTTCAGGTTTTCCGTTTCCTAATACTGTCGGTTATTTAACTCTAGTTTCATTTATTTTCAGGCAGCTGGAATGTGTTTGTCACAGCTCATTGAGCATAACTCTTCTTTGTCTTGCAGGCCATGCCATCTTTAAACTGACGTATCTCAGCAGCCACGATTACAAGCCTCTCTACTTCGAGTCTGATGCAGCTACCGTCAATGAAATCGTGCTGAAGGTCCGTTACAGCTGAGCGTTTTCTGCCCTGCTTCACCTTTACGATAACAGTATTTAAATATGCCTCAAACCTGAAAACTCCTCCAGCTTTAGTCAGAAAGCAAGTGGTGGACGTGTACAAACCTAGAAGGAAGTACAGCTTTCTGAACAGCGGTTTGGATTCTTGTGCTTAATACATTCAGTATGATGTTATTGCTCATCAAGTCTAATCAAGTCTAGTGGAAAGGATGATTTATTTGGTAGGTGGGACTGCAGGTCAGGATGTCAGCAGGTCTCCAACAGACATCTACACAGACAGGTGGAGGTAACACTGGGATGGTCAGAGGTGGGACTGCAGGTCAGGATGTCAGCAGGTCTCCAACAGACATCTACACAGACAGGTGGAGGTAAACACTGGGATGGTCAGAGGTGGGACTGCAGGTCAGAGGTGGGACTGCAGGTCAGGATGTCAGCAGGTCTCCAACAGAGACATCTACACAGACAGGTGGAGTTGAACACTGGGATGGTCAGAGGGTGGGACTGCAGGTCTCCAACAGACATCTACACAGACAGGTGGAGGTAACACTGGGATGGTCAGAGGTGGGACTGCAGGTCAGAGGTGGGACTACAGGTCAGGATGTCAGCAGGTCTCCAACAGAGACGTCTACACAGACAGGTGGAGGTAACACTGGGGTGGTCAGAGGTGGGACTACAGGTCAGGATGTCAGCAGGTCTCCAACAGAGACGTCTACACAGACAGGTGGAGGTAACACTGGGGTGGTCAGAGGTGGGACTACAGGTCAGGATGTCAGCAGGTCTCCAACAGAGACGTCTACACAGACAGGTGGAGGTAACACTGGGGTGGTCAGAGGTGGGACTACAGGTCAGGATGTCAGCAGGTCTCCAACAGAGACGTCTACACAGACAGGTGGAGGTGAACACTGGGATGGTCAGAGGGTGGGACTGCAGGTCTCCAACAGACATCTACACAGACAGGTGGAGGTAAACACTGGGATGGTCAGAGGTGGGACTGCAGGTCAGAGGTGGGAATGCAGGTCAGAGGTGGGACTGCAGGTCAGAGGTGGGACTGCAGGTCAGAGGTGGGACTGCAGGTCAGGATGCAGGTCCTGAGCTTCTGGTCTGCAAACGTGTACAGAAGAGGAGACAGACCAGCACAACAAACTACAAGAACAATGGAGCACAATTATACTGATGAGATACTTCTAATGAATAACTGAGGATTGAGCTGAAGAAGGGAAAGAGAAACAGAGGAGGTGATGGGCACCAGTCAGTGGATCATGTTGGTGCCCCCCTGCAGCAGGTCTACAGCAGCAGATCAGGATGAAGCTGTGTTGAAGACCAGCTGCTCCAGTCTGGTCCTGCAGCTGCAGCTGTGACTACTGGTCCTGACACACTAAAGTTTACACCAACTAGATGTTTTACTAAACAGAAATGTTTTAAGTTTAGTTTTAAAGGTGGAGGTGGTGTCAGCCTCCTTCACCCAAACTGGAAGTTGGTTCCAGAGTGATGGTTCCTGATAGCAGAAGACCTGTCCTCCAGATCTACATTTGGATCTTCTAGGAACTACGAGTAAATCTGCACCCTGAGAACGGAGAGCTCTATTAGGAACGTACGGTTCTATCAGGTCTTGTAAATATCGCAGCGCTAGGCCATTTTGGACTTTATATGCCAGTAATAAAGTTTTGAATTGGATTCTAAATTTTACGGGGAGCCAATGGAGGGAAGCTAAAACTGGAGAGACGTGGTCTCTCTTGTTGATTCCTGTCAGCACTCGCGCTGCTGCATTTTGGATCATCTGGAGGCTGTTCAGAGAATTACTTGGACATCCAGCCAACAACATGTTACAGTAATCTAGTCTAGAAGATACGAACGCATGAATTAGTTTTCCAGCATCACTCTGGGAGAGGATGCTCCTGATCTTTGAGATTTAAAAATGGTTCAAAGAAGGGTTGCAGTCCAGAAACATGCATCTAACTTTGCTAACTTGAACCATATATAGGCCTAAAACCAATGTAAAAGTTTGTAAGTTGTGTGAAATCTATCCTAATTCACAGTAAAACAGGAAACGCATCAAATACTGATGATAATTTTTAAATACATCTTTAAAAAAGTTTGATAGGGGATGTTTACTACTCTGTAGCATCGCTCTTTCTTTAACAGTAGTCCATTTACGTCTGGGACTGAGGAGACCAGATGCTGCAGCTTTGAAAGGAACGTTGTCCTGTTGCGTTTCAACTGTTCTGGGCTGTCTTTGTTCTAAATTAAATCCCACTGATTTTTGACTTTCTTCAAGATATTCAGAGATTTCTCCAGATTCTTTTTAATTTTTGATGATGCAATGCGCTGATGTTATTGTATGTTGTATCAATTTGTGGAGAGAGTTTGTCAAAGATAGTTTCTGTCTTTATGCCCAAGTAAGTCACTGACCTGCTGCCAATTGATCTTATTTGTTGGATGTAGTAATGTTGTCATTCAAGGTGGAGCTGAATGAAGCTGTTCTCCTCATTATATATTTGCAGGTGAACTACATCCTGGAGTCCAGGGCCAGCACCTCCAGGGCTGATTACTATGCACAGAAACAGCGGAAACTGAGCCGCCGGACCAGTTTCAGCTTCCAGAAGGAGAAGAAGAGTGGCCAGTAGACCTGCTGGAACTGTTCCGTCTGTATGGAGGTCCAGATGCGTACATGAGGCCTCAGGGTTTGGCGCAGAGACGCCATCAGAGAATGAAGCTTCTAGATGTAGAGACTGATGGAAAACTGCAGGAAGCTCATCTGCTTTAGCTGAGAACTTCTGCTGTTCGGTTGAAACCTTTGAAACGCCACAAGGGAAGATGTTCCTGGAGAAAAGTAAACTCACTATTGTTTGTCTAGAATTGAAAAGGACTGAAATGACTTGCATACAGTTTGGGTTTGACTGTCCGCCGCAGTCCGTTTTTTATTTTTTCTCTGTATTTAAGTCCAGTCCTCCAGGATGAACTTGAACACTTAAAACAAGTTCAGGATGTAACCCAACAAACCAATCAGAGCTACATGCTAAATCTGCTTTCTGTTCTTTGTTTAAAGCATTTAAATATACAAGTTAATTTTTAAATGACTGTACATAAACATTTTATATTCAGGAAATAATGATATTAATGAGGAATGATATGATAATGAAGGAAATGATGATGCCCCACTTTAGCACCATTTGGATTTATTTAAAGCACCTCTGCCTTTAATTGTCTACACTGTTGTCTACTTATGATGTGTAATCATCTAAAAGCAGAAAACAGAGTTGAACTCAACTCCCTGAGACGCACTGTGACTGAATTGTTTGTGAGGAGGATTGAGTTTGTTTTGATACCATCAGTCTGCAGGATTACAGCACACGGACCTGTTCTGACACCTGGTGGCAAACGAAGACTGGAAAAGGCTCCGAGTCCACGGCCGCACCGTGGGAGCGGACGAGGTAGAGGCCACGGCCATCTCCGGATTCAGTTGTTTTTAAGGTTGTGGAAGAAAACAGTTGAACTGTTTTCTACAAATGGTTCTAAATATTTCAACCTCAAACAGTAAAACTGGGGATTATACTGGAATCAGGAAAAAAAAAAAAAAGAGTTATTTTTACATTTTCTTGGACATTTATATCCGTGCAAACGGTATGAACCAAAGAAATGTCATCTTTTTTTCTCACTGGCCTCATTTCAGATGTTTCTATACATCTATTTTTATTTGCAACACATTTAAAACAGTGTTTGTATCAAAGGCCGTTAACTGCTAGTAAAGAGGCAGAGGAAAAAAATAGATATAGAATTTAGATGAATATTACCATATTATTTCTGAAAAAATTAAATTGTTGCAATATCAAAATGGGAATAAATAAGAAGGAAAACTAAATATAAATCGGAGTTCTCCATCTCCAAACTGAGCTGATCTCACTCCAGCATCAGCAGAGGCTCCCTCACGCGGCTGGAAACTCGAAGCCTGCAGCCGGATATCTTCAGATTCCTTTGCAGTAACAAACAAAGGATCGTGCTCATTACCAGGTCCTGCAGTCCGAGGAGCCGAGTTACCATGTTACATATACAACATATGTTCCTGCAACCAGTCTTGGTGAAACGGTAACCTTCACCAACAGTCTGCATTCTTCCCCATCAGTATTCATCAGATAGAAGGTCTGGAGTTGATGTCCGGTATTGAGTTGGCATTTTTCACCAATATAAGGTCCAACGAGGTTTCTGTAAGTGAAGGAGATGAAAAACAGCATGAATCTTTATGAGAAACAGTAAAAATCGTCAATGTGGCCAAATCAACGGTTTGATACAGTCTTTAAAAAAGAAAAGCACTGGTGAGCTCAAGACTATCAAAATACCTGGAAGACCGCAGGAGACAAAGTCAAAATAATAAGCTCGGGAAGAAAAAGTCCTTCACAGCATCAACAGAAGTCAGAAATACTCCGGAGAAGGTGGTGGTGTCGTAAAAATGTATGATCCAGAGATCCTCCCATGATCTGGACTCTCAGTCACTGGACAGATGCTAGACGTGTTTTAATGATGGGAAGAGGAAAGTAACTGCTTATCACCTGAAGCAGACCGCGTCATGGGTCAAACACGGTGGGGCCAGTATTATGGTGTTGTTGCTGCGACTGAGGACAGAAGTAGAGGATGAATTCTGAGGTGTACAGATCCAGACCCTGCTCAGTACCTTAATGTGTCAGGGCCAGTAGTCAAAGCTGCAGCTGCAGGACCAGATTAGAGCAGCTCATCTTAAACAGCTTCGGTGTAGATATGCTGCTATAGGCCTCTGCTGCAGGGGGGCACCAACATGATCCACTGAGTGGTGCCTTTCACCTTCTCTGTTTCTCTTTGCCTTCTCTGTCTCTTCTTCACCTCAACCCTCATTTATTAACAATATCCCATAAACTTAATTGTGGTCCATTGTTCTGGTAGTTTTTTGTGCTTGTCTGGCCCTTCTTTTCCTCTTCTTTGCATGTCCTGCGGACAAGAGCCTCAGGATCTGCTTGCTGACCTGCAGTTCCACCTCTGACCATCCCAGTGTCTGCCTTCACCTGTCTGTGTGGATGTCTGTTGGATACTTGCTGACATCCCGACCTGCAGTCCTCATCCCCTTGTATCACCGTCTATCCATATATCACCCATATTCACAGAAGTCTAATTGGACTACCAATGATAGTTACTAATGTATCCTGTCTTGTACCTTTGACGGTGTCTCTATGTCTCTATTCTTTCTTATTTCTTGCTCTACCCGGCTGGCCTTCGGCAGGAGGGTCCCCCCTCATGATCCAGGTCCTGCTCAAGGTTTCTTCCCTCTTAAAGGGGAGTTTTTCCTTGCCACTGTTTGGTTTAAGGTTTTTCTTCCACTAGGGGAGTTTTTACCTGCCGCTGTTTATGTAATAATTGCTCGGGGGTCATGTTCTGGGTCTCTGGAAAGCGCCTAGAGACAACTTGTGTTGTAATAGACGCTATATAAATAAAATTGAATTGAATTGAACTTTCAGACCAGTGATGTAAAACTGATGGACAGAGCTTCACAGTGCAGATGGACATGCTGAGAAAGACCCTGGAGAAGCTTTCTGCAACGACCAAGTTGGTTGCCTGATCTGAACCCAGCAGAGCAGTTTTTCAGTTCCTGAAGGTGGAATGTCCCACGAACAAGCAGGAGCTGAAGGAGGCTGCAGGGAAGGTCTGGAAAAGCTTGTACAGGGAGGAAACTCGGACTTGGTGATGTCCATGAACTTCAGACCTCTCTGAGGTCTGGAGTTCGTAAAAAAGTATTGTTTCGCTTACAATTAAGTTACTTTGTTCAAATACTTTTGACCAACTTGAAAGTGAGGTTTGTTGTTTTGTTTAATTTTTTTTATTTTTCTGTTTCCAAATGGATGTAATTTCTAACTAGACAAACATAAATCATAAAATCTGTAACACCGTCCAAATACTTCTGGTGTTTACTGGAAGTAATAGTCATTTCATTGACCGGAGCTTAACTAGAACAAATAAGACCCTATAATGCATATATATGTAAAACCTTGTCATCACACTGAATACAGGTCCCACTGGAGTCCTGCACCAGGACAGGTGCCTCCTGCTGGGCAGTGCCGGGATGATCTGGATCAGTACTTCTGTTGTTCCATGAAGCTACCTGTGTTTGGCTCTTTTTTTTTTAGTTTCAGTTTCTAAAAGTAACAAATATACCTTCAAGGGAGATTGTAACGGGAAAATAAAACTCCTCTGTGCTGCTTGAACTCTTTCAAAATAAAGATGCCACGTTCTCTGTTTTACTTACACAGCTTTAACACATTATGCTAAACTTGAAGACTTGTTATGACTTGCTACGAATTTGTTTGTTTTTTTTTACCCCCATTAGGATTCTCCCACTTCCACTCTGGGAATCATGTCCTGAAAAAGCTGAGAGGTCACTGCTAAAAAAGGCATGTCTGCCATGGACCAAAAGTCCAGACCATGGAAAGGACCTGGCCAAACCTCCGTCCCCCTTAAGTCTGAATACAACAGATTCTTGTCAGGTTCCTTAAACATCCTGAATAAAACCTTTTTAGTTAAAACTATAAATCCCCACAAGTGAGTGTCTCGAAGACTCCAGGACAAAATTACAGCAACTGAAGTAAACGTGGTCTAGGCTCAACTATCGTCTAAAATAATACTCTGGTTTCCCCGCAGGAAATCCCTCAATCAGGACTGCAACAGCGACACCTGGTGGAGGCTCGTGAAAACAGTCTTTATCCAGTTCAGTCATTCTTATCATCACACAAGTTTACGCGAAGCATTAAAGACGTCAGCTACACACCTCCACTACTAAGACGGCCTCCCTCAATTCAAACCGTTCTGAGGGTGCAGGATAAGCATCAAATCGTCTGTACCTCCAATCAACTTGGAGCAGCGCTGATTAAACTTCGATGACACATCCTGTACCAGATCCTGTAGGGAGGCTGACTGTGTTGTCATTTATTGACTCTGGTAGATGCTCACTGCTGCACTACTCTCCAAAAAGCTGTGAAGGGTCCCCTGCAGGTAAACGGTTTGCTTGTTTCAGCATTCTGATCATTCACTGATATGTTTTCCGGGCCCTTCAGGCAGCTGAAAGCTCCTATCTGAGCCTCCACAGCTCTGGCAGACGGCCAGGAAACACAAAGGATGCTGGGCCTGGAGACTTGATGTCCAGCCAGAGGAATGAGCTCGGCTCTGTCTTACCCCTCTGCTTTCACTGGTGTGGCCTAGATTCAACACATTGACAAAAAACACAAGCTCGCCTCGATGTCCTTATTAGGATGTTGTATTGACGTCCATTCTGTGTGAACTGTCCGAAACCTTCACAAAAACCGCTCACACCCGGGCTGAATCCAACCATGATGTAAGCCTTAACTATAACCTGAACCGATCAGGCGGGAAGATGGACTTGTGGGGTTCAGCCAAACACGTAAACTGTTTCATCATGGGACACTTGACTCAACGCATCTTCAGCAGTGTTTGTCTGTTTTGCTCAAAGTGTCTTTTTATTGGTATTGAGGGAAACAAAATCACATTTTCTCTGCGAGCAGTCAAAGAAAATTGTCTGTTTTAGATTCATTTTACAGCGTCAACACAAGAAAAATAATCTCACGGTAGTTTCCACAGGAAGTAGACGAGTTCAGCGCAACCCAATCAATGCAGTCGAAATAAGTCCAGTTAATGTCACTCAAATGAACTGCAGCTTGATGTAACCCTCTTGTAATCTGTCCATCAGGTATCCTTGCTGAAGAACCTGGCTGAATACGTTCAGGTTTCATGTCAATTCAATCCACTGTCCTCAGCATGCACGCGGAGAACGCAGAGCGGAAAAATTCCAAATCAATATTCAAACTGGGTCTGGAATTAAATCAAGATGATTTTTAACAACAGGCTTCGGCTCTTCCTCCTCTCGGTCTCTCTTCTCCAGCCCTGTGTTGGAGTCCACGTCTCCACAGCCACTTCTTAGTAAAACACATAGTGAATTGGCAACGGTCTGGTTGTGTCCTCATCAACACTTGGAGGTCCTCCCTTTGTGTGCCAGGGATCTCACATTCTCCATGACTGCAGAGAGAAACGCTTTAAAAGTCCTCCTCCTTTCTGGTCATTTTACTACTTCCATCATTCCTCCACATCTCCTCTTTGTCTGCAGTGGCTCTGGGGTTTTGGTTTTATTCTACTTGGTCTTCAGAAAGCTCAGTCAGTTGCTCCTATTTGTAAAATTCTTCCCTGATGTGCTGGTTGCTCATCCTAACGGGCTCCAGAATCAAAAGCAGAAATCCTTTTGGGCCTCATCACAGCTCTAGTAGCACTTGATTCAGATGTTTCAGGAGCAACATTTAAAATGAAGATGATTTGATTAGATTGAAATAAAAGAACTATCAATCAGCATCATAAACTCAGCCAGCCAGGCTGAATCAGCTAACTGGTTGCTCCAGCCGACTTCCAGCCCTGCTGGTTTTCAACACGGTGCACGAGGGGAACGGCTTTAAAACACTCTTCAAAAACCTGGGTGACATCTCAGAGGCTTTGTCTGGTTTTTCTTACCCATCCGTCCGCCCGTCCGTCCGTCCATCCGTTTGTCCGTCCATCCATCCATCCAGGCTGACCTGGCATGAACAACTCAGCTGGCTCCTTTTGATGTGGAGAAGCATGCGTCTACTCGGAGGTCCTCCCGGATCACCGAGGTCCTCCCCGTATCGCTGATGGTTAACCAAGTCAAAACTTCAGGAAGCTTCGTCTTTTGGTTCATCTCCTCTTCCATGCCAGTGGTGCCCAAATCCACCTCAGATCAACTCTGTTATAACGCCACTCATGAACAAAAGTCAAAGATACTTACACTCCTCTATTTTTGAAAGTGTTTAACTATTCAGCGGACTCTTCTGGATAAATGTGAATCTTAGGAAGACCAAGAATCTCTGTTTCCATTCTGGGAGAAGAGATGGAGGTGGTGGAAGTCTCCAGACCTTGATGATCACCTGGACAACAGACTGGACCGGAGATGCAACACTGGAGGTCTACAACCACCAACAGAGCAGACTGTGCTTCTCCAGGAACTTCAGACCCTTCAGTGTTTGCAGAAACGTCCTGCCTATCTTCAATCGGTCTGAGGTGGGGAGTGCAGTCTTTACATGTGGCCGTGTGTTGGAGCAACAGAATCAGAACCAGAAATTGATCAAAGTAATTAAAAATGTTTGCTCAAATGATGTCAGTCAGGATTTTGTGAAAACAGGACACACATTACAACACTAGTCCCCACATAAATAATCCCAATTTTACCATGATTCTTCACAAACACACACACACACACACACACACACACACACACACACACACACACACACACACACACACAGCTGTAACAAGGGTTTGCTTGAGGAAGCTCAACGATTTATTGATCAGGAAATCAAAGGTGCAGGGGTGTAGCACTGATGAAGGGCATCTCATCTCGAGAGTCCGAGGCTCCACAACGTCCCAGAGGAACCAGGCGGAATCTGTCAGCAGATGTTCTCTGGGAGACTGAACCCCACCAAGCGCAGGAGCTGACTGCGGGTTTGCAATCAGAACTCAAGAAGACGTGTGGCCGTCCGTTGCTTTGGACTTTGGAGTTTTTGTGTTTATTAAGTTGTGACGTGACTTCTCCGCTCAGTTTTGATTTTCTGAAACTTTCATAGTGCTCATGGATGCTACTTTGGTTTGTGAGGAAGAGGTCTTCGACTACATGGTTTCACTGCTTCAGGCTCAGGGAGCTTGTTCTCTTACTTGAAGCCCTTCTACTACACACTGAAGAAGACTGGAAGTACAGCTCATTTTTCTTCTTCATGTGGACATTCACTTATGCAGTTAAGCTGCAGGAACCTTTAAAAACATGTAAATGAAGCTGTATTTGACCTTACATACCTTGGTTTCAGTGATCGTGTTAGACGAGTTAAGTCCTGCATCTATTCATTTGTAAATATCAAATTAGACCAAAGAGGTTTGAGTTCTGAACTGTTCAGCTGTTGATTCAGTCGCTCCACCAACACGGTACTAAAACATCCTGATGTCTCAGCAGAGGGAGCAGGTGGGGTCAGCGGTGCCGTCTTTGGGGTCTCGTACGGCTCTAAATCTCCGTGTTTATCTTGCTGATAACTTGCCGCAGTAAAACCATGTCACTCCCGTTTTCTCCTGTTTCTTTTGTTCAGTTTCTCCCAACTTCCATCTCCGTAGCAACACATATGGACACATTTGTCAGTAAACGAATTAAGGAAAGAAAATCCCCACATTGATCACTGAAATCATTTTAAAACTGACAAAAGCAATGAAAAAAACATTTACCAACTAACTAATGAAACTTGGACAAATTAGTAAATTTGAAAACCTTTGTCAGTCACTTCAATCCAGTGATGTTTGTCTCAGTGAGACTCGTGCACCTGTAGACAGGTGTTCTGGTCCTCAGTCGTGTCCAGACGTCTCAGGTTTGAGACGTAGATCAGGACTGATAGAAGAACTCTTCACTCTTTAGTCCATGTTGGGTTCTTAGTGGTTCATTGTACCTGCAAAGATTCATAACGCCCTGAACCAGACGCAGCAAAGCAGCTCCAGAACAGAACCGAGCCTTATCTAAACCTGAACTGAGGTTTCCTCACCTTCCTCTTCTCGTCTTCACTCCTTTTCTCTCCCTGATTTCATTGAAGTGTAACAAGAACACGATTAGAAATCCTGCAAATGTGTTTTCAAGCAGCATGTGTGTGAGTTTAAACAGCTGCCGACCGTTGTTTGGACTGAAACCGACCTGGACGTGACTGCATAGATAAAATGGGAAACTCATTACTTTTTCACCACCTACTGTTATTTTTTATTTTTCAGATTATGCATTAAACCACTGGACAGTTATGACTGAGAGAAAATTCAATTAAACCAGTAAAGAGAATCTTCTTCGGTCCATCCTTCCTCAGCTCTTTGTCCCAGCATCGTACCAACCAGCTGTGTTAACTAGGTTAAACAAACAATAGATAAAAAATGTTTTTATTGTCATTGTTCGTAGCTGCTTGTCTTTTGCTTCTTCTCTAAGCTGTCCTTGTCATTATTAGTGGACAAAATAAATGGCACAAAAATCCAGACCAGCTAAATAATGTTTCCCCACCCTGGATGATCTGCTCTGGGTCCTTTTTAATCGTGCTTTGCCAAATCTATTTTAATAAATCAAGCTCTGATAATCCCCGCACACAGAGTGGGTTAACGCACCGCATCTGCAAACCTTCCCACAACAAACTCGTGTTGTTAATGTAGTCATCTCAGGACAAACGAGTCAACGTAATATCTGTAAACATTTTCTTTGTCTCTGTGAATAACCAATGTGCTCGACATCAGGGCAGCTGCGCTTTGTCGTGTGGCCGATGTGCTTGTGCATGACTTAGTCATGGTAGCGGGTGACTTTAACATTCATACGAATGTTTACCAGCCTGACGTTAGTCATGTGTCAGTGTCAGGCTTGTGTCAGGCTTCAGTTTTGCGTCTGTGAACATATAGCTGGTGTGACTTGAACCAGAAAGCTCCAGTTTGTTCTCACCTGGCCACATTTTCCCAGAAGCTTTGTGGTTTTTTTTTTTTTTATTTTTAAGACGCTTCTTTGCCAGTGGAGCGCTCCTCCGTTCTCCACTTCGCTTCCAGGAGTGATGGATGATGTAATCTGATACCCTCCAATGTCTTTTGGAGAAAAATAAGGAATATGAGTGTTTGGCTTATACAGAAATACCACCTAAAAAGACAGATGGCAGTTCCTATTTCATTTATTTGACATGATTTATAAATAGACACAGACACATATGTTGAAAGTATAAAAAAATACAGATTACAGGATTTTCTAGACATTTTAGTGAGGTCTCTTATTTGTTGCCTTTGACATGTTATTTAAACTTGGATAACAAAAATGGAAAATTAGTTTTTCTTTTTTTTTCTTTTACTTACACAGCATAATTTTCACTTTCACAAGCCCATTCATCAAGCAATTTACTATAATTAATATGTTAAAATGAGATCAGAGAAGAGAAAACAGAATCACATGCAGCCAGTCAACGTTAGTCTGTTTCTGTACAGCTGAACAAGTGGAACTCCGTGAAACTGTTTTTCCAACAAATATACTTCAGGTTTTATTATAACAAACTCTGAGGAAGTTAATATCACGAGGAAATATCACTGAACGAGAACAACTCGGTCAGCCTTTACTTGGGACTCACGTCCACGTCTTTCAGAGGGGTTCAGTCAGGCGTCAAATGGGCTCAGCTGAACCTACTTTAAATACAAGGGATATCAGCATTTCAAACATACAGTAAGTTCTGGCTAAATTTATGTTTTTTTTTTTTTTGTTTTTTTTTAAAGATAGCTGTAAGTTTTAAAGTTTTAATCATTGTAGTCTCTGGAAATTTGAGATTTAAGATGCTACAAATACAAAGTCAAGAAATATAGTAAAGTTTAAGAAAAGAATGAGGCAACATGGCTAAATGGTATTAACCAGGGGTGAAAGAAGATTCAATTTCTTGCCAGAACCACCACAACCTTCTCTTAATTCACAAAATGAAGCCTGTAAAGAAAGCTAAGACTTGGTGCATGCATGCATCATGGGCAGTTTAAAGGTGTTGGGGTGCAGGCGTGTACATCACATCTATCTAGGGCCACAGACAGGTTGTGCAAAGTGAAGGGCGTGGTTGACCAGACTAGTGGTCTGCAGATATGTACTAGTTTTTAAGTTGTGGATTTGGATGAATGTTGTATTTTCATCACACTTTAGATGTACTGATGATATGAGGACGGTGAGATGCTGCAAAGAGGAGGAGAATGGGCCTCCACGAGATCCTCAGCTGGAGCTGGGACAGTTTAGGTTCGTCCAGGAGCTGCAGCTGGACACTGACAGTTGTCTTCCCACACCAACGCTTTCCTCTTTATATCCCAGTATGTTTATGACCTATTTCAACATGTATTATACAGGTTAGGACCGTGGCACGCCATGAGCTAAGTGCAGCAACGGCACGCACATCCCCCGAGATACTTTAGTGGCGCACCGACACGTAGACGTGAATGGGATCCAGAGCACTGCTTTAAAAGCAGTTTATACAAACACAATGAACATGAACGGATGTGCTTCCTTGTTGAAAGTGCTGCTGTGACTGGTTTCTAACGTGGGCTTCGGAGCGGCAGCTTATCTTTGCTTCTTCTAAAACGGTGTTACTAAAAATATTTGACTGGAACGTAGTTCTGGGCCGTTCAAGCCTACTTTCACCCCGGGTATTAATGCATTTTTTAAAAATATTTTGTTCCAAGGAGCAAAGTAATGATTCTGCTAAAACCAAAAGGACGTCATTCTTATAATGAAGCTAATGCAGCACAAATACACAATAAATTTCTTCATTAAACATTTATGTAGCCTAACATTTAGCTACAGACCCAAATCCTGCTCACGTTGCTCTAAGGACAATAACTCTTATAGCTCATTTGTAAATATATCTAAAAAGACAACTCATAAACTTTAAAATAAATTGCATGATTAGTTGGTATTTTACCAAGTTGAGTCTTTTTCTTTTAAATCTAAATAATTCTCACTATTCACAGTGTTTAAAACTGAACAGTACAGCCCAGCACCTCTGGTGGGCTTGTAACTGGCACCATTTAATTTTCGTTCAAGTCCAGTTCTGCTCCAGCAATCCGGCAGAGCAGCGTTCCAGAGCTGCTGGCATGACCTTTTCTCCCAAGTACGTGATTGGACAGCAGGACAAGCTTCACGTCCAGTGTCGCTCTCCTGTCATCAAGGTAAAATTTTGTGCCCATTTCATGTTTCAAGTAGCACAACTGTCTGTTTTCAGTCGTCATTCCCTCCTGATGAGGATTTACCTGCCATCATGTGTTTCAATGCGTTATCACAATTCCAACATTTCTTATAACATTTATAATATAATAATAAATAAATGGATCATATAATTCATACCTTAAGCTACTTCTGTCTGCAGGAATGTTCTACTTAACTCATGAAACAAATTTGCATAGAACGTAGTTGCTTAGCTAAGAAAATAATATTTCATACTTCCTGCATGATACACCATAATAGTCACATATGAAAACATAAAGATAGTCATGTTGTACACACGCACGTGAACGATCATGTAAAAAGGGCTGAGATTAAAATAATAGTCAGACCTTGCAAATCTGAAAACACAAAAATCAAAACAACCGAATGTTAGTTTAGATAATCCAGACCAACGGGAATGTGTTGTAACAGTACATTACAAGGATGAGCATAAATGACTTGTGGTTGATAAAAAGTATTCTCTGCAAGATTAAAATAAGTACCTCATGTACTGTACTTCTCCTGCACCTGACTGGAATTATCTCGATAAAGAATAATACTGATCAAGCAGACATGAATATATATAATTTTGATAACAAAATACTCATCTGCAAATGTCTGTAATTGGATTGATATATAAATATGTGCAACATATATATATATATATATATATATATATATATATATATATATATATATATATATATATATATATATATATATATATATATATATATATATATATATAATGACACAAAAGGTGCACTTAAATAATGTCGTCAAGGAGATGTGGTGTGCCCACCCAGTCCAACGTCCTGGGCTCCGAGGCAGCCATAATCATGCACATGAACTGTTTACCAGTCCTCTTATCAACTGGATAAATAGTTGTGGGTGTAAAACGTCGATTATTTTCCACAAACTCACAGAGCTGTTGATAGACCAGAGGATATTCATGACGTAGGAAAACTCCACGAATCCTTAACTCTCGCTGTATATTGATGAAACAGATCTCCCTTGCCTTGCGACCCTCCTCGCCCTCTTTATCTATATCTGCTGTACCTGGCGGTGGAGTAAGGATCAGGGTTTCCATGTCACTCTCTTTCTTATGGACCTTTCTCTCTGGGCTAAAGGAAGCCAGTGCGACCTTTGCATATTTTCTAACGGTTGGAGCTTGGTTCCTTGGTGATGGCCCGTCAGGCAACTGCTCGCCGACAGCAATGGATACATTCAAGATGAAACATTCGTTTGGGTCGTATTCTTTACCCGCTTCCTGAAGCTCTTTACAGTACTCACCCAGATTGTCCTTGAAGCTTTCAAGCTCTCGGAGGGACAGATATGTAGGAGACATAATCAAACTATCCAGGCCATACTGAAGGAAGTTACTGGAGGATGAGGGGTTTGGAAAACCAAGGAAGAGAACTCCCCTACCTCGAGAGAGGTAGCCAACTTTGGCAATGCGGGAGAAGGCTTTATGGACTTCAACAGTCTCCCGGCAGTGCTTTATAATGTGACGACATGTGCTTCCAATTCTTCCGTACAAGCAGCTTTCTTTATGAATGTCCCAGTCCTCCCTGCGGCAGTTGCGAGAGCAGTAGTAGGTGTAACAGCTGTGGCAGGATTTAAAATATAGGCAAGCATTGAAGAGGGTCTCTGTTCTTCTACATTTGTTGTTAGAGCACATCATTGTGTCATCCTCATCTGGGCTTTGATCTGGAGAGCACTCGTCTGCACTCTTCATGGCATCACTTGCTCCATCCATATCACGAAAAGCATCGGGGTTCATTTTGATTGAGGTTGGCTGCTTGTCCAGGGGAGGGGGTTCCTCTGTGCCGGTCTTTGGGCTTTTCCTGGACAGAGACACCTTCTCTTCCTCGTCAATCAGCTTTTTTAATTGGTCCAGAATGTCCTCACTTGCTCTTCTACTGGGTGGCTTGTAGTCAGTCACAAGATCTGCCAGAAGCTCATCAAGCTGTTCAAGGCTTTGCTGAAGTGAGGCATTGTCATGGGTCTTCTCTTTGGTTGAGCTTTCATAATCACGCCTAGAAATGTCTGGACCCTCTGTGCTTCTGGAATCAAGAATGTCCCAACTGGCAGACCGTCCTTCATTCTTATTAAGATTCCCTGGTCTAATGTCATTATCAGTGATGGTTATCTCAGGAGTGACAAACCAGAGTTTGCTAGAGCTCTTAGATGTCTCTGTTGGGCTTTTTTCAATAAGTGAGTTATCAGACATTGATAAAGCTGCGTAGCGTCTTGGCGAACTAGAAAGATTGACTACCACTGGCTGTGGTTTGTCATCTAAGGCTGTGGAAGGCTTCCTGGAGTCCAGAAGATCATCATAGCTCTGACCTCTTTGTACAGAAAGTGGCTGTTCCCTTTCTACACGTGAATTGAGAATATTGTCCCAAGATCTAGAGTAAGATTTGGAGTCTGTGCCAATTTTTGGAGGTTCTACACATGGGTTGGCATACCATGGAGTTAACACAGGGTCTTGTCGAACTCTTGTTGGAGTGACTTGAGATACATAAGAGGCAGGATTGGTAGAATACCCAGATGCATCTGAGCCATACCAGTCATCTGCTTGAGGCTGGATGACTCTAGCATGTCTTCGACCCTCACTGTAGTATGCCCTTGCAGGAACATGGTGCTCTGGTGGTATATACATGTCACTGGCATAATTAAACCTTGGTGGAGCAGTCTGGATTTGATAAGACCTTGGATCATCAGCATAAACTATTCTTGTTGGAGGTGTCCTTATGATGTATGGCCCTGGTTCATTGGCTGCATAGGGTTTGGGGTATCCTGTCTGCACAGAATATGGATAGGGCTCCATCTCAGAATAATATTGTCTTGTAGCTACAGCATGCACCATTCGAGTCCTAGGATCTTGCACATACTGCACTTTTGGAGTATATGCTTGACCTGGCGTGTAAGGTTCATCGTGAAAATAACTCGGCTGTGGAGGAGCGGTAGTAACATATCTCCCTGGCTCATCTGCATAAAAGAACTTGGTTGGCACATTAGGGCTGGAGTGAGCTCGCCGTTCCCTTCCGTAATAATCACCTGAAGAAGCCATTCTTTGTAAGGGAAGCTCCGTCTGTTGTAGGTAACTGTTTGGCATGCTCCGAGAATATTGATACGCTTGCCTACTTTCTGTACCCAGTGAGTCGGTGGGAGTTGGAGTTCTTGAGTAGGAAAAATGTCGTGGCACCGTCAGACTCTTACTTCCCACACTGTGCTGCCTCTGCCAAGGTATGTCGATGTGAGCTGAGGTCTGTTTCCGTCCTGAATGATGTAACGCTGCGTCATCCGGTATAATATCCACACGGCACCGTACATGAGGGCTAGTTGCTGGTTTATCCAGACTTCCATCCTCAATTTTATCAGAAGCATAGTGAGGTGAATATCTACTGCTGTCACCAATCTGAGGCTGCAGTTTGATGGGATGTACTTCATGCATTTGAGCCCTTGTTGCTGCATAGGATGACTCCCTACGCGGTGATGCTTCAGTTCTCCAGCGAGAGTCTCTAGAAGCCCTTTGAGACTCTCTCCCTTTCCTTCTTGAAGATGAGGAGCCTTCTAGAGACACAGGAGTGAGACTGGTCTGAACCCGAGGGGCACTTTTTGACCTGGTCCTTCTTTTATGTTCAGGGACAACTATCTCAGTAGCCATATCTGTTGCAACTGACTGAGGAGTTAATCTATGGCTAAAAATATCTGGAGCAGAAAAGCGGTATCTCTGCTGGCGGCCTGAGGCACTCCAGGCAACATCTGGGTTGACTGCCTGCCTATCAGCCTTCCTATATGGGGACTCCATTGGGTATCGACAGGATTTGGGGTATTCCAGTGACTTATTGTCAAAGGTTCGGCAGTGCCTCTTACTGACTTTGATCTTACTGTCCTCCAGGGTGCAGTGATTTATAGAATCACATTGTTTGGAGGGTTGCAAAGACTTGTTATGTGAAGAAATGGGAATCACTTTTATATCTCGATGCACAGTTGATACCAGTATGTCAGGCGGGTCTGTGCGTGTCATCTTAAAGGGATTCCTTTAGTTTTCTCCATCAAGTTGCTGCAATGTCGATCTTTCCTGGAGAGGAAAAATAAGAATTTCAGGCAGTAGCATTTATTTTACATGTTTGTCCTCCAAAGTATGCAAGCTAAAATTCATTTTATTAGTCCCACTTTACAATAAGACTACCCTTATGAAGGGTTTACAAACAGTTTATGATTAGATTGTTAATTAGATTGTCTGCTTTTATAAAATACTAATAAGCTGAAGAGAGCAAAAGTGGGCCTAGCTTGTCATTTACTTGTTTCTGAGACTTCTGCATCATCCCCATCGTAAAAAAGATACGTTTTATAGAATATAAATAAATAAACAAATAAATGACTAGAATCACCCAGTGTGTTCATACATTGGGTAAAACTTATTATTTAGAAACCTTTATTGAAAAAATAAATCTTACAAGTAATTAAATTAAATTGAAAATAGAATTTTAAAAAATTGGTAGTGTGTTTACTTTCAATATATAAAAAACATCAAATAAGAATTATGGGTGTATTATTTTATACGTTGGGTTTAAAGAATTTAACTACTTATTTGTGTTTTATATAAAAAACACAACTTAACTATACATTGTTCTTAATTTCTTTATAATTGTTGTAGTCTTATTCTAAAGTGGTACAAAATAGTTATAATCAGTACAAAACACAGCGGCAAGAAAAAGCATGTAAACATCTGGCATTTAACTGGCTTTTGCATTAATTTGCAGAAACCAGTCACAATATCAGACAAACACAATGTGCTTCAGGTGCTGGCTCAAAAACAATATAATTTCACCTTTTTGTTTAAACAAAATCATTAAATAATTATAGTACTTGAGGAAAAATATAAATTAACTAATAGACTATGAGTAACTGCAGTTACTACTTTGCACACCTGGAGTCCAGTTAATGAAATGAGTTCAGGTGTGGTTTTAGATACTTTGACTGGTAAAATGCTGCCATGCTCCCAACAAGAAGCTCTTTGAAGACACACGATCAAGAGTGGATGATCTGCATTTGGCTGGAAAAGGAAGCAGAGTTATCTCAGAGTGTTTAGACAACAATCAGCCCCATGACAACCGTTTCGATGAGGTAAAGAAGAACCCACAAAAACAGCGAAAGGCTTGACGACATCAGTGGAACTGGAAACATCTCATCTATTATGCATAAGTCATTGAGCATAAGGATGAAACAGCTGCTCTCCAAAAACAATTTTGGTGTGTTCTTGAATTTTGATGAAGAGCAGCTTGGTAATCTGCAGCAGTACTGGGAAAATGAAGAGCAGATCACATTTTAAAGCAACTTAATTCAAAAACCATTTTATTCCAGGGAGTTCACGCATGAATCTTGCTCTGCATTTGTCAGTGGTGTATTTGAGGAACCAGGAGAAACGGCCCCTGTCCTGAACTAAGAGGAACAACAGGCACATTTGTTTCAGTTTGCTTCTGTAAAGTAGCTTCATAAAAATGAAGTGAACTGCACTAAGCTTGTTCATTTTCTGAATTAAAAAGTAGTTTTTTTATTCATTTTCAGTTTGGTGGACGATAAACACTGCAATTCAAACCAATCACGTCTTGCAGCGGTTGTAAGTTTGAATTATTGAGTATTATAAGTATTTGGTATGATTTGGAGTTTTTACGCCAAAGACAATGATTATTAACTGTTTTTAAGGAGGACATCCCCACTAAGGGAAGCCAGTTAAATCCTCCCTCCTGGACGTTGTAGTGTGTTTATGTTACTACCTCTATCTCCCTGAGAACAAGCCTGTGGACCAAAAAAAAAGACTTCAGATCAGAATAGCTCAGCGAATCTGAGCCGCCTGGAGAGCCACCAACTGTCCTATAGAAATCCATAAATCAATCCGGTCTATTTCCTTTTGTCCTCCAGTTGTTGCTGTCAGTTTCAGGGTCTTATAGTCAGTCGTGCATTTTCTGTAAATACATGGGCGCTTGTGCAGACTCGAGTGGAGCAACCACATTGAAAATGGAAATATTCACTCTTGTGATGTTTCCATCGATGCTGGAAGGAGGTGGAGCTGGAAGGTGGAGCTGGAAGGTGGAGCTGGAAAACACAACACGTCATTCACCCTGAGCCTGAACGCTGATTGATCTTCCACTGCATTTAACTGTATTAAACCTGACAAATAAAATACACAGACATTTGAAACACACCCTTTTTTGAAGTTTTTGAACCATTATGGATACACATTATTGATTTATTTAACTCATTAAAAAAATGAATTGTATAAAACAATTTTTGCAATTTTTAAAAATATTATGTGGGTGGTGCAGAGTTCTGAGAAATCTGTGTTTAATACATGTGACATTAAAGGGTTAAGTGATATGTTTTTCAGTATTAGTACTTTTATTTTTGTAAAAAGGGTAATGGAGACATAAAAAAGACAAACTGGGTCACACTAAAGGTTAATGAATGTGTGTCTTCTGGAGGTAAGTTGTGGGAAAGAGACCTGTAGTGAAATGCTGTTTTAATGAAAAAGAAAGACATATTCCAATATTCATTTTTGGTGAGATTTGAAAGTAATTTAGTTACTTTAAATCATAAAGTCATCTGTTTGAGGAGAAATTTCTTCTGTTTGGTGCTGCTGATCACTGAGTACGTTCCGGAGAACTGAATGAATTTAACGCAAATTAAATGTGACAGAAACAAAATATCCTCAACGATGCAGCGGTTTGGAAAGACCAAAAACAAAATTAGAGAAGAAACGTGGACTAAACAGCAATGTAATGACACTGACAAGTTTTTCTGCCCCATGTCAGTCACTCTGTCCCCAAACAGTTTGTTATGGAACAAAATCTTCTCCACATTGACGGCTGAAACTCAAAACCTGAACGTGCACTCCCCCGAGAGAACAAAATAAAACAATAAAACTCGAACAATGATATTTATTATGGATGCCCAACAAATGTTGCACTCTTTTTGGACAAGAGTACTGTACTATGTATTATCAAGACCAACTAGGCATTAGTGAGTTGCAGAGTAGAGATTTGATCTTTTTGACCATTTCTGCAGATCTTTTGCATTTCGGCCGTCCTAATAATAAGGGAAATCATGGACAAATATCAGCCTCTTTCATATTTAATCATATTCTTGTAAAAAGATTCATATGTAATGTAATTATTCCAGTTACTCCTACTCGGGGCTCTGCTGGAGTCTTTTCAGGGGAAGTCTGGAGTACATATGGACCAGGCCATCATAGAACCACAATCACACAAACTCCACACAGAAACATCCCAGGGAGTTGAACCAGCAACCTTCTTGCTCTGCGACAGCAGTACCAACCTCTAAGCTGCCCAGTTTCAAGTAGTAACAAAATGAATCCTGTTACCCAACTTTACCCAAGGCAGGGTCACATAAGCGTGACGACAGGTTTGGAATAACACCTTTTGTCTCTGTCCTGCTGGGTTCTCTGGGAGTGCCGGAATCCCTTATACGGGCTGTCCGGTCCCTCTACGTCCGGTGTGAGAGCTTGGTCCACATTGTCGGCTGTAAAGTCAGACTCATTTCCCGTGGGGGTTGGACAGCCTTTTGTCAGTGATTCTGTTAGTTATTTTCACAAACAGAGTTTTTCTAGGTGCAGCTGAGGATCGGAGGGGATCAAGGACCAAACCCAGATCAATCGGGTTCAGGTCAGAGGGCTCTGCAGGAGCCTAACCAGCTCTCTGAAACTAGCTTCATCAAGCCTAGATTATCTTGATTACAGCACTAAATGAGCAGAAGTGATGATTTACAGGGCTTGCTAAAAAACAAAAGTGAAGGTAAATATTAAAGACGATGGCAGACTTTGATCCAGGATTAAAATAACCTCAGCATTTTACCTGTTGATTGGCTGGAGCCCTTCACCTGCAGATGTCTGTGCAGTGAATGGGATCCAACCTTCACACGCTGTCACTTCTGCTGAGAGCGGCCTGCAGGCGCCTCAGAGCTCCTGCAGCTGACATCACCAACAGGAAGGCTTGACAGCTGACACCCACATCTGTTATTCTGTGTAAGGTGCCACGAGGCAGGTCACTCCTCTAATCACAAACACATGCTGGGTGTAGCTGGACAATCCTCCAAACTGGCTCCCTCTTAAAAGAGATGTGCACCAGAGCCCACTTCTTCAATAAAAGTGTAGTAGTCTTACGGTCAGCGAGCACCGTTTTCATGGTGCATTGTGGGAAATGCATTGCAACACTGCAGCAGTGGATCTGAACACCCATGGAAATGTTTGACTGCTCGGATGGAAGTAATTCCTGGCCTCCTATAGCATCAGCATTCATCTCTACACACCAGGTCCCCTGTGTAATTCTGATAAATATGCACCGATACAGCGCACACCCTGCCCTCTGTCATTGTCGTTACGGCAGAATGTCGATGTTGCAAAACTGTGTTATGTGAATCCAGTCCGGGTGTCTAACTCAAAACTGCAGTAGAGTAAAATTCAACAATATGGCATTTTCTCAAACCACAGCGACGTTTCTGATGTTTGAGTTGTTTTAGATGTGAAAATTAGCTCCTCTCTGGCCCACTTTCTGAGTAGTTTTTAGCTTTGCACCCCCATCAAATTCCTCCCTAAATCTTCAAACTGGGACGCTGTGACCACTGCAGGTAAGACGATAACTACGAGAACTCCACACAACCACACGTTAAAAAGAAGGAAAGATGGTGAATATTCCTTTAAGTGAGCCAAGACGCTTATATACGTGTGTTCGAAGACGATTTAAAGCGTGGAGGAATGTAGACTAACACTTTTGATCTGCAGAAAAACGTGACGGACGACATAGCTTTGAGCATGTCCGTGTTTTGTTCAAAATAAAGCAAACAATACTTGCTAAAAAAAGAAGCTGCATTAAAATTCAGGCAGCAAGCTGTGTTTTGTTAGTGCTCAATGACCCGGAGCCCTGCAGGGAAAAAGAGGGTCAAATAATTGGGCCTTTCAAGCATGAGACGATATGAAATTGTGTTATTCAGCTCCCTTGAACGCTGGAGCAAGATAGTACAAGTTTGTTTCAAACATTTTATTCGTTTTTATCCATAATACACAGAAATCCTACTATTTTACTTTCCTCTGCTCATACTTTGGTCAACACGTGGGTCAGCGTGTATCTCCAAATGATTTACTTATATGGAGTAAAGCTAAGTCAAACACAGTGCAGCAGAAATATAAAGTACATTTACAGGTAAAATTTAGGTCATAACTGATGTTCAGCTGATGCTGGCTGTGTTAGAGCGTTGCGTGCACGAGCTGCCGTCACACCCCTGCTGGGGTTGTGTCGTCCGGCAGGTGGGAGACATCACTAAAGAGAGGGAAGAGTCGTCATGACATCTACATTACGTTACAAATCACACGTAAAAACAGCCGCAGCTCAGCACAAAACACTGGACGGAACCAAGTACAAATTAAATTAAGCACAATTTTCAAGCGTCTGTATATTAATGAAGTAATTACAGTGTTATTCTGAAGGTTTTTACTTGTACTCACAACGTTTTGTATTTTCTACTCCTACATTTTCATTTCGTTTTAACTTGTTTCATGAAATTATTGGTTGCATTTTTTCAGTAAGTCCTATAAATATTATAATATATAATATTATATTATTACATATAATTAGAGCTTTTAGTTCAGCCCCACAGCAGTTTTACACTTGAAAATAATAAACTTAAAAATAATGAAACTTCATTATACTTTCAAAGCTCAAACAGTTTTCACCTGAGCTCATTTGCACAGAGGTGCGCCTAGCTGACCCTCCCTCCTCGTTCCCCCGCTGGGCGGACCTCACGCCGGGCCTCACACCGGACCTCACGCCGGATTTCACGCCGGGCCTCACTCTGGACCTAACGCCGGACCTCACTCCGGACCTCACGCTGGGCCTCACGCCGGACCTCACACCGGACCTCACGCCGGACCTCACACCGGACCTCACGCCGGACCTCACGCCGGACCTCACACCGGACCTCACGCCGGACCTCACGCCGGACCTCACTCCGGATCTCACTCTGGACCTCACTCTGGACCTCACTTCGGACCAAACCCACGATTCAGCTCAGCTGCCCTAAATGTCACCCAATTTAAAGAAAGCGTGGCAGTGACGCTTTCGGGGTCACGCTTAATAAAACCTGGACTACACAAACGAGGGGAAGAATAAATATCTACACAAACACACTCCAATAAATAACACAACACTTATGCTCCATATTATTAAACTGATAATACCACATAGTTTTCTACCTCCCAGCGCCACTCGTTAGAAGGTTTTCTCCAGAGGCTCTTAAGCAGGAAAATAGACCAGCTTCACTCATTTATCACGACTGTACTGCCAAGAAGACCACCAGGCAGAGGTGAGTATTGTCTTTACTTTACTGAGTAACATTTATTAAAATTATGAAACAATGGACAAACAAAAGCTGCAAAATACTATTTGAAATGAGCATACATAACTTGTGAAAGCTTACTTTTATACACATGGCCAGTCCTTTTCTACAAACAAAACCAGGGGGAAGGGGGAAGGTAGCAACTGGAAATGAAAAATATAAACTTCCAGAAACCAGCTACATGGCTGTTAAGTTATTTCAACTGATTAGAAGTTTCTATAAATCAGAGTCAAGGCGTCTCAGGATCTTTTCTATCAGATGGTTAAACTGATTAAACTGGCTCCGTGGATCAGTATAGATAAGAATCAACCGCACAGCAATTAAGATTTACAGCCCTATTGAGCTACATAACTACATTGCCTAATGGCAGCATCTATACATTGTAAACTGGAAAGCAATGGTCCAAGTTCAGAACCCTGTGGAACACCTTGAAAGAGACGTTAGTCACCATGACCTAACAGGAACGTATAGACCACTGTCTGAAGACTGGTGGTAACTTGTTTCTGTACTATTGTAGACAGGAGATCAAGGAGGTTGGTGGTTCAGATGTTAGCTGGGGTCCTTCTATGTAGGGTTAGCATATTCTAGTCATGTCTGTGTGGATTTTCTCTGAAATAGGAGAGTCTGTGTAACAGTGTTGAAATGGTTCGGTCTAAAATTCTGCCTAATAGGTCAGTGAGTCCACGTGGTCTCATGAAGTCGTACCTGCATCAAACAGTATTTGCCCAGGAGCATGGACAATCCTCACAGCAATGGAGGATTGCTACTGAAGTAAAGTTCTGTGGACATCTGTAGAAAACTTTAACTATGTTAAGGAACTAGCCACATCCTGCCTCACATTTCTTACTTATGTACGCTGTTATTATGATGAATCGTCCATCTTTGACATCGATTTCACAAAGAGTGTGTTTTGGATTCTTCATCATTCTGAAATAATTACAGACTTTTGGAGTACAAAACTACTTTAGGGATACTAGACATGGAAATAAGATGTCTGACAATGAGAAAAATATGGATACTTTAAGTGTAAAGCTGGAATTAATCTCTGGTATACGCTTTGTCTTGGACAAACTCTGTATGTGTGTGCTGTTGGTCCACCAAATGCAAATATAATCCTACACCACATTCTTATCTTTCACTGATGGCGTGAGACTCGTCAGCTGGTCAGCTTGAAAAAACCCCACTTCAAACACAGATTAGATATTGCGGGAGAATCTATTTTGAGGAGACATTACGTGAGAAAAGAAAAAAAACATTTTTTTTAAGCATATATTTATCTGAAGTGACTACAAACTCAAAACTTTACTTGTGCTTGAAAACCTGTCAGTGATCCGCTCAGATCTGCAGGGTATTGTGACATCCCAGATCAGAGCAGAATGATCTAGTCTTCCCTTCTTTATCTCCACCCACAATGTTAAATCATGCTGCATTTACTGTACTGCAGGACTGTAGGAGCACAAAGCTGCAGGCCATGTTTCCGAAGAGGCACAACGTACAGAAGAGAGCATCTGATATGAACAATGCTAAAGACATTGTTAAATATGGCACTTTTGTATCGTATCAGACAGACATTCAATTATGACCTCAGGAAACTGTGAAAAGGATAGAATATGTCCCCTTGAAAGGAGTTTATTTCCTCACCCTAAACAAGTAGTTTTTTAAGGCCTAAACCAAAGCGAGTGGTTTAGGTATCTAACAGCAGAACAACGTTGTTTGTGTGTGAAAGAAAAAACACATTTAAAAGTGTTACTATAAACATAAATACAGATATCAGTTAAATGTCCTGCTGTTCTCTTTTTCGGCTGGGATTAAGAGCAATCACATCAGAGGAACAGCCAGGGTTAGATGTCTTAGAGACAAATTAGAGAGATTAGACTGAAATGGTTTGGACACATGAAGAGGAGGGGTGGTGTAAAGATGCAGGAGTTGGAGTTGCCAGGCAGGAGCAAAAGGAGAAGACAAAAGAGGAGATTTCTGGATGGGGCGAAAGAAGATACACAGTTAATTGACGTCCCAGAGGCAGCTGCAGAAGACGGGGTTAGAGAGACACGGGCGATCTGCTCTGGTGACCCCTAAAGGGAAAGCTAAAAGATGAAAAATCACCCGAAGCCAAAAGTTTAATTAATTTTGAATGAGATATTTGAAAAGATGTGCCGGCGTTTTGGGTCCGGTCTGTGCTGCACTTTCGTTAATCCTTCACTCTCAAGATGAAAGTCATTCCTCCATGTGACCACCTGGGGATCCTGACAAATGCTGATGCAGCTCATTTCAGCTGTGCAGCTTTTGAATGATTAATCAGTTCATTCATAAACAGTTGTATTTTATTAGGCAGAAACTGGCATGTTTGAACTGAGTGTTGCTGCTGAATATAATTCATCCATCTGTCTGTGGATCTGTGTGTCACACTGCCTGCTCCCGAGCATATTGTGGCCTCTGGACAACTCTGCAACATCTGGCTGAGCTCTTCTGCCGCCCTGTTGTCTTTTCAAGGAAAACGAAACACCAGAACCAGCACCGAGCCTCTGTTGCAGAGCCACGGAGCGTGAAAAGGGCCTGTCTGGAGTGAAATGACATGATCCTGGGTTGCAGAGCTGCAAATCCTACAGACCGTCGCATTGACGCGCTGAGCTGGCGCCCACTGCGCATGTGAGCGCCGCCGCCGCTGCTGCATGCAGGCTGAGGATGCTGCCCGGAGCCGCTGATGAGGATGATGTCAGCGCGCGAGCACAGATCACAGCCGCGGGGATGCACGGGGCACAGATTACCCAGCACCTCCGCGTGCTCTGGACACGCACGCGCAGGACTGTTTCATGCACGGTGAGAGACCGCACGACTGGCACCGTGCTCCGTCTGAACGGACGGCGCACAGATGGAGAATTAAACAGATATTGGAGGCTGAAAGACGACGCAGTGAGAGGACGACCGCGTCATGTGATGTGTGTGCGCTGCACGCGGAGCAGCTCTTACCGCATCAGCCCGGACTCCAAGTCTGTTGTCCATCTTCTGTCAGGGATGAGGAGGAGAAGCGGTGCGACGGTGGTTTCCCAATGACGACATCGGACATGTGAAGACGTTAAAACTGCAATATGCTCCTTATTGGTCAGCCTCCGATGATTTGTCTCTCCTCCTCCCTAATGTCACGGCGCTGCTGGAAGCTGCGCAACGCCGCTGCGCTGTCGACGATGTGGCCGCAACCACAACCCATCATACCCCCCCACCCCCCTCACACACACTCACTCACTCATCCCTGCCCCTCTCTCTCTTTCTCTCTGTCCCCTGACTTCCATCTGTTTGCCTCCAACAAGCATATTTCCAAAACGCAATAAGCAAATCTGCAAATCTGTCGCTCATTAAATCTTGATCCGTTCTGCAGACCGCGCCTTTGGCGCCACCGCATGAGTGATGTGACTGGTGCATGTGGTAGACGGGCTGGTTGGCGCACTTTTCACTGTCAGAAATAAATCTCCGTGTTCACATCTGTTCAACGTGAGTATTCACTGTCTCCTGAAAGACGGAGGACTCTGTTACAAAACAAGTAAATGCATTTGACCTCCCTACACAGTTAATCTTTTTATTTTATATTCATGACTGAATTTATGTTGGCTATTGTCCCCCCCCTGCGCCAACACGGGGTCGCCTGACCCAAGTACTCACAACTGGTCGGCACACACTTTAACTATTGCTGTTACAATAAGGAACAGGCAAATTCAAATCATTTAAGCATTATATTTAAAATCATTTAAACATTTTATTTAGATTCCAACCAGACTTTTCAACAGAACTAAAGTATGTTAAACTCTTTTAACAGTTTGAGTCACAGTTGGAGACGTAGACAACAAGACCTGCGGTGCATAATTCATTAATTTGTGTGGCCACTTTTTGCATAATGCACATTGGGCAGCTACTTGAAACATGGCTCTAAACGGACGCAGACGTTGTCTCCTGATTCCGAGTCAGGAGTCAGGAGCAGTTGGTATTTATTCACATATATATCAACCTAAGATGAAATCTTCTGTTGTGGCTTCTCGTATCCTCTGAAAAGCCTGTTTGTTCCCACCTTTTCCTTCCCCAGCTGACCTTTTACAGGTGTTTCTATCATGGCCGTCGTTCTCTTTCTTCTGTCAGTAGAACTCAGTTTCTTAGGGCCAAATCTTAGAAAAAGTTCTTCAGGGTTGAGATTAATGACAGAAACACCACTCGGACCGGGAACAGGATCTCCAGTGGCAGTTCTGGGTGGTTGTGACGGGTTACAGAGGCAGCAGCAGGCTGGTGCTGAGGACAGGCAGAGGCAGGACATGGACGGCCCGTGATTGTTGATGGGACAACATTTTCATCCCCAAGCACCTCTTTGAGTTTAACCAAATCCAGACTGGATGATTGCCCAGGTTGCTGCTAAGGGATATACTGTGGCAATATTTCCAGATACATCATGAATGGACTTTGCTTGGGTTGCTTATCATCCACCACAGAATGTGTTTATTTGTTGCTGCCAGAGTTCTCACAAGAACCAGGAAAACTGAGCACATCCCTCTGAGATCCTCACACTGACTGCCAGCTACCAGAAAAGACTTTAAAGAGCTGCTGTTAGTTTACAAATCAGTAAACAATGTGGGGCCAGAAAACATCTTAAGATCTTAAGAACCACCAGTTGAAACCAAACAGGGTGAAAATGTGTTTATGCTGCACACAAATGGATAAACGTCCTACTGATGTTAAATTTGTAATTTATCTTTTCTACACTGTGTTTATTTTTTTGTCCAAATTTATTTTTAGGTATGTTGTTATGTATGTTATTTACCATCTTATATTCTTTTTTTCATCTCTCTTTCATGTCACAGGTCACTGGACCAACCTGCTAATGTCCCCGCCTACAACCTGCTAATGTCCCCGCCTACAACCTGCTAATGTCCCCGCCTACAACCTGCTAATGTCCCCGCCTACAACCTGCTAATGACCCCGCCTACAACCTGCTAATGTCCCCGCCTACAACCTGCTAATGACCCCGCCTACAACCTGCTAATGTCCCCGCCTACAACCTGCTAATGTCCCCGCCTACAACCTGCTAATGTCCCCGCCTACAACCTGCTAATGTCCCCGCCTACAACCTGCTAATGTCCCAGCCAACAACCTGCTAATGTCCCCGCCTACAACCTGCTAATGTCCCGGCCTATAACCTGCTAATGACCCCGCCTACAACCTGCTAATGTCCCGCCTACAACCTGCTAATGTCCCCGCCTACAACTTGCTAATGTCCCAGTCAACAACCTGCTAATGTCCCCGCCTACAACCTGCTAATGTCCCCGCCTACAACGTGCTAATATCCCCGCCTACGACCTGCCAATGTCCCGGCCTATAACCTGCTAATGACCCCGCCTACAACCTGCTAATGTCCCGCCTACAACATGCTAATGTCCCCGCCTACAACCGGCTGATGACCCCGCGTACAACTTTCTAATGTCCCCGCCTACAACCTGCAAACGTCCCCACCTACCACCTGCTAATGTCCCCGCCTAGGACCAGCTAATGTCCCCGCCTACGACCTGCTATTGTCCCCACCTACCACCTGCTAATGTCCCCGCCTACGACCTGCTAATGTCCTCGCCTACCACCTGCTAATGTCCTCGCCTACCACCTGCTAATGTCCTCGCCTACCACCTGCTAATGTCCTCGCCTACGACCTGCTAATGTCCCCACCTACAACCTGCTAATGTCCCCACCTACAACCTGCTAATGTCCCGTCTAGAACCTGCTAATGTCCCCACCTACAACCTGCTAATGTCTCCACCTACCACCTGCTAATGTCCCCGCCTACCACCTGCTAATGTCCCAGCCTACGACCAGCTAATGTGCCCGCCTACAACCTGCTATTGTCCCCGCCTACAACGTGCTAATATCTCACCTACAACCTGCTAATGTCCCATCTACCACCTGCTAATGGTTACCAACAGCTTTCTCTGGCTCCTTCTGGCTCCGCCTGGCTCCCTCTGGCTCCCTCTGGCTCCCCCTGGCTCCCCCTGGCTCCTCCTGGCTCCCTCTTGCTCCCTCTGGCTCCCCCTAGCTCCTCCTGGATCCCTCTGGCTCCCTTCTGGCTCCCTCTGGCTCCCTCTGGCTCCCTCTGGCTCCCTCTGGCTCCCCCCTGGCTCCCTCTGGTTCCCTCTGGCTCCCTCTGGCTCCCTCTGGCTCCTCCTGGCTCCCCCTGGCTCCTCCTGGCTCCCTCTTGCTCCCTCTGGCTCCCCCGGGCTCCCCCTGGCTCCCTCTGGTTCCCTCTGGCTCCCTCTGGCTCCCCCTGGCTCCCCCTGGCTCCTCCTGGCTCCCTCTTGCTCCCTCTGGCTCCCCCTAGCTCCTCCTGGATCCCTCTGGCTCCTTCTGGCTCCCTTCTGGCTCCCTCTGGCTCCCTCTGGCTCCCTCTGGCTCCCTCTGGCTCCCCCCTGGCTCCCTCTGGTTCCTTCTGGCTCCCTTCTGGCTCCCTCTGGCTCCCTCTGGCTCCCCCCTGGCTCCCTCTGGTTCCTTCTGGCTCCCTTCTGGCTCCCTCTGGCTCCCTCTGGCTCCCTCTGGCTCCCTCTGGCTCCCTCTGGCTCCCCCCTGGCTCCCTCTGGTTCCTTCTGGCTCCCTTCTGGCTCCCTCTGGCTCCCTCTGGCTCCCCCCTGGCTCCCTCTGGTTCCCTCTGGCTCCCTCTGGCTCCCTCTGGCTCCCTCTGGCTCCTCCTGGCTCCCCCTGGCTCCTCCTGGATCCCTCTGGCTCCCTCTGGCTCCCCCCTGGCTCCCTCTGGCTCCCTCTGGCTCCCTCTGGCTCCCCCCTGGATCCCTCTGGCTCCCCATGGCTCCCTCTGGCTCCCCCCTGGCTCCCTCTGGCTCCCCCTGGCTCCTCCTGGATCGCTCTGGCTCCCCCGGGCTCCCCCTGGCTCCTCCTGGCTCCCCCTGGCTCCCCCTGGCTCCTCCTGGATCCCCCTGGCTCCCCCTGGCTCCCCCTGGCTCCTCCTGGATCGCTCTGGCTCCCCCTGGCTCCCCCTGGCTCCCTCTGGCTCCCTCTGGCTCCCTCTGGCTCCCCCTGGCTCCTCCTGGATCGCTCTGGCTCCCCCTGGCTCCCCCTGGCTCCCTCTGGCTCCCTCTGGCTCCCTCTGGCTCCCCCTGGTTCTGTGTTATTAACAATGTTAATAAAAGTGGGTCTTTGTTCCAGCAGCGCTATGATCTGTTTATCTTCTTTCACTGTAAAACAACATCCAGACACGTGTTGCATGTTGACAAAAGGACGAAGGTCATCCATGATGAATCACAACCTCAGGTTTTTTTTCATGACGCTCATTTTGGATCTCTATCATATTCATTAAAGTATTTCATGAAAGAAGAAACAATCAGCATCATGGTTAGTTGGTGACTACAGAGAAAACTGTATAAACGGGTGCAGGGGTGTGACAGTGTGACTACTGGTCCTAACACACTAAAGTTTACTCTAACTAGGGAAGGGAAGAAGAAGCAGAGGAGGTGAGGGCAGTCAGTGGATCATGTTGGTGTCCCCCTGCAGCAGGTCTACAGCAGCAGATCCAGGATGAAGCTGTGTTGAAGACCAGCTGCTCCAGTCTGATCCTGCAGCTGCAGCTGTGACTGCTGGTCCTGACACACTAAAGTTTACACCAACTACATGCTTTATTAAACAGAAATGTTTTAAGTTTAGTTTTAAAGGTGGAGGTGGTGTCAGCCTCCTTAACCCAAACTGGAAGTTGGTTCCAGAGTGATGGTGCCTGATAACAGAAAGCCGTCCTCCAGATCTACATCTGGATCTTCTAGGAACTACGAGTAAACCTGCACCCTGAGAACGGAGAGCTCTATTAGGAACGTACGGTACTATCAGGTCTTGTAAATATCGCGGCGCTAGGCCATTTTGGACTTTATATGCCAGTAATAAAATTTTGAATTGGATTCTAAATTTTACGGGAAGCCAATGGAGGGAAGCTGAAACTGGAGAGACGTGGTCTCTCTTGTTGATTCCTGTCAGCACTCGCGCTGCTGCATTTTGGATCAGCTGGAGGATCTTCAGAGAATTACTTGGACATCCAGCCAACAACACGTTACAGTAATCTAGTCTAGAAGATATGAACGCATGAATTAGTTTTCCAGCATCACTCTGGGAGAGGATGCTCCTGATCTTTGTGATTTAAAAATGGTTCAAAGAAGGGTTGCAGCCCAGAAACATGCATCTAACTTTGCTAACTTGAACCATATATAGGCCTAAAACCAATGTAAAAGTTTGTAAGTTGTGTGAAATCTATCCTAATTCACAGTAAAACAGGAAACGCATCAAATACTGATGATAATTTTTAAATACATCTTTAAAAAAGTTTGATAGGGGATGTTTACTACTCTGTAGCATCGCTCTTTCTTTAACAGGGTCATTAACAGATTAACAGAATTTAACACAATTTAACAGAAGGTCATTAATGACTCGAACCAGTGCTGTTTGTATTGTAGATACAAATGGAAGTTTGGAAATTGGTCTATAATAAGGTCTACAGGAAGAAAACAGTCTAGAGGGGGTCAGAGCTTAATGGAATCACTGAAGCTGAAGAAATGCCCACCGCCGCTGTTGGGTGGACCTGGTTGATTTCCTCTCTAATTCTGACAATTTTACTGCTAAAGAAGCTCATAAAGTCTTCACTACTGAGAGCTGCAGGGATGCACAGAGTTGTGGATCTTTGTCAGCTTGGCTACAGTGCTGAACAGAGAACCTCAATTATTTTTTTTATTCTCTATCAACAAGGAATAATAAGCTGGTCTAGCTTTGCAATGGGCTTATATATATATATATATATATATATATATATATATATATATATATATATATATATATATATATATATATATATATATATATATATATATATATATATATATATATATATATATATATACTATTTACACAGATTTTGTTACAAGCTGAAAGACTGATATCATCATCCTCATGCACCTTTTCACTCCAGGAGTCAGGGTTCATCTGCTGCCATCTGTCATACATCACATTTCAAAGTGTAAGTGTTCTTGAAATAACAGCTGGTTTTATGTAACACAAACTTTGGTGTCAATGTTACATAAGTAAAGACAGTGAACCTTCTTCTATCTTTCTGTCTCCTTATAGCGTCACTTCACAGTGTCATGCTCTTGATGGTTAGGTTGGGTTACACTCACCTGTAAGTGATACAGCCTCATGAATAGCTGGCTGTTCATGAATAATTACCCAGCTTGTGAGCCATAGTGAGTGTGTGGATCCTGACGGGTTGCCGGCAGGTGAAGTGGTCGTGGTGAATGGAGCAGCAGAGTCAGCATGGACATTTCTGTTCTACCCAACAACGATCACCCCGAGAAGTTCCTCCAGCTGGACATCGGCATGCTGGGGGCCTCGCAAGGCATCCTCCACTTTGGAGCGCTCATGGCTAGTCAGAGACGATGGCAGAACAAGGTCTATTTACAGGTATGGACCATGCTACAGCTACTCTAGAGTATCCTCGTCCGTTTTAGAGCCTTCGGGTCTCGTTTTGACACATGGACGTGATCACAAGAGACTGGAGACTGCAAGCTGGTGAAATGATGGAGCAGACAGTATTGTAGTACGCAGGAGGACTCTGGTAGGGTAGAAGATCAAGTTTAGGAAGGAAGGCTGCTCTGTGAACTTCTGGGAGGGGTTGAGACAGGCTCTGCGTGGTGCTCATTAAGGTATGATTGTAGAAATCAAGGAGCTGATATATATAGAATAATTAAAAAACAGAAAAGATGTAGTGAGTGTTTGTGTGAATGGGAAAATGAGAAATGCTTTTCAGTGCTTTGGAGAAGATCTACAGGTGGGTCAGCCTGGTGTCGGCAGTAATGCACATTCTTTACTGGCCTGTTGTTGAGAGGAGATGGTTGAACCACAAGGTGAAACACTGTTTACAGATCTGTGTTCCTGGCTTCATCTCTGGTCAGCAGCTGTGGGCAGTGACTGAAAGACCGAGATCACAAATACAAGTGACCGATGAGCTTCTGAAGCAGGCTGGTTAGACTCTCCTTTAGAGATGGGAGGAGAAATCTGTCATCTGAGAGGAAATCAGAGTAGAGTCGTTGGTTCCTCCATATCGAGAGGAGCCAGCCGAGCTGGTTTGGGCATCTAGTTAGGATGCTCCTGGTTACCTCCCAGGGGGAGTTTTTTGAGCACTTCCAACTGGAAAGTTTCCCCAAGTCAGACTCAGGACACGCTGTAGCAATCAAATCTGGATGGATGGATGGATGGATGGATGGATGGATGGATGGATGGATGGATGGATGGATGGATGGATGGATGGATGGATGGATGGATGGATGGATTTTAATTTGGACTTTGTGTTTAAAATGTATTTATTGTGTAGCACCGAGGGTTTGAGAGTAACGAAATTTCGATTCTCTGTATTTTTTTTTATTTTTTATTTTTTTTATTTTCCTTTTCATTGTCAGTGTGGACATCGTGCACACGCTGTATGTACGATGCACCGAAAATCCAGATTACTGCAGGCAGCAGTCTCTCTGCTGAAATTACACGGTTGCAGTGGAAATAAAATAAACTCAAAACTGAAACCTTTTGTCGAATTGTCAGAAAGTCTGTAGTATATCAGACAGAAGCATGGTAGAAATCTCCAGAGATCAACATGACTGCACAGGGATATTGTGCTGGTTGCCTGGCAACAAGTGAGAACATGATGTCACCTACAGAGTTGGCAGGTGACTCAGGTGAACTCTGAGAAGACAACATGGAGAGAAACTCACCGGTAACAGTTTAACCTGGTGCAGAGACGCTCGGCTGACTTCTTCAAAATCAGAATTGAAGAAATGTCATTATTATAAATGTAACATCTGCAAACACTGGCAAGAGCAAATTATGCTTTACAACTGGATTTAGAAACATATAAATATTTTTGATTTTGGTCAAAAATCACAACGTTTTATATATATCCAGATTCGTTTCGTTTCGTGTGTGGATGTGAAGACCTGGTCCAGATGTGGTTACTGACCAGCATCAAAGTAATGGAACTGATTTCCTGTAGCTCAATAACCAAGATGTACTTTTGTGTTTGTGCAAATTTAAAAGTTCATTAAGTAAAACATTCTGTTAATAAACTTGCAAATGTGTGAGTTTAGTCTCTGGAGATTTGAGTTTTAGTAATCTGAATTTTGCCATCCATCCATCCGTCCGTCCGTCCGTCCGTCCGTCCGTCCGTCCGTCCGTCCGTCCGTCCTTCCGTCCATCCATCTATCCATCCATCCATCCATCCACATTACATTGGTAACTATGGTTCTGTGAGTCCCTGGATGACTTCCAGTCACACAGGTCCCTCTGATACTTCTTTGGGACGAGAAGATCTTGCGAGACGGGACGTCTCCTACCACACAGTATTTATAGAGGAAGCACAGACAAGTCACACATTCAGCTTTGGCTACAGAAAACCTTGACCTTGACTGACTGCTGTGAAGTGAAGTCCAGCGAAAGCTGGGTTTTATTAAACTCAGGTCGTAGTATAACCTCCAGCATTACTTTTGTTTTGTCTCATGTTTCTGCTGTTAAAGCAAAGGGGGGAGAATGGACACTTTCCTGAACTGTATCTGTGTCTCCAGAGTCTTCAACAAAACATGTTCACACCAAGTGTTTGCAGGACGAAGGCGCTGGTGACAACTCAACTCTGTCTCCACAGAGGGAACAAATAATGCAGCCTGAACACCAGGCTCGTCCGTCTCAGCAGGGCAGTCCTGTGATGTTTGCAGACAGATACCTGGAGAAGCACATCACCCCCGTCACCCTGAAGTCCAACATCAAGCAGAACCCTCTGTACATGGACATAAGGGCAGTGGAAGCAGCAGATAATGAGAGGTCCAAGCCTTCCTGGACCATCAAAGACTACAACACACAAACTGTCCACGGAAACCTGGCAGGTTATTTGAAGGTAATTTGTGAGAGGGGGGGGGGGGGGGGGGATTTCTGACATGATGAGTCGGTCTGTGGTTGGTAGGTTGATACCACCATCAGCTGCTGGAATAAACGATGACATCACAGACAGCTGACGTTAGAAAAAAATAACCTTCCGCTGTTCTCAGCTGTAAACCAAACTTTTGTGAATGAGAAAAGGGCTACAATCTTTCTTTTTAAAATATGTATAATGTAATTCTATAATTCAGAATAAGACTTTAATTAAGTGAGATAACATGTAAAAGTATAAAATGTCCACTTAAATAGGCAGGTTACTGCTTCATATCAGCCTTTTTACAAAGATACGTGTGAGTGGCCGTTTTTTACGTTCTCGTTTCCTTTGCAGGCAGAAGAGAAGACGGCTAAAGATCTGGACTTTTGGCTGGAGGACCTCTACACACCAGGATTTGACTCTTTACTTAAGAAAAAAGAAGCAGAACACAGGAGGAAAAAAGTTTGCAAAATTCTCTCCTCAGTCATTTTGCTCGTTTGTGGACTTCTTATAATTATCATTGTGCCAGTTGTGGTTGTAAAAAAGAGAAACTGATGAGGATCTGGCTACTGCACCGTCCTCTTTTCTGAGGTCATATGCTGTTGTATTTATGTATGGATCAAAACTGTAAATTTGGATTTGTACTTTGGATCATGTTTGCATGCGACTTCTTCTGTGTTTGACGGTTTTCACCTGCATTTGCAGATGACTCCACCAACTGTGCTCTGATATTGATTCTAGCCAAGGCTAATTTATTTGTACAACAAATGTCATAAACTAATTTAATTCACAGTGAATTACAAAAGCATTAAGAAGAATAAAAGAAAATTAAACAGCATCATGATAAAGATCTAAAAAGATGAAAGAAAAAAATGAAATGTAACATAAGAAGAGGGTGCAGAGGTGTTTTGTAATATAAGTGAATAAATTAAAAAAATCATTCACAAAAGAGAAATAAATAGTAAGTTCTTCATTTGGTCGCTGAAACTGAAAATGACATTAACCGAGTTACAATCCTTGTTACTTTGATTTATTTTAGCACATATGTAGATATATTTTTTAATCTGAGTGTTAAGTTCACAGTTGAATCCAAAGCAGACTTTTAGCTCTATTGTGTTTGATTGAGGAAAAGGAGTAAGATGAGCTTCATTGTCCATTCTCTCAGGATACCTGGAATCAGAATTCCAGTAAGTCCTCCAGATGCAAGTTTTAGGTTGTTTTTTTTTGGCAGAAACTTCTTATAACACATGAGAATTTGGGATCTTCTTATTCTTTCTATGGAGCTTTCTATGAAAGCTACACGTGTTCGAGAACTGGTCCCTGTGGAACTGATACTCAGCAGCCATTGGCTCATCTGTTTGAAGGGCGGGGCCTACGAAGAGGTCAGCCAATCCTTGTTGCACTCCCAAGGAGTTTTTCTTTTCAGAGTGATTACCATTACTCAGTATGTGGCCTCTTCCCTCCAAGTATGATTGAAGCAACATAATTGGTCCCTGAAAACCCAGCCCACTTCTCCGGTTCGTCTTGATTAAAAGTACTTCATAACCCACTACTGCGACACTGTTCAAATGTTCTTGAAGTGTTTGAGCTGCAGGCAGCGATTTGTTACACAATCCTACCATAAACTTAACGCAGCACCAGCGATCAAAAGCTCACACGTGTTTAGCTTCGACCCTGGCACACAGAGATTTCTCCAGATTCCCAGAATCATTTGATATCATGTACTTTTGCTTTTTTAACATAACATAGAAACCTGGACAGATGCATCTCAATCTTTGCCTTTTATACTCAACCTTATCCCAGCCAACATTGAACATTTTCCCCACGTTTATTTAATGTGTTGCTGCTGTGCACAATGAGCCAGTAGTACTTGAACAAATACACAAGAAAAAGTGGGAGGCTGAACATTCAACTGATTTCATTTATTTATTGCAATAAAAGATACAAAGTACTGGTAATCATAACTGTTAAAATGTTAGAAAAAGCATTTCTGTGACTGTTAACAGTGCAGCGTATCAAAACGTTACTGCTTCAACCAGCTGGGTCCATTCCATCCACGTTTGTGTAAAAGCAGAAGAAAACGCTTTCAATCTGCTCGTTATGTCGTTCCTTCAATATGCATCCAAAAGATAGAAATATAGAGAGAAAAATGCTAAATTAAAACAGAAAAACATCAACATGCACATTAACTTACAACCAAAACCAAAATATTAGAGAAGGAAGCAAAGAAATTCCTGAACTAAAATAAATATCTGTCTTCTTACTGAAATGTGACATAACTATTCCACTCCCCAGGACTATGAAGTTTATTTACAGGTTATTTATGACTGTGGTCTGGACTAGAGGTCAAACCCCAACAAGACTGAAGAACCAGGTTGTGATTTATTCTTTTCTTTAAATGATCACCCAGCACTTTGGCTCGACACCAGATGGACTGGGACGATGAGGGGAGGGGCTTTGGCAAAAGAAAACAGCATACAGTAATGAGACGTCAACCCACACCTTGGTCCTGACACATCTACAGGTGACTTCTGATTGGTGGGGCGGATCACAGCAGGATCAGCAGGCGGTCAAAAGAGGAAAACGACACACAAACACTATTTGGTTGGAAAGTGTTGACAGGAAGTATTTTGTTCCATTTAATGTGACATATTAAAGACAAATATTTGCTCCAGATTAGACTGATACATACATATAGGTGTGTGTCTATAGTGTATTAATGTATATAGGCATATATATGTTTTTTCTTTAATATACAAATATAGAAGAACCCGTGTTTTTGTTTGCGATGTTGCTGGGTAACTGTAAGGACGAGTGAAGGCTTCACAGTACGACCAAACGGACACATCATTTGGTTAGAATATACAGATGTGTCCCCGAACAGCAAATCTCAGAGTTCATGATGCTGATGAGTCCTCACTTATCCAAAATGCATCATCATAACGTAAATCTGAAATCAAGAGGTCGTTTTGTGGATAAACGACAGCAGGACAGTTAATAGTCATCAATCCACATTTACTTTTTGAGTTCACTTGAGCAGTTTGAGGATCCTTGGATGATGCCAGGGGACTTGGGATACATTCTGGCCCACGTTCATCACTACTCTGCATATCTAGCTTTGATAAGACATAATAGAAATGTAGAAACGGCTTAACATCAGCGGTGATCTCGGAGGACATCCCGGCGGGTGTGCCGGAGCCTCACCGTGACCCACTGCGACGTCCAGGACAGACCTGACAAGCTTTCAGGGGACATTTGAGAACGGATTCATGAACGGAAGGCTTATTTACAACCACGACTCCCGTCCACATCACGCCTGCGTGCTGAATGCAGCTGGCCGCGATGGCCGATGCTTTGTGCAGGTGAGTCACACGGGCAGCGGTGATGCAGGCGGGATACAGCGGCGTGGATACCAGCGACGACGACGCTGGCGCACTGTGCTTACAGCAGTCTGTGTAGGAAACGGCACACAGACGGGAACTACGCTAGTGCTCATTATGATACAGTACATTCACCTAAGCTAAGCATCGTGTCACATTCCTCTGCAGAAATTGCATACATGGAAGAAGAGGGACAGAGGCTGAAAGTACTTGTTGCTTGGAAACAGAGGACGTAAACTCCACAAGTAAAAACAAACCGCTTCTCAGTTTAACCGTAATGCCCAGCAGCAACAACGCAGCTTCTCTTCTGAAATGCCAACCGTACGCCATCCACACCGACATGCACTTATTCTGATAAACCTCAAGGTCCTCATCTGATCTGCAAACTCCCAGGAAATCCACAAACTCTACATTTACGCCAACCCAAAGTGATCCCGCTGGTCGTCAGCGTTCCATCGTGTCATCCGGAGGACTTCGCTCGCCTGCGTTTATTCACCTTTAATGATTGTATAAGCATTTACTGGGAATTTTCATCCAGGCACATGCATCCATTCTGTACACACCTTCCAAAAACACTCAGAGTAAGTGTGAATACAGCTCTATGACACGAGAAGCTAATTTAATTTAATTCTTTTTACATCAGAACAACATTCTCCATGGCGACGGCTGGACAGGGAATACATGCGACCCATTTTGAACACCGGTTTCAGACTGTAAAAACTGATTGTATATGGCTTTCTGTGGAACCACAGTAACCTCACAAAGGCTACGAGCCGACGCCGGTACTAGGAGGAACGGTGGCTTCGCTGATGTGGCATGAGGGCGCTGCGGACCGTAACCACAATAAACTGAAGTGACGTGAGCTCAGCGGTACGTCTTCACTGAGCCTCGACACATTCGGAGTCCTCCGCTGTGCAGGTAGCATGTTTGCTTTTGTTTTTTGGGAGATTGGGAAATGAGCAGCCCGTTATCTACATCTGTGCCGACTCCAAACACGAGCGTCGGCGAGCAGCAGCGCTGGCGGAGCCGATCGTCTTCAGATCGGCCGACCGATCGCGTCAGCTGCAGCAGCTCGGGGAGTTTGTCAGGTGCGTTTACAGTAGAGGTGAGCTGAAACTTCAGACACAACAATGGATCGATCTCTGCATTCGCCCACTAACTGCCCAGCCTGTATGGCTTCCGAGAGGGGGAACTCGTCACAATCGTTAATTCTGTCATTAAGGCATGTTTTGACTTGCGTGTTGCGTGGAGCGGTGCATTCAGAGGGTGAGAACTGTACACGTGGACAAAAGAAACTCAAACGTTGCTGAAAAGAACCGTTTAGTTGGTCAGCAGCTACATGGGAGAGAAGATCTTTCCATCAACAGGCTGATGAAACTCTGGATTCACATCTTTGCTGATGAGCAGCGAGATTTTAAATCTCTAACTGTTCACGTATGTTTCTAGGCAATTTGCCTAAAATAGAAATCAAGTAACTAAATCCGCTGTAAATATTCAGCTTTACAAAGGAAGACCCAAAGTGGAAAAAAAGAAAACACTAAACAAAAACAAAGCTATTGCCCGAAATAAACATGGACTTGAGTAAAATATAAAGAAACAGTGTTCATGCAGTCAAGTGGACACTTCAGTTAATTCTTGCAATCCACTCACAGAACTAAACTCATCCAAATTAGAAGAAATCACAGTAAAAACCCATGAAACTAATCATCCACCGTTATAAATAGGTAATATTGTCAATCTGGACAGAGATTAGGCTTATTTCATCAGATCCAACTGGAAGGCACATCCGTGAGGCTTCAGAAGGTGTTGCAAAGCTTCCTGCGTGGTTCTCTCCCAGGAGTTAAAGACAACAGAGGGATTATTGCTGCAAAAACATGACGACTGTCCCAAGTTACCGAGAGAGCGTGACATCAAGACCATCCATGTCATGAGAACTACACAGCTGACGTTGTGCACACCTACTCTTGCACCAAAGACAAATCAATTTGAACCCAAATGACCATTTAAAGAGGAAATTAGAAAAAAACTAGAGCTACAAGAGGAAAATATTGTGGAATAAATAAAAAGAGGGGAGCCAAGGAGGGAACGTTCCCATCAGCTCCCACCTGAACCCTGACATTCCTCCATCACACATCTCAACCCTTATCACTTTCTTGTCATTCGTATAAAGAGCCAAACTGTCTCTGGAGTGTATGTGGTGCATCTGTGAGTTTGGACTGGACTGGGATGTGTTTGTGGTTCTGCGTCCAGGCGCAGAGCAGGATGTGAGGCTTCAAAAACGTGGCTTTGCTTCCACCAACACCGGATTAAGAGTAGAAGGTGAGAACGCTCTGGTGGTTTCCGCGCACCAGGAGGATCGGGGGCAGGTCTTTGGACAACACCTCCAGCCAGGCCATGTAGAGAGCGCTGGACACGGCGCCCTTCCGGGCCAACGGCAGGCTCCTGGAAGAGGAAGCAACAAAAGATGAGCCCTGGTTACCAAAGCTGCTGCGTGTTTACGTTTGCACACCATTTCTGTTGTCTTCACACAAGCAAGAAAAGGCTTTCTGATTAAAACTGAAATAATCAAAGTCCCCTAAACGCAGCAGCCTCAACGGCGGTAAAGTGTCGCTGCGTGTAAGAATCGCTCAGTGTCCCCCGGTTAAATGTGAACCATTTAAGGTGGTTTTTTACTGCCTTGCATTTGACTAAACACACAAACTAAAGTGACAAGTGTGCATAAATAACGCTTTCGAAACACTGCTCCTGTGATTATTAAACTCACTTAATAATCATGTTTTGTGGGAGTACAGTCTCCAAAGGTCTGCAACAACACCTGAAAAGTTGCTGGATTTGTCGCTAGTTGACGTTTTGAGACAAATGAGGGTTAAGAGGTCTGAAATCTGACTAATCAAAGCAATAAATCGCCAAGTTGGCAACTCTGTGAAGTAAAGCAGCCAAGGAGTCTGCTTCGGTTCAGTGTTTTCTAACCGCAGCAAGGGCTGAATCAGTGGCGTTTAAAAAAAAAAAAAAATCAAACAACACACACACGCACACTCACACACACACTCACACACACGCAGCTTACATGACGATGAGGTTGGCTGTGCTCGAATGCTCCTTCAGCAGCTCGTTGAGTCTGATCTGACGGCTGGTCTGAGGAACAAAAAGTTCAAACTGTCAATCTCACAGCTGAAAATAATGATTAAAAACAGGAACTTTGCTGAGCTCTGCGTTTACAGTCGTGAAGTGAGACGGTCTGCAGGGAGGCTGCCTCACACGTACCTTTGTGCGGTACAGCTCCAGCTCGTTGTCCGTGATCCTCCAGGGCTCGCTGTTTTTCAGCCTCTCCGCCGCCTCCAGCTCCATGCTGTCCTCCTTCAGCCGATACGGCTCGATCATCTCCTCGAAGGCTGCCACACTGTGCAACGACAGCGGAGGGATGATCAACTCCCACACAGCAACATCACACAGGAATCCAGGTGGTTCACACAACCTTATTACGGTAAGACCAAGAACCTTAAATGTCGATACAATAACACCGTCTAATGTCCAGGGACCAGTGATCAGACACACCTGATACTAAATCTGCGCTCTGAGCTCAGAGCCCGACTCGGCTGGACGTCTCAGAACTCAGCTCATCTCCTACTGAGGACGTGTTTTTCCAAGCATCCGCCACATGAGGGCAGCAGCGGTTCACTCTTCCACCCGTAAACCTCACCTACCCGTCATCAGGAACACTTGGACCAACAGAACCTCGAGCTTAAAAGCCCCTGGTGATTAAGGAATCATGACAAAATGATCTCAGAAGTGTCTTCATGTCCTCTGAGCTCGTCAACTGTGGACGAGGAATGTAAGATCTCCGACGTGTGCGTGAGTGTAACCTGCATGCACGCTACAGTAACGATTAGGTACCATTTGAAGGTTTGTTAACTCTGCGATCAACATCCTCTTTACTGTGTGTTCACACAGGAGCAGGTTGGTCCTAAAACAAGCTCTGCTGGGCAGATCTCCAGCTGTGCTACACTACCGTAACTGTTGGAAATCCCCTCTGTACCTGTGTGTGCGGGAGGATAGACATTGTAAAGGGAAGTCTGCAGCAGTTTTATTAACAGACATCATGCGTGGGTTATCTTCTGGTCATTTTCACATGACTCCAGCTTGGCAGACCAGACAAGGGCATAACGGGGAGCCTGAGGAGCACATCATGACGCCAGTGTGCCAATACGTCACAGTTTCTAGTCTTTTAGTTTTGTCCAGCTAAAACCACAACAGCTACATCTACACACGAGGTCTCAAAAATGTCCATTTCCAAGGGTAAATTCACAGGAGTGGCGTGGACACCAGATGTAACCGTACCTGAAAGGTTTTTAATGAAACCGCACTGGTTTGAATCCATCAACGGTTTTAGAGCTTTTATTCCCAGAAACGGGAAGGTCCCTCTTCTGTAATTAGAAGTGATTAAAAGGTCTCTCTCCAGCTCCTTCTGCATTAGTGCATTTTTATGGTAAAACATAAAACCTCTGTTACGGTAAAGCCCGGCGTCCACGACACTCTGGAGAGTTGGACTCCTGAAAACAGGAACATTTTGATCCTGGTTTGTAAACATCTGTTGTGGTCCAATATTATGGGACACAACCTTAAAAATGACGATGCACTTGCACACTTCTGCTTCATCAGTCCTGATTCACCGAGTCTCTACGAGATGTACAAACAGAACTGGACTGAAAAATCACACGACTGCTTCAGGAAGACGGCGTAGACGTGCCGACGGTGTGAACAACATGTGACGAGCAGCGGGCGCTCCTGACTGTGTTGTCCGCGGTATCAGCTGTGAGAGTTAAATATGAAACAAAATTAGGGGATGGGAAAGTTGCTGGATCAAAGGAGACATTACTGGGCTGCTCAGCGGGGACCTCTGATATCACGGATAACACGTGACTCCACTCATATATTTTGGATTGTCAAACTGTTCAGTTTGTCACAAGCACCTGCTTCAGACTTGCACGGATGTGAATGCACGTGAAGGCTAGCAGACGGACAGGGAACTTCTTCGCATCTTAAGGCAAAGAAGACATGAAGGTGAAGAAGAAGTGAGGAAACCTGACCGCCTGAAAGCAGCGATGCCTCCATCAGGCATCAAAGAGGACTTACTGCTCCTTCTTGGGCTTGGTGTTGATGTCTCCCAGCACGGTGATGTCCGAGAAGTCTATCCTGAACTTGCTCAGCAGAGTTGCCATCCTGCACAGAAACAGAAAATGTGGGATGAGTCGTGGAAACCAGCTGGGAGGAGCGTTCAGCCCAAGAAGCAGTTGACAGATAAGAGCAGCAATTCATCCTGAGAGGGCCGAGCCGAGCCAAACGGCTATATATATATATATATATATATATATATATATATATATATATATATATATATATATATATATATATATATATATATATATATATATATATATATATATATATATATATATATAAATAAAAATCTGTCAATGTTTATCCAAATCTCATGTTACAGAGAGAATCAGTCCGACGGCCGACATGTAAACAGCCCGACGTCTGCTGGAAAAGCTGCTGTGTACATTTCAAAGAGTGCAGATAAAAGACTGCCGTGAGCAGCGAGCTCATTTCATACAACAAAAGGTGAAGAGGAGACAGCTGTGTGTGCACGCGCGTGTGCGCAGCAGATACCTTTGTGCTGGTAACTATTGCGGACATTCATTCGGACAAAGAATGCTGGGAAAAACAACAGCGATGCTGACATTCACCTCGACTTTTAGTTCTTCACGTTCAGTTTTCCTGAATTTCCGGTTTTAAGACCAGCAACTCGGAAAGGCCTCTATCACTTTGTAATGTTCCCATTTCCTCTGACAAATAAAAGGCATTCCAGCATCAAGGAATAGTCGCTGATGAAGAGTTTCAGGTATCACTTTGCCACATTCTTACTGAAATGGTGTCTTAAGATGTTTAACAGTAAACTTTGTCAAAAATGTGCAAGAAAACCAGTATAATTTTCAAAACCAACTTTCTTCAAAGAGAGACTGGAAGAGAATAGCCTTTTTCTCCTTCTACAGTATAAAACATCATGAACCCATCCAAGGAATCTGGAGGAACGTTTGCCTGTAACAGACAAAATGGTCATCCTCAGTCACTCGTGGTTTCTGATTCTTCAGACGACACTGAAGAACAACCATCATTCATCAACAGACAGAAGACCAAGGACCATGGAGTACTGCAGAAAAGGTCTGTCAGAAACAAACATGCAGCGTTCCAATATGTTATCCGTGTCCAGAGGCAGCGTTGACGTCTCTGGACACGGTCATTTTCCAGATCCTCTCACTTTTTCTGATTTAAGGTTGTTCATCAGTCTGTGACTCAAGATCACTAAAAACGACCGTTTCTTGTCAAACTTCTCACTTTTTTTCTCCCCTTTTTTAAGGAAAAAAAGTAAAAAGGAAAAAAGTTTGAAAAAAAAAACAAAAAACCCAAAAACTTTTCAATCTTCTAAATCTCAACAAGTTTATAAGACAGGATTTCTGGGAATTACAGCATCAATGAATAATGTCTGTGGTTGTCTATGGTCACGAGGAGATGGGAAAGTTACTTTTTCTGGTCAGACACTAATGGCTCTAATGGAGAGACCATCCAGAGGGAATCCTAACAGACAGGATGCTCCCAGGATGTGTCCAGCTCCAAACATCGCCACCTCTTTAATGGTTTCTGTTTAGTGACCACAAACTGTCATTGACAGCCCACTGTGACACGACGATGAGAAAACTTTAGGCGAATGAGATGGCTTACTTACAACTTACACAGGGAGCATGTTATGAAGTTACCTTTTGTCAAGCGGATAAGCATCAGGCTTGTAATTAGATAAGATAAACCAATCTTAAATTTTGCCACAGCGACCAAAACTGTCCTTTCATTAAACACTCACCGTAAAACTCAGTGTTAAATTGTTCACAGTGAGAGTGATAAATAAGTACATGGCACAACATTTACGCACCGTAAGGCCCATTTACACATCTACTGGATACAAACATGACACCTGAACCATCTGAAGTTGTCGTCTAAGTACAGAAGAGCAGATGGAGGAAAAGTGGTACTCACGCTCGACGGTCATGATCGATCCTGTTGATCTTTCCTCCAATGAAAACACGGATCTTGCAGTCCTTCCACCTCTTCTTGTTGGTCAGCAGGTAGGGGATCAGCAGGGTCAAACCTGGAGAGGAAGGATAACCAGCTGTGAGTCCCGCGCCCGCAGCACGTCCCGCGCCCGCAGCACGTCCCGCGCCCGCAGCACGTCCCGCGCCCGCAGCACGTCCCGCGCCTGCGCTGCGTGGCTTTCATTCCTCTTGTTACCCTGGCATAATGAACCTTCCCAGATCCATCTAGATACTGGCAGCTCTGTAGATTTCCTCCACAGGGACAGTAAGAATTACATACATATGGGAGCTGCTGCAGTGTCTCCAACCTGGCGACACATGACCCCCCTTTAAGAGGTCTAAGGCCAACAGTGGATCTGGTGCTGATAACATCAGTGGCGGGGCATCAGACACCATGCTGACCAGTTAGGGAGTGTTTTCCAGAACCTGTTCCAGATCTCCATCAACATTTGAATTGACCCCAACTGGTGGAAACACTCCACTGTTATCGCAATTCCCAAGAGGAATCCCCTCCCCATGACCTGGAATAACCTCCACCCAGTGGCGATGAAAACTATGGAGAGGCTTGTTGAAAGAACCCACTCTCACCCTGACCAATTTTCAAGCTTGATCTGCTCCAATCTGCATACCTAGGACAGAGAGGCTGCGTATCCTCAACACCATCCACAAACACCTGGAGCTTCCCAACACATCGGCCAGGCTCCTATTTGCAGACTTCTCCACGTTTAACACAAACACGTGCTACCCCACGGCGTTTTAAATTGGCGGAAACCCGGTGTTTAACACGCGTGTTCTAGCGTGCCGTCTGTCCTTTTTACGTTGCCGTGGGGTGGTGAGTTGTGGGAGGAATTAGTTGATTACATAACCAGAGTACAACCCATCATGAAGTTTGTTTTTATTAATGAAATAAGGAAACACCTGATAAGAGTAACGACAGCAGGAGGTTGCAGACACTTGCAAGATGAGTAACTGGGGAGACGAGGAGATCCACAAGTTACTTGGCCTCAGAGCCGAGGACGCCATAAAGCGACGTGTGTCTGGAACCATGAAGGATGATTTATTGTTTGAAACATTGGCCAAAAAAAAAAAAAAAGACAAACCTGGGACTTTGTATTTTTTTGACTGGGTTTTACTTTTTGCAATCAACCTGATGTTCAATCATCCTCATTTTGAAAACGACACCCGTCTTAAGATGCATTTCATCCTGCGATATGGGGATCATGTAATTCTACACGCCCACACATCTTACATTATGACTCGACTCCCCTCTTCTCAATTCACCTTCACACACGGGGTGGCAAACAACACGCCCAACGCACATTAAACACACATTCATCATCCAGTGATAATAGCGGGATCTGATGTAAAAACCAATGCCTACAGAGACTCCATCAGAATGCTCATACTCTGGATCTTGGACTTTCGCAGCAACAGAACACAGCCAGTCTGGATCAACAGTATGCTCTCAGATATCCTCACCATCTCCACAGGCTCCCCACTGGGTTGCACGCTTTCCCCGCTGCTACTCATACTGTACACTGATGAGTGCAGATCCACACAACCCAACTGTCACCTGGTCAAATTGGCCGACGGCCCTCTGTCCGGCTCCGCCCTGCATCACGGACCTGCTCTGCAGCATTTTGTGGAGTGGTGGGACACTTCCCGTCTGGAGTTGAATGTCAGCAAAACCAAGGTGATGGTGCAGCCGAAGGGAACTGGCAGCTGCTGTCACCACCATGATCAACGGCTCTCCGGTTGAGACTGCAGTGGGATACAAACACCTGGGTACTATCTTTGACAACCAACTGAGGTTCTCCAACACTAAGGGGATCCTCAGGAAATACCACCGGAGGATGTACTTACTCAGGAAACTGAACTCCTTTCCTGTCAGCAAGAACATCTTACTGACGTTCTACTACTCCTTCATTGAAAGTGGCATCACTCCATCACCCTACAGGACAGGACCCGCCTCCGCAACATTGTGAAGGTGTGTTCTAAGGTTATTGGACCTTCTGCTTGCACCTGAGCAGCAGGCGTTTGGCCTGTCTCATCACATTTTCCGTGACAAGACACATGCTCTTTTCCCCGCGTTTGAGTGGCTGCCATCTGGTCCCAGGTTCTCCTGTCCAGCCTGTAAGACCACGAGGAGGGGAACAAATGTTGTCCCCAAAACTTTAACCTTTTTAATTTATTACAGGACATACTCAGCTGTTTTTGTTACATCTCCAACACTTGTATGGACATTATTGCCTTCAATACCTTTGCAGCAACTACTCATGATGTTACTGGCAGCAGGCCTGCTACTGTACACAATCTGCTTTTTTTTTTTTTGCGCTGTTAAATGTGCCGCTCTGAAGCTCATTGGCACATGGGCAGCTTCATACCAGCTGAAACCCTGCATCCCTCCAGGAAGGCTGTGACTACTACAGCTAGTGTCAGCCGTGACTGGTGGGTGACACCGAGGCGACAGTGATGAGACACATGTCAAGTGTCACTGCTCACAGCATGTAAAATACTTGCAATGTGCCTCCAGCTTCCTGCTCAGGCAGCTGGGCTGTTTCTGGAACACTTGAACATTTTACCAATATATTTGAGAACTGCCACTGTGTTAAAACATTTAATAAAGTCTGTTTTTAACAATGGCAACAATCCTTCAACTCCATTTCTTTCCACTGTCGTCACGCTCCCGTTGACTCCTTTTCCTTCCTCCGAATACGTCAGCATGTCTGTTGCTCTGATGCTGCCGCTCGGATGGGCAGGCCCTAAGGACTGGTTTCAGACCTACATCTTTCCAGATGTGGCTCGGATCCATCAGGCTACAGCCCCGGTGGAGTCTGAACCAGGCTGGTTGGTGGCCTGGACGTTTTGTTTTTGTTTGCTTTCTGCTTTATAAACCTTTGATGTTCATCTTTATACTCCTGTGTGCACCAGAACCAATTGTATTTCTGATTTCTCACCTCCATCATCAAACAGCCACCAGACGTCCACCGTGCCCTTCCCCTGCTTCTTCTGGAACTGCTGGCTGGCCTCCAGCAGCCTCTGGTCAGACACATTCAGCGGTACCATCGGACTCTTGTCTGGAGGGACAGTCGCCAAACACACACCGACACCGACACACACACACCGACACACACACACAGCAGAGGCAAAAACCAGCATGAGATTAACGCTCGCTTGCTAAGAAAGAAAGATTTTGCTTCAGTGTTTATTGGCTTGTTGGTCCAGAAACTGTGTTATAGGTTGGACAGAAAACAGACATCAAGAGGACAAACTGTGGGCAGTTTTGGACAAACCAGTGTGTTGTGTGTTTGAATGAAAGAGGTGTGATGGTGAGCACTCACAACATGTCACACACAGTTCCAATAAAACCAGGTTATGAACAGTGTTTCCCCTGCAGAGGTTTGTTTTAAACTCGCGGTCAAGTTGTACCAGCAGCGGTTGACTCTGAGACCATTTAAGCTTCAGTTTATTTATTACTGCAGCTTATTTGTCACAAACATGGAGAACAGAGAAGGACAAAAGCAAAGCTGAAGTAAAAATATACCAATAAGACAACGTGTTCCTTTGAAACTTGTCTGCAAGAATGAGAAGCAAAGTCGTGCTTCAGACACGTCAACATCCCAACGGTCTGCAACTAGAGTCTGCAACCCCCATCGACGGGCTGTGATCACAACCGGCTACTTCCCACTTAATCCATCGACTTACAAGCTTAAAATACAAACTCCTCCTTTTTTTTCCTTAATAAGTCCAATATGTAAGAATTAAAAGTTGTGCAAGCCACTTTTCGGTCATGGGAAACACCGGGGAAACATTGTTCAAACCGCGGAGCAACGGCATGGACTGAAACTGTGAACATGAAAACAGATGAGCAGTTTCATCCTGGAAGAGAAAGCAACAGACAACCGTCACCTCCAGAGAGAGAAGCAGCAGCCGAGCAAACACTCAGGACACTTCTGAGGAAGTGAACACTGAAAGAGTAACCACTGCAGCGTTGGACCGAGTCAAAGGCACTATCACACACAGGACTTCACACCGAGCCCAGCTAGAAGACTGTTAGCAGGAGAGCCGGAGGAGGGAAAGACTTGTGTTACTCCCAAAGAAGCCGGCAGGCCGGGAACGTATTTCAGACAGAGGTGGCGACAGCAGGGCAGGAAGAATTCAAAATATACCTAAGAAAACCAGGCGACACAGGCGAGAGGAGGACAGGAGCAGGCACAGGAAAAGGAAACGGAGTGAGTGAAATGCACGAAAACACAGAGAGAGAAGGGCAAGGTGAGGAAATGATGATCTCCTGCCTTTTTTCAACAGGGGCTGAGTTGGAGCTTTGCCATCGTCATCGTCATCTGGGAAAGAAAATGCAACAAAAGGAGAGAGAGAAGTCATCACATGTGACGTGAAATGCTGAACTCATGAAGAACGGATGTCACTGATCGGGAGGAAGACAGACGAAGAGCAGGAGCGTCATGTTAACGGCTCCTCATCTTCAACATACACAGGAAACTCTGCTGACAGCACTTCCAACACAGAGCTGGACCGTTCTGGTGTCTGGAAGATTCCTCTGCCTGACCAGAGCAGTGAAACCCGGGTACGGGCTCTGAGCCAGGACCGTCTTGTTAAAGCAAACTGGTTTCCACTGGCCTTCGTTAAGCAGCCATCCGCAACATGTGAGAGGGATACAATCCCATGAGTCGCTTCTAATTCCCAGGCCAGGCTTGGATGGAAATGACGCGTCGGGGCCCGGCTTCTGGAAGTTAACGGCACATACCGATTCTGTCTTTGTGACAACTCTGTGGTGGGAGGGGCTTTGGTCTGAAGAGGATTAGCCAACCCGGAGCGCTCGGCTTCACTTTGATGCTTCTTGGATCTTCGCTGAGCTACTTTATTCAGTGAGAGGTCCGGCCTGTTGGCGAGCGTTAACCTGTGCTGAAGGGTGTCACCAAGACCGTTTAAAAAGATTTTAGGCCTTAAACGTGGAATGTGAAATCAGGACTACCATCGTAGGGGCTCAGGAGCAATGCCAGAACATTAGAAGGAATATTTGGAGCTTTGTTAAACTCAACTATTCACCGAGCAGTTCAGTCGCAGATTCAGTTCAATTCTACTTTATTAACATGGCGTCTATTACAACAAGTCGTCTGTAGGCGCTTGGCACGGAGTCCGTGTTTGTCACACAGCTGAGGTCACACATCGGAGCACATTTACATCAAAGTTCCCCGCACTTAACTTGTTCGGAAAGCTTCTGGTTCAGCCAGAGTCCAGACTTCAGCCCTAAAGATGCAACACAGGACCCCAACTAACGTGAGCTGAAGCAGATCCTTGAAGTCTAAAATCTAGTCGTCTAAAATGCCTCCCGAGTGTTGCCCTGACTGGACTTTCTGTTGCCTCAAAGACATGGCCACATAATTAGTTTACTCACTTGTTTATGATGTGATAAATAAAAACGTGAGAAAAGTACAGAAGTCTGAACGTTGCAAGAGCTTAACCAGCATGAAACTGAAGACAAGTGATTACAGCGAGAAAACAAACAAGAGAATTACAGCCAGTGCGTGTTCCAAGTTTGCAAACGCACGACTGGTAACGTCATGTGATTCTATATAAAAACCAGGTTTCAGCTGCATCTGCTGCATCTGGTTGAGTTGCAGCACTTCCCACCATGTGGAAACTGCTGTTCAAACTGATGATCCCAACTCTGTAACGAGTGCAGCCACAAACATCTGTACACTAAAGCTGGGCCCAGTGGGGAGACTGGGTTCAGGGTTCCAGGGTCCCTGGGCCGACTTCCTGTGTGCGTATGTGGGGGAGGGGGCAAATAAAGGAAGCTATTGATGGATTAAAGAGGCTTTAGGACTTCTTATAATGGCGTTAAACTGATTTGTTGTGTTGTGTGCGTTTGCGCACACGTGTTCAACAACATCCTCCCTCTCAGCTTCAGCTGGTTAGTGAAAGAAAATGACAACAAGTGAAAAAGAAGAGGACCACAGACCTTTCGGTACTGCCGGACTGTTCTGAAGGCTGGTGGCCTTTGAGGACAGCTTGGACGAGTCGCCGTCAGAGTCTTTGCTGGTGTCCATGGACACGATCACATCCTTTGGTCCCGAAGACTTCTCCTGGGAGGACAACAGATCATCTGGCAGGAAATGGAAAGAGGGGGGCAGATGGAGGGGAAAGTGTGGGAGAAGAGAGAATAGAAAAATAAATAAATACTTCACTAAAGTTGGAGGATGAAGAAGAAACAAGGGTGCTGTGGTTCCAATGTCAGCGGTTTAAAAGTCAGGCTTGTGGGCCAAACTGAACAGTGACCACAGGACGACGTTAATGGAGCACAGCCCGCTGTGGTAACAACGGAAACAACAACAACAAAGGGAATTCCAGCCTTTGGAAATACGTGGACACGATGCCCCTCAACTAAGCACAATGATAAAGCCTACGTTGGGGCTCTGAAGTAGCTGCTGCGTTTTCTTTGTGCCCCGCAGATATTTTTCCAGGTACTTGTTGCAGACTGCATTTCCTCAAAATTAGTTCATGCCAACAAACTTTTAACTAATGGCCCCAGAAATTATGTGGGAATGCAAGTTTTTCATGAAATGGAAAGAAAACAACTCTGTCAGAGGCTTTATTTATTTATTTTAATCCGCCAGGAAGTACCTGGACTGCTTTTACCTGCCCGTGATGAGCAGTGCATGTAAACAAACCTTAATGTTTCAGCAGCAGCTGTATTTTAAATGTTTCCCAGTGTTTGTGACATGCTTGATACCTTGTCCTTGGATATGCGACACGTCCAGCCCCTCCTTCAGTCGTAGAATAACGGCTCCAAACTGGGAGTCAAAGGCATCGCTGACAAAGAGAACATATAACAAGGTTCATGTGAGCAGTGGACACAACGCGCTTTGAGCCCAACTGCCAGAAGCTCAAGTCAAACATTTTTAACACGGAAGATTCAAGCACACCGGCGGCGTTTCCACTGCCTCAGCTACACACCGATGGAGAGAAGAAACGCGTTCCTGAGCGCATTAACTGACTCCAACATCCTGGAGCTGAAGCACTTCTGACCCGCAGCTCTAAAACTATAATCCAAGAACTGGGCTCAGGCCTCACATGACTGCTTCGTGCTTAAGCAGGACAACAGATGTATGGGTTACAAGAGCGACTCCAAATCAGGAACAGCTGGAAAAGCTATTCTTACCGTCACTTCGTCTCATAGTATAGTTCGTGTTTGCTTTATTTTTGCCACCTTTATGACTATTTTATGTTTCAGCCCTGTAACACATTCTAAGAAAAGTTGGTTCAGCAGGATTTTTTTGTGCCTCAGCAGGTGATTTTAATGAGGATTTAGAAAAGGAGTAACATTCATGTGAAGCCGGCTCTCTGAGGCACAAACAAGGAAACAGGAACTCCACTTTCCCAACAAAGTTCTGGAAAAAAAAAATCATTCAGACATTTAATGATATTTCTCAAAGATGATAGGAGAGAGTTGCACATTTCCTCCTCTACGGTCTGTAGTATCATTTGACCATCCGAGGAATCTCTGATCCCTCAGACGACACTTTACCAACAACAGTCATTCATCAGTCGCTGATCGAACTAATGGACGGAGATTCCTGCGGGAAAGCTTTGTCAGCACCTCCAACACAGCTGCATACACAAGTGACACTTGAAGTTTTGCTAAGTGAAAAGAAGCCGTGATCTGTTCCAGATCCAGATCTGGCGTGGACCGCCACTCAGTGGAAATGTGTGCCGTCAACAGGCAACTTGGTACTCTAGATCTTTTGTGGGAGTAATGGACGCCATGTACTACAGACCAAAAAGAAAATGAACATCTGGACTATTATCAAAAACCAGTCCAGGAACCCGGCCCAGACCCGGGCTTTTGACTTCTGTGATGGCAGCAAAAATTAAGATTCCTTCAAGCGCTTCCTTCAAAACCACTTTTCCAAGGACATTTATGATTTATGATGATCAGAAACTGCAAAGCAGCATTCTGAAAATGTAACAGAGCCATGGCTGAGGAAGAGGAGGGTACGAGTACAGGAGGTTAGAGGTTCCTGGAACGTTTCTGGAATGTGTTGCAGGACTGAAGTGAAAACATGGATGTATACCAACAACTCAAATCAAGACGACCAGACGAATCACGTTCTCGCTTCCCTTGCAGCTGTATCAGGGTTGGAGTTGATCATGAAGAGTGTGCATTCAGATGCTTTAAGGGATAATCTCAGTTCGAATATCAGGAGTCTGAGCAAAGTAAAAGAAAAAACCAAGTTCTGAAGTGCTGAGCTGACTGAGAAGACCGAGTCCCAACACACCCAACTTAATTCAGCATGTGAAAATCAGAAAACACCACCATCTACTCCATCGACCCGTCTGCTGAAACAGCACACCTCCGTCTAACACCTCCGCCACACTATCAGCCTGACCAGACTGTACAGTGTTTTTGAGTGCTGTTTCCTCAGAGCATCAGTACTAGTTACTGGTACCGAATGACAGTCCAGTTATTTGCATTGGTATCACTCACTGGATCATACTGATGTAGGTCTCAACGTTCATCATGTCTCCATCCCGCCAGTCGTTCTTGAAGCCCAGCACCAGGGTGTTCGGCCTCAAGCGACCCAAGCCAGCAGCCTAAAGACAGAAAACAACGCAGATCATCGACTGCTCACCTTCAGGGCTGCTTACCTACCTCAGAATCATCAACACTGTGTCGGTCACAATTCTAGACAGACTTCCCTCCTTCACAGCTGGCTTCTCCTCCAACACTATGACAGCTGAGAAGGAGCTGTGGCCTGCAGCAGCTATGACTAATCTACAACGATGGAGGAGTGTGGCGGTCCAAGTATGACCAGGTGATGTTTAAAATATGTTTGTACAAACAGAAAAGAGACACACACAGTGCTGCAAAATGCTGGTAATGTTTCAAAGTTGGTAACTTTCTATGGAAACGAAAAGGAATAAATAAGTGTAAACTTGAAAGGAGAAAAACTGCAGAACAGCCTACGGCAGCTTCAGTGTTGCTGTAAATAAGTTTTCACCAGACTTTATTTAATCACATGCAAAGATTTTTTGCATCCTGCACGACTCCAATCCTGAAAACACACAGAATATATTTGACATGCGGTATGGAAGTTTCTAATAATACAAAATATATAAATATATGCCGCCATGCGTATAAGTCTGTATAAAGTTGACTGTTGACTGTGTAAAACTTAAGAAACTAAGAATAATAAGAAAAATATAATAAAACTGAAAGAAAACAGTTTTACAGTTATGTGCACAAAGTGCAACATAATCCATCATGTCTTGTCCTCTCACGAGGTCCTTTCAAGACTAATTTAGATGATTTGTTTTACTAGTAAAAGGTGTGTACACCTGCAGCGAACAGTCACCAGAGCAGCTCCTTACACCTAGAGGCAGTCGTGCAGTCGTGCAGTGGTTTCTGGGGCGCATCGACCCTCATTTCACAGACGAGCAAGGAAATGAAAAACTGAGATGATCCCTGCATTTTGAAGAGCGATGCGAGGGAATGACTCATCTTGCTGCACCTGCTTCATCATGCCCAAGGATACCGTTGATACGTCATGTGACCTTTAGTTGTGATGTTTTGCCAAGTATTCATTTTTCAAATCCCAAGAAGAACCACTTCATACAAAAGATGAGAACTTTCTTTGTGCAAAATATCCAACATCTTCTCAGCAGTGTTTTCCATTTGAAGAGTGAGTGAAACATCCAAGTCAAGGCAACGTTTTCTGGAGTCAAGCAGGTGTTCAGATGTTTGACCCACCCTCACCTAGCTCCCTCACAGAACATTTCCCCTCAGGAAAACAGGAAGTTCCTTTAAGAATTGACTAGACAGATGTTTGGACAGGTTTTAACAGATGTGAGTCTTCTGTAAACAAAGAGTTGAAACCCGCAGGGTGAACATCTTGCTGCTTCAGGTCTTACAACACCACCTCTGGATGTGCATGTGACAGGCCTGCATGAGGACTGAGGACAACATGAACGGGGTCATCTCAAACAGTTTGAGGACATGCAGAGCAATGAACAATGATATGCTCAGTCATGAGATTTGTTTTTTTATTTGTACATTTGTGAAACTGAACAAAAACCACACACAAGCCACCGCCAGCCAACATTTCTGGCTCTTTGGACGTGCAGGCGCTGCCAGGACAAGTTCTCTGAAGCTTTGGACCTGTGGGACCTGTGGGAATGCGGTGAGCGGACTGGTTTCCCACCTGCAGCAGGTACTGGGTGCCCTGTCTCAGGTCCTCAGCAAACACCGGGATGTAGAAGGCCTTGGCCTCGTTCTTCAGCAGCCAACGCTGGTACCGGGTCTGGTCTGTGGTGAGGTCTTTGAAGTTTGGCCTTCTGTAGCCCTGAGCAGACACACACGTAATTCAAATTATCGTGTGTACAGTTGTGTGTAATGTCAGTTTTAGTGTGTGTGGGTTTTGTTTGTGCTTCAGTCTCTGCTGTGGATAATTATGTCGTTTCTAGATTGTATGTTAAGTAAATAGACAATATTCTTGAGTTCATTGCAAAGACCTTCAGTGGCATAAATGTGCCAATGACCATAAAAGCTCAGTTGCATCCGTAGATTGGCACAGCATGAGCCGCTAACATCATTTCAGCAAACTAATGACTGACATGGGAGTATTTTTGTGAGTACGAGTCAGCTGAAACCACTCCATCACTGTGATTGAATAATGAGAGCAGACTGATTGTTATAAAAGGAGAAGCGTCAAGAAGGCATCATCCTCTGGTGGTGGAGACCTGACAGAACCATTTACATCAGTATCAAGCTCTTCAAAGAGAAGGTTCGACTACAACGAAGAAAACCTCTAATGGTCCAGCAAGCACCAGGACCGTGACGGCTGGGAAGGAAGGAACTGTTCATCGTCGGAGCAGAGCTGCTCAGCCAGTCATCCACGTTCCTTTCATGAAGGACACGCCAGTGTTTCCAAAAGGAAATAAAGGAAGTACTAAAGAGCTTTTTAGAGAAGTCTCCCTCCTATCACGGTGTCTAAACCTCAGATGCTTCTGGCTCATTTGACGTCATCAGGAACCCTCCCGAGTTAAAAACCAGTCTTCATCCAGACTCGAGCAGACTGGAGTAATGATCCGTGTTCTGAGACACATCAATGCGATTAAAACTTTCGGCGAGTTGAATACCACGAGGGCGCAGAGAGGCGTTACATGCGTCACTGATCCGACTGCTCTGCAGAATATCTTTATGAATGTAATACCTTCTGCACAACTCATGTAAACATTATTGTCTACATGTCAAGTTTAGAGGAAGCCAAACAGCTGGAGTACTGCTGTGCATGTGGACGTGTTCAGATCTCCACTCATGACCTGCAGCTGCATGTTTCTGATCAGTTGCTGGCTGCTACAACCTGCCCACCGTCTATTGTCTATTGGTTATTGGTAATTGTTCCTTTACTCGCACATCTTTTCCATCAGTTGATGGCAGATTGCCCTCACCTGGGTCTGGTTCCACCTACACCATCACCAAGTACTGACTCATGGGGCAATTACCGGGTTCCTCTCAATGGTAACGTGAAGCAATGTAAATAATGTTATCCTGTGATTTGGGAGTTTTAAGTAAAACTGAATAAGAGGCTTTGTGTGTTGAAATTAAGAAAGGCCTCACAAAGCTGCCCTTGAGCCAGGAAACTGTAATGCCATTAGTTGGTAATGTTTACAGCATTTAACTTGAGCACAGCTACTTTTCAGCACTTATGGCAGCAACAGGCAGGAAGGCAGAGCAGAGGCCACTGGTGGAGGACGACATGTTCCACAGAGCTGCTGCCAGCGAGGGCTTCACAGAGCCTGCATTCATCCACCCAACACGGCCCGTCCATTGTGCGACATTAATGCCCAGCAGGGGACTTTTAAAGGGCTTTTTACACCGTGCATACAGGTCTGGAACTGACGCATCAGCGTCTTCATTGCTCTGGATCCCCGGTGATCTCACTGCAGCCAGAGAAAATGACTTCAAACCAAACCACAGTGAACCAAGCCGGGAAAAACATTTTACTTTCACCACCTTTCTTGCCCTGGATAACCCAGATACAGTTGTGCTGAGGAGAAACCCAACCCGTTGGAGTAGGGGCTCAGCTCAAATACCTAGGACTGCTTCACTCGTTTGTGCTTTTATTAAAAGGAAATCTTTGAAAATTGCCCTTTGATCTATCTTCTGGTCAGTTTTAACTGATGTCACATCCAGCTGCACGTTAACGAGTCAGACAGGAAATCCAACATGAATCTCCTCTGCAGATAGAAGTCAGAGTTGAACCACAGACGATGTATTCTAGTCTCTCCATGAGATGTCACCTTATCTTGGTGAAGAAGCTAGCATGCCCCTGTGAATCCAGGATCTGTGATTCCATGGTGAGGTCTCCCACAGAAACCTGGTCCTGCATGTGTAGACAGACAAAGTGAGATTCAAAACCCCTTAAAAATGGAATGGGCAACAATACCAGATTCCTCGCTCAGATCATGTTTGCCAGACCTTCGCCCTGGAGCCAGGCCTGGGGAGGGGGCTCACAGTGAAGTATTAGGTGGGCCAGTCTTTGCCATGGGGTCTAGCTAAGCACCACCTAAATGGTGAGCAGAGGTACGAGGCGGACCCTCTGATCGTCTGGGACCCAGCCTCTAACATGAGCTTCTGGGACAGTGGCAGCTACTTCACAGATGGGGTTGGAGCTGGGGCTTGTGCAGGAAGCTGAGAGACAGCAGCTAAGCAACCTGGGCTCCCCTCAATGCACCGAGGAGCTCCTGGAACTAGTCTCCAGGAGAGAGGCTGGAAATAACCCAGGGGAACATTAATGGGACATTCAATGTCACCAACGGGGTTTATGGATCCCGCTCAAAACAGTGGAGAGAAATCCTGCAAATCCAGCAATGTCCAACATTTGGAAACATGGGTCGGCAGAGAAATGAGCATTCACAAACACACCGCTGTTTACAATAATACAATTACAATTACAGTAATATTAAAACAATGATTTTGAGGGAAACCACTGATCTGTGTCCTTCGTGAATTGTGATCCTCTACAGAAATTTCAGACCAGAGCTGCCTGATCCAGTTTAAAGGGTCCACCAACTCCGGTGTGGACCAAACAAGCAAACTCTGGTCCACCGAAAAACAAACTTTTTCCTCTTCCTGGAAAGTGTTTGTCTCTGGCAATCTCGCCCCAAACAAGCAGCTTTTGCAACTTAAAGATGTTGTGCAGATGGCTTGGTCCTCTTTCAAAAGTGCAGAGTGAAAATGAACCGAACCAAATGAAGATGTGACTGCGGCATTCCCCCGCTCACTGGGAGCGATTCCCCCAGACTGTCCTGATGTGAAGTACACACACTACACTGAGGTTCAAACGGTGTTGGAAGACATTTCATTATGTGGATGGTCTGATTTGTCCGTCTATCAGACTTATCAGGTGGACCAGTCTTCTCCACCATGATAACATGAGTCATGAGGAGACTAAATTACATCATTTATGATGTGTAGAGAAAACAAAACCTGTTCTTCAAATGCACCAAAGAAGAGCCAGACTGGTTGTAGCGTCAAACACAGTTAGTTGAATTACAGTTAGTAAGTCACAGCAACATGGCTCTGACAGGCTTCTTTCATGAAACCCTCCTGCATCATCACAGTGCCCAAAATCTTTTTTCCCCCCAAACATTTGCTCTCTTTAATCAAATGTTTCAATATTAAATTAGTATTTGTGCAACATGATACCATCAAGGTTCTCTGGAATAATGTATTTATCTTAATTGCCTGATTTTCTGAAGACAGAACAACAGAGTCTCTGCTCACCATGCGGACGTGACCACAGATCATCAGGGCTATGTTCTTGGTGAAGGTGTGGACCAGGTCCAGAAGGGCGGGACGAGAGTTGGGGTAACCGGTCATCACCAGACACTGGGGTCTAAATCACACAGATCCATAAGAAAACATCAAGCCACTTAGTTAATGGGCGCCATGTTTTGTCACATTTACAAGATTATTAGATTTAAATCACCAGCTACTTTTGACCTTCAGAGAGACCTGCAGTCTTCCACACACACACACACACACACACACACACACACACACACACACACACACACACACACACACACACACACACACACACACACACACACACACACACACACACACACACACACACACACACACACACACACACACACACACACACACACACACACACTTCAAAGCAAATATTTTAAGCAAGGGAATCTCATGGAAGTGATGAGTGGAGACAAGGAGGAGCTCACGAGTCATCCTGAAAGCTCTATCAGAAGCTGCTTAATCTCCTGATGGGTTTGCTGCCATGGGAACGGTGCAAAGGCACATGGTCATTAATCAGCCCTCAAAAACAGGGGTGAACTCCAGTGTGTCCTCGCAAGCCTTCAGAGAACAAACATACTTGGAACACACTGGTAGATCTATAAATGATATCCTGAATTTGTGATTGTTTTTCTTTTTCTTGGTTTTCCAGTTCTCTTCATAGAAAAAAAAAACAAACAAAAAACAAACAATCATAGTGCCCTCAACTGCACCGACATGGCTCCAAAGACACAAAATCAACTAAAGTTAAAGCACACCGTTGCACTTTAAGTGGACATTTTAGAGATTAACTCAAACTCGTGACACACCTGGCAGACTTTGTTTACAGCGCCTGTGCACTTCAGTCTGCAGCCTTCAATTTCATCTCCCAACAAACTGCTGCACATTTTTATATATATATATATATATATATATATATATATATATATATATATATATATATATATATATATATATATATATATATATATATATATATATATATATATATATATATATATATATATATATATATATATATATATATATATATATAGTCTGAGAGAAATTTAACACGCTTACTTTTTTATGTTGCAGTGAGTAGATGGCACTATGCCAGACCACCCAGGACTGCCACACCCCACGGGTGGGAATTTCCCCCAGGATTATTATTTGGGTTCAAAATTATGAAAATTTGGAAAACTTCCAAGGGAGTCAACAGGAAGAAACTGAAAATTAGCAAATGTTCAGATCAACCTAAATGAAACTTGTTGTGGAAAAAACAAAAAACAACATTTTAACATCCATCCATCGTCGATACCCGCTTAATCCGTTTCCGGGTCACAGGGGTCTGTCGGAGCCTATCCCGACGCAAAGTAGGTAAAAGAGGGGTCCACCTGGACAGGTCGCCAGACCATCGCAGGGCCACATAGAAAGACAGACAAACATGCACGCTCACACTCACATTCACACCTGCGGGTAATTAAGAATGATCAATTAACTTAGTATGCATGTTTTTGGACTGTGGGAGGAAGCCGGAGTACCTGGAGGGAACCCACGGAAGTCTGCATACTGGTCCAGTGGTCGTTCTTAGTATGTATTATTCCACTGGAAGAACTACTAGGTCAGCGTTTCCCAACTCTGGTTCCTTATGTCCTGCATGTTTCAGATGTCTCCGTGCATCAACATCAACCTAATTGTCATCGAGCACTGGACAAGTCCATTAATGACACATTCATGTTTCACAGGGTGTTAAAGCAGGGAAACATCTAAAACATGCAGTAAAAGGAGGAGTACTCAAGGACCAGGGTTGGGAAACACTGAACTAGGTTACAGGCTGAAGGGAACTTTCCCAGAAGTATCATACCATCTGCATATTTTTCAAATTTTCTTCAACTGTTTGCATACTACATACTATGAACTATATCATGACCACATATTCCCATGAATTGGCAGGAAAAGCCTAAATTAATGCTTTTCCAAAGGTTCCCATACGAAGTCTCTGGACAGCCTTTGCAACCCTACTTATTCCATATGAATTATGATGTTTCAGCAGCTGTGACCTCTCATTCCTTACCAGTATGGTCCGAGTACAGCGCGTGTCAAAACATCTGTTATGTAAAAAACTTTAAATACCATAATATGATTTGATCAGCACTGGAACGCCGGCCACATACAGTCACAGACCGTCTTCTCTCTCAGAAAACCCACTCTTAGATCTGACGGCCACAGGTGTGCTCGTCTTCCCTACCTGAAGGTCTTGATGTGGTCCTCCACACCGCTCAGTTGCAGAGTGTGGGTCAGGGCCTGGTGGTAGGTCAGAGCCTGCGTGGACGAGCCCCAGTTTACATCTGGAAGAGAGGACACACGCAGAGCAGTTAGCCAGTGTGTTTACAGGCTGATCTGCAGAGTCAGAGGTCACGTGACCCACGTAGTGTCAGAGTCTCCTCTGTGTGTGTAGCTGCGTGTCAAACTGAGCGCACACGCGTGTGGCCGGAGCTGCGAGGCCGGAGCTGCGAGGCCGGAGCTGCGAGGCCAGCTTGGTGTTTACAGACATGAATTCACATCATCCAAGTACAGAAACGTACAAATGTGAACATATTAACAGACTTTAAAACAAATAACGGGTTAAAATGTGTACAAAAGACTGTTCATGAATAAGATGAGACCAGTCAGTTATCTGGACAACAAAATAACTTAAAATCTCCTCTTATTCCGCACAGATAAGACAGTCGTCTTTTAACCCAAACGCTTCAGAGCAAGACCAACCACGTTTTTACGCTGGATGGCATCTTTGATCCCGCTGAGGAAGTTTGGGAATCATTTCTGACCAGGATTAGTCCTGGAATTCACCCATAAAAACACATTTTTAGGTCTACCTTCTTTCACCTTCAAAATCTCAACATGAGGCAGAAAAACTGGTCCAAGCATGCCAGGTAAATTCCTCATTCCCAGATGTGCTACATGTCCTCGGTGTGCACAAATGCATCCGTAGCAAAAGAAGAGACAAAAATAAAACATTTTGCCAATTTTTTTGCAGTTTTCTATCCAAACCAACTTTAAACCAACTCTACTGGGAGCAGCAACAGCACACATCACACCGCCGACGTGACACAAGCGGGATTCAGACCGACTAGTTCACATTAATCTGTCGTGAACTCAGTCATGGCGGTTGTGCTTACCTGGCTTCTTGTGGCTGACATAGATGTAGAGAGCCATGACGATGACGTTGGTGAGGAGGGCGGCCGCCCAGTTGATAACGAACATCACCACGCAGCACAGCACGGCTCCCGCCAGCGACACCCACATGTTGTAGTATTTAAAGCTGGGACGCCAGCCTGCAGCATCCATGAAGAGGAGTCACGAAACGGCAACAACAGAAATCACATTAAGACAAATACACACAGAGGGCTAGTCACAGGCCGCATGTATGGGAAGCATGACGTTTGGACGTTAATGATGGAACTGAGGAAATGCACGTCGTTTTAGAGTTCAGTACAAGTTCTAATAGAACGGCAGGATTTGAAATACAGCCATGAGGTACTGTGGTTCTCCTTGTAAAAACATGGTCTATCAAACAACAACTGCTGTTAAAGAGCATGGGCAATGTTCAGTTTGGGTTAAGGCGTGGAGGTTAGCCGCCTGTTAGTCTGGAGACTCGGGGAGGGGTTATTCTGCCTACTGTGGGCCATATTTGTTTACCGAGCACCACAGAAACTAAAACTAGGGGGTTTTAGTGATGGAGAATAATTGGGGTGTAGTCACATGATGTCAAAAAACAAATCACAGGACATAAACGGTACATGGACTGTACGAGGTCGTACTCGTGGCGGTGTTTTCAGGTCCCAGAAGAAGGGACGAATCCCAGGAGCAGTATAATCCACGACTCCATTATGTCTCCGACTGTGGCTTTTAAATGAGTCATGTACCATTTAAGTCCATATGACCTGCTCAGGAAATTAAAAGCGGACAGGGAATCTGTACCTGCGGCTTTGCTAAAGATTTCGTATCGAAAGGGAGAAGAAAGACAAAGTACAAGCTCAATATAAAAGATCAGCTGTGAACTTCATTCTGATATTAATACATCCATACTCAAGTGTGTCTGCATCAGCATCACTAGAGGCGTCCACACGTTTTTAATCTCTTTCTGACAGCAGAATGGTTTGGCCGATACAGAGTACTGATTCAGTTCTAGTTGCTGATGCAGATCTCTCTCGGTCCAAGAGGTCTTGCACCATCTTCTTTCCAAAACAGGAAGTTAAGAGCCAGTGTTGCATAACTTGGAGAGCAACAAAGAAGCATTATAGAGGTATAAGTTACACTAAAGCAAGGATAAAGGCGTGGTGTTTTAATTCCACAACCAGAGGTTTCTGGGATCGACCCTCAACCCTGTCATGTGAATGATTGTGTTCATTTGGCACAAGTGTTTTATGTAAATTCCTAAATAAGACAACATTTTATAAGGTGCTTTGTCAGAATTAAGTGAAGATACTGCATTAGACATCCATCCGTCCATAACCAGGTCACAGGGCCACCAGTAGACCTCCCCAACCACCTCCTCCAGCTCTACCGGAGACGCCAAGCCAGAGATGCGATCTCTATAGAGATTTGGCTCTGACCTGAGGCCTCCTCCTCATGGGCTAGGTCTGTAACAGTTCCCCTGGAAGGTGTCCAGAGAAGTTTGGCAGGCATCCTAACCAAATGATCCAACCACCTCACCTGGCTTCCTTCTGACATGGAGGAGCAGTGACACTACTGTGAGACCCTCCTGGATGACTGCACTCCTCATCCTGCTCCTGGAGGCCTGAATGCTGCCCATAACACTCCTGAGACTTCCATAGTTCACCTATCAATGTCCTGCTCCACTCTATCACCACTTATGTACAAGAGCCTAAGATACCTGCAGATATGTCCCTCCCACCCCCTGAGTGGTCCTACTGAGGACTGTGGCCTTAGACTTTGAGGTGCTGATCCTCATTCTAGCAGTGTTTCAGTAAATCAGATATGTTGTAAATAAGACTACTTAAGGAAAATGGGTAAACACAACATCACCAAGATCTGAATCCAAATGTTTTGATCTGCAGACCTTTTTGCATTTTGATCTTACCTGGCGAGTTGGCCAGTGACGCGTGGAACACGGAGAAGTTGATCAACGCGTAGGACGCCAAGAAAAAGTTGGAGATGATGGGAGCAATCGTGTTCAACTCGGCTGTAAACGAAAGCAAACAGCTCAGAGCAGGCCAGAACGTCCTCCTGCAGTCCGTCTCTAACATTATGATACTGGAAAAATCCATGGTTGGTCCTGAGGACTGGGATCAGCCAACGGTCCTTTTATTGCAACACACAAACATGCTCCAAGCACGTAATGAAAATGATTAATGTGTGCAGGTGTACCGATGAGGATGAAGGCCAAACCAATGGCAAAGGTGAGGAAGTAGCCTCGGAGGGGCTCGTTGTTCTTGCCGTAGCCTTTGGCAAACAATCCCAGGCCAGGGTAAATGTTGTCCTTACACAGCGCCTGTACACAGGCCAAACAACACGTCATCTCCTTTGACTTTTACTTATTTGCAAAAACCAAAACATACATTTTTATTTAAACTGAAATTATAAGCTTAGGTTGGGCCTTACCTGGAAAACCTTCGGAGCACTCACTAAAGAGGCCAGAGCCGAGGACAGCGTGGCAGAAAAGATCCCGGCAGAGATGATCGGTCCAAAACCAGAAACAACGCTCATCACCTGAACGCCAAGTTAAAATAGTTGGGCATGTTATCACCGTGACATTTTTCTTTTATTCTTTAGTAAATGTCTGAACCTCAATCTTTTAAAAGAGCAGATTCATACCTGGAAGTCGTTATGGAGTCCATACTTGCAACCACCTATCTCGCTCTTGCAGGTCATGAAGTCAAAGCCAGTCCTGCAGGCCGTATCAGTGCAGTTCGCCATGAACTGAGAGCTGAGGGTGTCGTTCATGCTTCCACTGGCATCTCTCACGATACAGGAGCCTGGAATCAGTCAAGCATCACGCACAGAGTAATCGTACTCTCTTAAACAAGTGGGGCAAACCTGCAGAAACAGAGGTGGTGTTATTGTACCTGTTGAAACTGCAACCCCCAGGTAGACTATTCCTGTAATCAGAATAGCCAGAAGGGTTCCTTTGGGGATGGCCATTTGTGGGTCCTGAAACAATGATGACAAAGATTTGAGAGAACAAGTCTTCTAATCCTCAATTATGTCCTCATTATGTGGGATTAATGGTCCTAAGAGGTGAAGAGGTGCCATGTCCCATTCTTCTGGGTTTTTTTTGTCCTTTTTCTACAAAACAAAAAAGGATCTAGAAAACCAGTACATCTGACAACAACACTCGTTTCCACTGTTGGATGGTTCACCCATCGGACGGTTGTAGACTGACCTTCAGAAAGCCACCAACACATAAACCAGATCTACTTGGTTTAAAGCTTTTTGACTTGTACTAGATGTTACACAGCTTGAAGGAACTGAACTGATCATGTCTTTCCAAGCATAGCTAGTTCTTTTTTTTACAGCCAACTTACAGCAAGGTCTCCAGAAATGTTGGCACCAGCCAGAATACCGGTGGCTGCAGGGAAGAAGATTGAAAACACGGAGAAGAATGTTTCTTTTCGGAAGTCCGGACCCATGTTCTCCCACATGATCGTACCTGAGATGAAAATGAGAGCAAAAGCAGCAGCAGACAACGCTAAACTCTGATCTGGGGGTTATCGGGAGGTGATGAAGTTAGGCATGTCAACGTCAATGCGTGCTCATACCATCGTAGCCAAAGAAGCCGCGAGCCCTCTTTGATTCCACAGGAATGAAGGATCCAATGAAGTAGTTGATGATGGCTGTGATGAGGACAACGAGCAAAAAGATCTGGGCCTGAAGGACACAAAATTAACCATTCCACATATCTCTTGAATCACTGAATACATCACACAGTGTGCATGTGAGGTTCTTTCTTCACGAGGACTGATGGCTCTCTTTAGGTTTCTAGACGTTACAGTTTATATTAACTGTTAGTGTTAGTTATACCTTGGCCTCCCACTCCATGCCTGCTACAGAGATGCCCAGGAGGATGATGATGGTGATGGTGCCAATAATCCGGATATCATTGATTTCATCCGTCATGATGGCATCAGCTTCCTGACAGACAATATAAGGAGGTGTTTAACAGAAGAGCAATGATCAGTTAGCACCAAGTGGAAGCAGAGTTCCTTCATCAGTAATAATGATCAGATCACCTGAGCAGTTATGCGTCTCAGCAGCAACAGGGACTTACTTTGAGAAGCTCCACAACCGTCTCAGCAAAGCCCACCACATACATGGCAACAGCCACTGCATTCGCAAAGGCAAAGATCAGGCCGATGGAACCGCCAAACTCTGGACCCAAACTCCTCGAAATCAAGTAATATGCTCCACCTGGAACAAGATGTTCATGAACAGGATGTTGTTGAGGATAAAATCAATAGCATTGAAGTATTCCTTCTTTTACTTTAATTTAAACTGTTTCTCTCATGGACGGAATACACAATACAGTTCTTCAACCCTGGTCCTCATGATCCACTGCTCTGCTTAATTCAGATGTCACTTGGCTCAAATCAGTGGACCTTTGACAAACTTGTGTAGAACCTGTTAAGCTGATGGTGATGCAGTCATTTAAATGTGCTGGAGCAGAGTGGCATCTAAAACATGCAGGACAGTGGGCCCTGAGCACCAGTGCGTAGTGTGTAGTGAATGATGCTTGCAGACTCTTGTGATATTCTGGAGAAAAAGTAGTAATATTTACCTCCTCTGACAAATCCATTGGTGGCTATCGCTGATGTGGAAAGACCAGTGATGGTTGTCACTACGGTAGCCATGAGAATAATTAGGCAGGAGAGAGCTGCAAAGGAAAAAAAGCTGTTAAATCTTTTATTAAGTTGGTGAAACACAGAGGATTTTCCAGTCACTCACATCTATAAGGAGGTACAAGACAGCCTGCAGACAAGCCTCCACAGTCAAGTCCACCACGTGTCACTTTGTGGTGATATTTCACATCAAAGTGGAAAATGACCAACTAGTGCTCAGAGACAGACTGTGGGGAGTTGCGAAGAAACTGGGAAAATAACAGAGTCGTGAGCACTGAGCTGCAAGTAAACAAGGGCAGCACGCCTCTGTTGTAACTGTAGACAGCAATATTTGAATTTGTCAAGTATCTGCAGGTTGCCTTTTATCTTTCTTCAGTTATAAGGGAGCATCAAAATAAACAACAATTCCCGCCTCAGACTGCATTCCTCTGCCGGGGGCGACTGGAAACAATATCCTGGATTCAGGTCTGGATACACATCAAAAGCAAATCGCTTGGGCTGGAGCACGACCCAGCATCGGTACAAGTCTCACATACACGACAAACAAATTAAAAAGCCTTGAAGCAGGCAGCGCGGCGGTAGCTAAAGGGAAAGACGGACGCATGTGTGACCCACGTCTTGGTTTTGGGCATCTAGACTCCCTACTGTAATGACCAAGCTGGAATATTTGATATACATATATATATATATATATATATATATATAAAATATTATTCAATCAATATTATTATATAATATTGATAAAATATATATTCTTTACACTTCTGTCCCATTCATTTTACTAGATAAGATTTTGTGGCTGCAGCGTCCTTTATTAACAGTGACTAGACAGGAAGTGGGGGCTGAGAGGAAGAACGGGCCCCTGTTCATCTTGAACAGTCATGAAAAAACAGACTGATCAAACGTTTTTTCAAAGGGAAGGAGGAGAAACAAAAACATCGACTATGAACAGCAGCTCAACAGATTTGTCACACTAGATTGCGCAAAGTCCTAAAGAAAAGCTCACCGTTTCCTTTTCAAGTTTACAAATGAACTGACAACTGTGAGTTATTGTGAACTGATAAGGCTTATGTACATAAACTGTTTTTTTTCTAAATGATCAATACTGTTGACCCCCATTATGAGGAACACCTTCTGCATGACAAGTATCTCAAATACATCAATATTTAATTTTTTTAAATATATATATATATATATATATATATATATATATATATATATATATATGCATGCTGCTTTTCAAACATGTCGAGACTGCTGCTGATACAAAAATGTGTCTCCTTCATTCCTGGTCAAGTCTGTTCAAGCATGTCTGTTACTTGTTATGTTTAAAATAAAGACTTTTTGAACTGAATTTGAATTGAATGTTCTACAAAAGGACTTCACATTTTTCCTCCATTCACGCAAATGTTTACTGAAGCTTTTATTAAACGTATAATGACACACTTCTCTCTGAGGGACGGAGGCTGGAGAAGACTCAAGCTAAACGTGGTGTTTTTGAAGGAAAAGTAATTGTATGCCCCTTGGACAGATCCCCATCAGTAAACGGATCTAACCAACTGGACTAGTCAAGGCTAAAGCAAGAAATGGGCCTTTCTGTTCCAAAAAGAGTCAACAAAGGAACAAAAGAGAGCTTTAAGAACAGTAAAGAGGTTCTCTGAAGGAGGCTTCAGCCTGCATATGGGGAATTTATGGCAGGCACCCCTAAAATGACACACCAAAGGTTGCAAGGCCATAGTCTATCAATCAAAACCAACACGGCAGCCTGTGAAATGTGCCAGGCACGACTAAATGGATGAGACAAGTTTGCTGCCTTTTACCAAGTGAAGGAAAAACGTCTGAATCACTGTCACAGAGCACTGAAAGAGGCTGGTGATGCCTGGTTGAAGAGACGGCGCAGTGGTGTCACTACTTAATGTCACCAAGACTTACCTTTATCAGGGATGAAAATATTGATACGTGTACAATTTATGGAAAGGGTTTTCTCCTTCTGGCAATTTAGCAAAACACAGCGCTACTGGGAACAAACGCCTGGTGGCCAAGTTGAGCACCCGGTTATTGGACAGGTGAGCTTGGCACCAAAGTCGAGTTATCAGGCTACTGCAAGAAATGAGGTTTCTGAATGACAACTTCTGCTGCGACTGACGCCGTTCAAGGCTCGTTCTATATTAGAGACATGCAATGAATGTCATGAAACATTTTCTGAACATGAGACATTTACGTACCGATTCCAGCCTGACCCACGATCCATGTCATACGGATGAAGAGCATCACCCCCCAAATGTTCAACATGCAGCGGACCTATGGAGACAAATGTGTTTATTAAAAGGTTTTAATGCTTAACTTGTACATGGAAAATACGGAAATGAAAGTGCTATAAAAGAAACTGACGTTCCAGCAACAAGCCGTCTAAAATATAAGACCTTCAAAGAGTCTTGTGAGGCCAAATTAGCTGCACTGAGCATGCTCAGTCTGCTGGGATTAAAGGACATTCCAACAGAGGAGAGGAAGAGACCCATGCTGCATAAACATCATAACATGTTTTGAATGTCCTTCATCCCTACCCTATCCCAGCCTGCACTCAGCTTATTATCATATTTTATGACAAAGGAAATACTCAACACCACTTGGAAAAAAAACATTCAAAACCAAAAGACAGGAGAATGATGGGAAGGTTTATATTAGAGGGGAAGCAGAGTTTTTTAGATGTCACAATAAAGCAGGGTGATAACATCCAGCCCATCCACGCATGGAAAATCCATCCTCCGGCTGTACTTTCAATGCAATTTAAACATCTTTCTCCGGTTCATTGAGGCATTTCTCTCTCCTGGCTTAAACCAATTCAGACCCGATTTAACAAAATACAGCGCTCATGTTCAGAAGACCACTCGGGTGCAACATGGAGCCCAGGTTACACAGCAAAAGGACAAAAGACTGAGTTTAAGGTACACATCATCTGCGTTAACACAACTTTAAACATTAGGTAATCTTTCAGTCACTCAACATTTATGTGCTTTCCTGCAAAACCATATTTATAAGTGCCAGTTGTGGGAACAGCAGTAAAATACACATCAAGTCAGAAAACATCTGTTTTGTGATTTTTTCATAAAAACAGTTGCCCATGAAGTGTTGTGGGAAAAAAACAAAAAAAACAAAAAAAAAAAACTAATAAATTCCCTTTGTTGCTGGTCTGGAAATAAAAACTGCATCTACTGTGCCATGGTTGGCCAACTTTCCCTCACAGCACAAAACGCTTTTCTCTGAAAACATCTTGGAAACAGAAGCACGAGCAGATCCATCAGGATGGAAAACTTACTTGAGCCATGCCATGGAGTCATGGACTTCCCATCTCAAAGCAACCACTGAAACTCTTATGTGGACCCACACAGCCCTCTGTGACGTCATAGTCCCCCAATATAAAAAAATATCTGGCCCGCAGGACGTGCTCTATATACACGTTATTTTGCATAAAAAGAACCCTACAACATACTTTTACATTGTCTCTCAGATTCCGGTTCCATCTAAAAAGGTGCAAGTTCACCTCCACAGCACGGATAAGTCAGAAAACATGGAAAAGCAGAAACGGCCACAGGCTTTAATGCTTTTTGATAGTTTGACAGCTTCATTATTAAAAAAAACACAAAAAAAAAAAAAAAAAAAAAAAAAAAAAAAACACAAGACATGCAAGTTTTGACTCACCAGCACTCCTTTGATCCAACCAAACTTGACCACTCCTTTGGGTTCAGCTGCTTCTTTAGCGGCAGCCTCCTCAGCCGGCGTCAGCTCATCGCCGTTGGCAAAGCCATCCTCAAACGGCTCCTGCAAAGGACAACACGACCACTTCATAATTGGAACACAGAGTGTGACGAAGCAAGAGTTTTGTCAACTTGAATCATTGCATCCTCCAAAGCCTTGATTTTAGAATAATTGTTTAAAAAAGGAACGAAACCCCAGAGCCAAGGGTCACATGTCAATCACATCTCACATCTCTCTTTTTTTCCATCAACTCACACAGATGAAATATTGTTCAAGACTTTTTCCGTCTGTCTTCAGCAAACATCACACATGGTTCTGGCCCTCTTCCCCATCTTCAGTTTGCTTTGTGGCCTTATGTAGGGGTACGTGATGGTGGTGGTCCCTACTACAGGAGCTCCACAGGGCGCTTTAGGCCTTTGCTTTTCTGTTCATACACACAGGGCTGCAGAAGATGTGTTCACTCTGCAGTGGTGGGATTTATCGGAGATTAGCAGAAGTCAGTGTACGGGAAACTGGTGGGCAACTTCATGGTGTGATCCCACAAGACTCGTCTTCTTCTAAACATAAACAAGACCTGGAAGACTGTGGTGGCCTTCACGAGGAAAGGCTTTAACCAAGACCATCTGTGCCATGTAAAAGAAGGTCAGAGCCTCCAGTATGTGCAGGAAGATACTGTAGATCTACTACTCTGTGGTCGGGGAGGTCCATCTACTGTCCTGTGGTCTGGTGGGGGAGCAGCATCACAACCAGAGATGCAGCAGGATCAATAAGCTCATTCATTAAAGCTGGAAAGTATATAGGTCAGAAACTGGAGCCATCCGAACCAGTGAGGGACAGGAAAAGAAAGCCTATGATGGACAATCCACCCCCTCCCAGGACTCAGTATAGGGTGGCAGGCAACGCATCTCAGCAGTTCTACCCCCCCAAAAATGGGGGGGTAGAACTGGATGTTTAGAAGATCAGACAGCTCTTCAAACTTGCATTATTCATTAACTTTTTTAAATCCCAATTGCTGAGCAAAGCCCTTCCCAGATTTCAACATCAATAAAACCCCTCATGGGATGAGAAAAGTCTCCATACGTCTTTAAAGACAACCTTGTAGTACAACAGGTCATAAACTCAGGAGGTCTCCGTCCTGTGCACACACACAAAAGGCCAGTTCACCCTCTCAGGTCACCGTGTCCACAGCACACCGCCCCTGCTGCATCTGCAGCTCTGAGCGCTAAATTAACTCAGGACATCTGTAAAACAATCCTCTGCACTCTGCCTGGAGCTTCCACTGGCCCACAGGTTTGCACAAAATGGGCAGCAATCAGATGAAATGAAGCTCAAAATAACAACTTGATCTGAAGGAACGCATAATTACATTAATTACAGAAGAAGGCGGATGGTGAAATGCTCTGCAAACCAGTATGGTCCAACATGGTCCAAGTGCAGGTCCTGTGATCCTCCAACTTCTCATATTGTTCTAGTTTTTATAAAGAGCGTAAATTACATTGGTCACGGTACAGTCATGCATGACTGATAGTCCTGAGGCTACAATGTCCACATATGGAGATCTGGAATGAAAGACATCAATAATGTTCCAAGAAAACAAACAAACAACAAAACTAAACCAGCCTTTTCTGATCCGCTTTTCTTTGTGCTCATTTATTATTTAATTACATTGTTTAACATCAGTTTATCTTGGCATTTAAATTCAATGACAGCATCTCTCTTTGACTTTGTCACTCAAAAAGGTTTTTTCCAAAGAAAACCTGCCCTGATGAAATGACTACTTCTGCTGCGACAATGTTCAGAGTGAAAGCATCCACGTGAACTGCCAACGTTGCTCCAACGTTCAATACGATTCCACTCATCGGCACAGAGTTTGTACAAGCCGCTTTTAGTAGAATAAAGTGAGAACAGGAGGGGCGTGTCAACGTGTTAACTCTGTTAATGAGATGTGTGTGGTCCGCTTCCAGCATGAAGATTGTAGAGCTTCTACATTTTTGTGTAATTTAAATCACTTGAATGAAATAAATCGATACTACTGTACACACAGAATTAACTGGATGAGTAAAAGGAAAAAAAAAAAGGAAGATAAAATCTTTTAGCGAGAATCTTCATTCTACGATCCTGGCTGAAATGCTGGATTTACATTCTTCTTTGAAAGTCGTTTTACATTGATGTTTCATATGCAGTCGTACTGTTTTGCATGACCTTGGGTTAATGGACGTTCCTCCACTGTGCCGCTTTTCGAGGCCATGACAATTGATTAGTGATGTGTGCTCGCCCTCCGAGTTCATGTCCGCTAACGAGGACAGCCGGGTGCCAATCCCAACAGTGATGAGCCACAAATAGTCATTCACAGTAACACCTACTATGAAAACAAAACTGTTGCCTTGTCCTAACATTAGGGGATAAAAATGATGGACCAGTAACAAGTTGTTTACACGCGTGATAAACAGACATCCTGCATCATCTGATCAAAGGTTTGTACAAACGGTCTGTCATGAAGCCATCAGGATGAAATTATGATCAACATCACCACTCAACTCAAGTCAACTCGGGTGCTGAAGCGAGTTCTCAAAGAAAACCTGGGATTTGATGAAACTGCAGTGCTGCAGTAATATGAAAAGTAAAAGTAAATTTAGCATACAACTAGATCATCTTATAAAACAACACGGATTATTAAAAACAAAATCTGATTCTAAAAAATAAGTCACTAAAAGTAAGGGGGTTCACCCTGGCACTATTTAGGACAGCCCAAAGGAAGTCTGGGAATGAACGTGGATAACTGGGGTCATTGTGAACGCAGACGCTGCATTCTGGCTGGCGTGAAGCAGTTTTAATACGACCTCTTTGACGAGGCGGTCCTAGTACGGCGTACGGCGAACTCTGGTGTGCCACGTTTGTGGGGTGAACGCTCTGTGGCCCCCCAGCCCAACTCCACATGTTTGAGCTCAAAAGGCTTCCGTAGACAGCTGGGCACTGCTTTGTGGGCGGTCAGAGTACACAAACAAACGTGGCTAAAGAAATAAATACTTGCAGTTGCCGACAAACGCTTACAGTCACAGCTGCGCTTCATTTACAAACTGCCTAGTTTACCTACAGCGATACAAACAATGTAGGAAAAAATGGCCAATGCTGGCCAACTTGTCATGGAAACATGGCGCTCAGCCAAGACCCATATTGACCAATGATGATTGTCACGTGGCTTGTGGTGCAGCATTTGAACTGCTGCACCAAAGACGCACCAACACTGTGGAAACAGACCAGGTTTTCATGATGTGACAGTACATGTACATGTACAAGTACATGTGATCAGTGGTGTTAAAATGAACAAAAAAAACAGACAAAACGTGTTTACATAGGAGCCAGCTGCCCAGTAAATCAGATATGGCAAATGAGAGCTTGGAAACAATTTCATTGGTCGTTCAAAGCCAGTTTTCATGGTTCTACCTAGACCATGCCGTTCCTTTAATCAGCCAGTTTTCCATCATCACATAGAGCATAATACGGTAGCTGACATTCCAGCAGGGTATTTCCCATCCACGCCTTGAAGTGTACAACAGTTTCAGTGGTCAGGAGTGTTCATTTACCATTTAAGAGTTTGTATCAGTTTTAAATCTAGACTTTTAGCTCATAATTTCTTTAAAATAGCTGTGACAGGAATTAAAGACTTTTAGATTTCATTTTTTGCAAATCAATACAGCTACTCCGTTGCATTTGACAGTTTGATTTGGAAATGTATTGATATTTTTCACTTTCATTCAAATCCGTCTCTTGGTGCTGCATTACGTAACTAAATTCCCTCTGTAAAGTCACTCAGTCCCACCCTCATCCTTCCCTCTGTGTCTATGAACAATATAATATAACAATATGCAAAGTACTGCTTCACATTACTGACAACGCCACTCCTCTATTTCATCTAAAAAAAAAAAACTAAAAAAAAACAGCACTGCTTTAAGCTGTACAGTCTGATGAGGAAAAACACAAAAATGTTTTGTTCATGATGACTCTACGGTTGTAACGGCTGTAGGATGAATTAAATGCCATTTTCTCTATCATGCCTGAGCTCACCATATGATGCTGATCTACATTTTTTTTTTTTTTTTAGAAAAAAAACCAAGGTTTTGTCAAATTTTGTATTAACCAAAAAAGAAAAGAGACATTTAAGAAAGCAGAGATAAGCAGTAAAACAAAAAGCACAAATAGATGTAAATGAACATTTGGGAGGAAAAAAGGCTTTGAATCAACAAATATTTGATATCAAAGAAGTGTGTGGGGCCTGTGTGTGAACAAGGTCAGGTTTTAGCAGAGGGCCTTATGTATTACTGAGCGTCACGTCACCTGGACCATCTGTCATCAGAACATCCTGCTCATCGTCCCCTGAAGGACTCCGAGAAGCTGCTGTGATTGGACCCCGGCAGTTAAATTCCTGTCCATGCCAGAACGGGCCGTTCCAGCATGCATTTGTACAGTTGGAGAGGTTTTGGGCTGTACTGATCAGTGTGTCAGCATCCGTTAGTGAACAAGGGCAGATGTATATCCCTTTAACCCAAAACACTGTACAATGTAATGTACCTTTTAATTCACAGTGTTGTTCCAACTCCACAGCGGTAATTTTGAAGTCTTAATTTTGATACTAGACTGGGTGTTGCTCCGCCTACATCACACCTGCCGATTATGTGTCTAGAGAAAGTTTCTTCTGCGTTCATTCACACCATCCTCTGATAATCAAAGCCAAATCAAAAGGAACAGATCGATTCTCTGCATACAAGAGGAAAAGAGCTGAGGTGGCTGAGTGTTGCAGGTGAGGTTTGCAGAGCAGTTATTCTACTCACGCTGCAAATACTGATGCATTCACAGTCACATAGTTGCACAAGTTTGCACATATATGAGGAGGTAGTTTGTAGCACCATTGTGTCATCCTATTGCTGATAAACAAAGCCAAAACCATTCGAGATGTGCATAGTACAAACATGCAATGCAAGAACACCATTACACCATCAAATTTTCTTTTTTGCTTCCCACTGTCACCCAGTGCTTGAGAGGAAATTGCCAAATCGTTGGCTGTCTTTATAATGTGCAGTGACCTATAATGAATTAAATTACAAATGAACTGATGTGGAACAGAAGCACGTTTTCCCTCAACACAGAACAGTAAACAGTACAAACAATTTGCTGTTTGATACAAATGAGTCACCGTAAAACACAACCACTGGCAGTGGATGTGCTGGAATCAGTCCAAAAGACAGCCAGTCTGCCTTCGACAAAGCAGGAAATTGAAGAGAATTCCTTTTTTAAACAGCCAATAAACAATGAGACAGACAGTGTGGTACATACGCCACCCTCCCAGCTCTTAATTTAAAGCATTCTCCATCTTATTCAGCAGACCAAAGGACAGCGACCGTAAAGCAGCAATTACGTCATTCAGCTGTGACGATGAAGCACAGACTGAGGGTACGTGTGCCGACCGTTACAAATGTTTACAGGCAACATGAGCCGGAGCTGGCTTCACCTTTTTCTTGTTTAACTGGACAGTTTTATGGTTTTCTGAGCACAGACTTGAAATTCCTGTGTGCAAAAAGTGAGCCGCATCTTTCAGAGTATTTATAACTTTTCTAAACAGTCATGCATTTAATTAAGGATAATTTCCTTTGTTTTAATTTGAGGAATATTTAGTAAATATTCAGAGTAAAACTCAAGAACCCTGTCCACAGTGAGCTCTCACTGCTGAATGCACAGCAAAGATCAGATCAACGAGTTGCTGAACTTTGTCTACATGACTGAAGCAACACAAAGAACAGCTTTGAACAACAATAACAAAGCACAGAGCGCATCGCACGTTACTGCAAACCGTCCCACGATTTGACACAAAAGAGTTTCATAAGAGAGAGAAAATCATAATCCTGTCATTGGGTTTTACAAGTGATAGCAGGACAGACTTAAAAGCAGCGAGCAAAGACCGGCTTTATTTCCAGGAAACAAACATAACAAAGGCAATGAACCATTAATCTTTCCTAGACGCTCACAGTTGATATAACAGTCTGAGCACTGATCTGCGATTGCAGGTTTGCTTGTGGTTCCTAGAGTTTCCAGAAGTGAAATGGGAGGTCGGAGCTTCTGTCATCAGGTTCCTCTCTCGGGGAACCAGCTCAGTTTGGTTTCAGGAGGTAGACATCCTCTCCACAGTTAACATTAAGCTTAAGACTTATCTTTGATAAAAGATAATTGTGACAATTGAGGTGACACCAGACCATCTCCGTAGTTGTACTGCTAGAAATCTAGATTGCAGAATGCCCCCCATGTTGCATTAGGCTCATTCTCCCTCGGCTCTTTTTCCTTTAATGCATGTATGCCACACGTTCTGATGTAATTGTGAGTTTATGTGGAATAACCTGACATAGTTGGAGGCATCTTAAATAAATGGAATTGCAGCTCTTTGAGTGCGAGGGTTTCGTAATGAATATATGAAATTGCTGGGGTGTTGGAGGGCAGCCTTTATGCTGTCGGCAGGCCTGTTGTTCTTCCTGAAACATTTGTGAATATTTCAAAAGCTCTGTGCACGCTGGGTCTGATATGGGGATCAGTTTACGCTGCAGTTGTAAGCATCTTTAGAGCCCAGCTGATGCTGATGGGTTCTCAGACCGATGGACCTCGTCCCCCCCTGCTCAGCTGATCGGATGTCCACCACCTCAGACAGATTGGCTTTGTTTGGAAAAACCTCCCACCACTCTCTTCGTTCTTCTGTGGCTGCACTGAAACTCTCCCAGAGTTGGGTTCCCTGCTGCCTGGCGAGTCCCCGCCACACACCGCAGAGATTATTGTTTTGGAATTGTGTCGAGTTACTACTCAACTCTGGCACGAGTGTGAAAGAGGTGGCGAGTGAGGCACCCACAAACACTGAGGAGCTTTGTTACCCAGCACGGTAACAGAATCTGTGAACAGACTTACTGGCCAGTTTCAGTTTGGGCTGAAGACGACCAAAACACTCAACAGTGAGCCACAATTCATGTTTCCACCAAGTCACGGTCAGTCCCAGATCCCTTCAAGCCAAGAGACACCAACACCGCCTCTGGACAAGGTCAACAAAAGTTTCAGTTTCTAGATTTTTTGTTTTTACACAGGAAAGTTTTAGGTGATATGCTGTGCTTTACAGAGGTGATCAGTAATCCCTTGTCCCTGTGGGTATGTCAGCTGTTGATCAAATATGTACTTATGAGCTGCTAAAACGGAAGGCCCTTCCCTTTATGCTATGAAAGATGTCTTAAACGGTTTAAACATACTTTTTTGCAATGTAGAAAAAAAAAAAAAAAAAAATAAAAAAAGGCAAATCTGTTGAAATTTTTCTTTCTCTTCCTCTTTTTTCCCCTTCTCTTCTACCTTCTTACTAGCTCTTAGTTGTCACCATACCAACCTTTAACGCACACTACAGGCCTGAAATGCAGAAATGGATATACACTATATTGCCAAAAGTATTTGCTCACCCATCCAAATAATCAGAATCAGGTGTTCCAATCACTTTCGTGGCCACAGGTGTATAAAATCAAGCACCTCTGCATGCAGACTGTTTTTACAACTGTTTGTGAAAGAACGTGTCGCTCTCAGGAGCTCAGTGGATTCCAGCATGGAACTGTTGTAGGATGACACCTGTGCAACAAATCCAGTCATGAAATTTCCTCACTCCTAAATATTCCAGTCAACTGTCAGCCGTATTATAAGAACATGGACGTGTTTGGGAACGACAGCAACTCAGCCACGAAGTGTTAGGACACATAAACTGACGGAGCGGGTCAGCGGATGCTGAGGCGCATAGTGGGAAGAGGTCACCAACTTTCTACAGAGTCAAACGGTCAGACCTCCAAACTTCATGCGGCCTTCAGATTATCTCCAGAACAGTGTTCAGAGACCTTCATAGGTGGGTTTCCATGGCCGAGCAGCTGCATCCAGGACAAACATCACCAAGTGCAATGCAAAGCATCTGATGCAGTTGTGTAAAACACTGGACTCCAGAGCAGTGGAGACACCTGATCTGGAGTGATGAATGGCGTTTCTCCATGTGACAATCTGATAGACAAGTCTGGGTTTGGCGGTTGCCAGGACAACGGTACTTGTCTGACTGCATTGTTCCAAGTATAAAGTTTGGAGGAGGGGGGATTATGGTGTGGGGTTGTTCTTCAGGAGCTGGTCTTGGCCCTTAGTTCCAGTAAAAGGAACTCTGAATGCTTCAGCAGAACTAGACATTCTGGACAATTCCATGCTCCCAACTTTGTGGGAACAGTTTGGAGCTGGCCCCTTCCTCTTCCAACATGACTGTGCACCAGTGCACAAAGCAGGTCCATAAAGACCTGGATGACAGAGTCTGGTGTGGATGAACTTGACTGTCCTGCACAGAGTCCTGACCTCAACCAGACAGAACATCTTTGGGATGAATTAGAGTGGAGACTGAGAGGCAGACCTTCTGGTCCAACATCAGTGTGACCTCACAAATGTGCTTCTGGAAGAATGGTCACAAATTCCCATAAACTCACTCCTAAACCTTGTGGACAGCCTTCCCAGAAGAGTTGAAGCTGTTATAGCTGCAGAGGATGGACCGAGCTCATATTGAACCCTCTGGATCAGGAATGGGAGGTCACTGAAGTTCATATGAGTCAAGGCAGGTGAGCCAGTACTTTTGGCCATATAGTGCATATTATCAAATGCCATAAAGATGACTTGAAATAACAGTGATTGTCAAGGGGTCCCTCTGTCTCCAGCCAGGTTGATGCTTCAGTTTTCAGCCTCAGTTATAAATTAAACCTACTGGACCTTTCTCCCAACAAGCCATCACGTCAACACGGTCTGACTTGTTCCTTTAATAAACCCCCAAAAAAGTCCACATTTGCAGCTCTTAATTACTCACCTTGAACTAAGGATACTCTGACAAAGGGAGCCTTTGTCTGTGTACTTTCCTGAACATACCACCACAGAGCTGCCATGTGCCTGCTGCTCATAAGAAAACAGTTTGCTGAAAAGATGTTTGGAGGTCAGTTTGATGGAACAGCGGCCTCTCCCTGGTGTGTCTACGGCAGCCTGTTTTCACACAAACGATGCCTCAAAGCAAATCGCTTTCCCAATTTTCCATGATGCTGAGCACCATCTCAAACATCCGTTTTACATGTGTTCACAGGCGGCCAGATGCGTGCATGTTTGTACACATGTAAACACTGAAGCAGGAAGAACCCACCATCTGCTTGATTTGAATTTAGATGCAGAATTAAGAGATTCCTGCTGGCCCATTTCTGCAAACATGTGGACACAAAGCCCATGTGGAAAGTTGGAAGTGAATTAATCAGGAGCAGATTAAACAGGTGTTAAAGGACCATGAAGCAGCATTCTTCTTCTATTGCTACTAGACTGGACAGAACACAGCATCAACCGTCCTCTGTAAAACTTGACACTTGTGTAAAGGAAAAACTCGGAACTTAGGCTGAGATATGAGAGCAACATATGGCGCAGTGATTTTTATTTTTACTTTGACTTACTTTCAGACAATGTGAACCCAAGACAGTTTGTGCTTATGCTGGCATCTTTTTTTTATTTGTTGATATACATCTATTAATGCATGTAAGGCAAACTCCAATAAAAGGTGGTACAGAGGCCATCTAAGGAGCTCCAAGTGAAGAGGTGAAAAGAGCGGGAAAAGATATTTCAGAGTATTTGTAATGGGGTGGCGTCTGAGAAATCTCATCTCTAGTTCACCTACCAACGTGTCAGAAAAATCACTGGAATGTTTAAAAACAATGTTCCTCAAAGACTGAAGGGGAAGAGAGATGCAAACCCTAATGTAACAGCATATAATTAACCAATTTAGCAGATCCTGGAGAGAGAAAAAAAAAAAAAAGAAAAAAGGGGAGCATAAGGAACAAAAAGGTCCAAGCCTGCGGTGGACACCTGTGACCCCTGATCCCCGAGATGGCTTCGGTATGGTCGAGGTTGTACCAGCGCTCTTACAGAAGCTCACCTCCACTCCTGCAATGGCAGGATTCATAAAAGAAAAAATGATGTTAATTAACAAATTAAGTGAAGCTCATGAGAGGAAAAAAAACAAAGAAAATAAAATATTTTGGGCTCATCCGAAATTGAAGACATTAATTCAACTGAATTTTTTCCCCTTTTCCAATTTTCATATTGTCCAACATTCTTCTAAATTTTGGATGCATATATTTAGCGCTTCTTAACAGACATTTTGCAGTGTAATGCATGTATTTTTTTCCAGATATCAAAGTGCTGTTTTTAGGAAACCAATTTTTATTTTGAAAGAATCCTAAATTTGTTACATTATCACGTGTCCTTAAATCCAGCCGCTCCGGATAATTAACACAAACTGTAAAAGTACACCTTTACTTGTCAAGGAGCCCACTTTTTTTCTGTTCTCACATCTGTTTTTTCCATTGGGCTGTGTTTGGATCGCAGTCAGTTCTGTTGGCCTTGGCAGTTTTATTTAAACATGTCCCTGTTTTTCTTGCAGTATCACAGTCGTACCCATTCATAACAGCCAGAGCTGGTTTGTTGTGGCTCTCAACAGGGGGAGTCGGGGGAGTGTCATGTGAGAGTGATGTCAACATTCACCTCACATACCGTGCATGAGCCCCTAACTTGGAGCACTGCGTGTGCTTTTGTGAAACGCTGAGCTTAGCAGCGCAGCGAGCAGACAGTCCATCCGCTGCGCAGAGATCAGAGCACACGTCGCAGCGCGGCCATCAAGGTCATCAGCGTTTTATTCCTCCAAAAAGTATCAAAATTCAGACAAAAGCAGAGAAAGGGCCATCAGCACAATAAGTACAGCTTAAAAAAAATGTGGTCATTACCCACATTCATATATCGCGTTACCCTCTGTGAAGTAATACTAGACAGTAAAGATGCCCCATCTACTACTGTTCTCCCGTTTACCAGTTTTATTTGCATTTAACTGAATTTTCAACACACACACACACACACACACACACACACACACACACACACACACACACACACACACACACACACACACACACACACACACACACACACACAAAAATGTTGGGCCACTGTGTAAAATCTAAATAAAAATAGAAGGCAACGAGTTATAAATCTCATGAACCCATATTTAACTCCTAATAGAACATAAACAACATTATCAGATGTTGAAACTGAGATATTTTGCCATTTCATGGAAAATATGAGCTCATTTTGAATTTGATGACAGGTCTCAAAAAGATGGAACAGGAGCAACAAAAGGCTGGAAATAAAAGAAAATTTAAAAAAATATATAAAAATTGTAGGTAGGTAGGGTCAACTACCCCCAAACGTACCCTTTTAGTTTTACAGCTACAGGCCTTGGTCTCGGGGGATTCTCCCATGATGCACTGGGCTCTTTCCTCACTGCCCTCTTCATATCTCTGTTCGTCTTTACTACCATCACTGCCGTCATAACATTGTGTCTGAATCCACTAAATTCTCTGAATGCTGTGACACAATCAGATTTCCTTGCATGCATGATCACATATTGATCCGTTGATCGTGCATTAAGCAGGGAGGGGCCGCTGTAATGAGTCTAAGTGAGAGACTGAATCATAGCTCTGCATGCAGCTCCACAGCGGCGGATAGTAAAAGGTATAAAATATGCCAGTAGGTTGCCAAATAATATGTACCAGCAGCCATTAAAGTCCTGTCCCCAGTGAGGAAGCAGCTGCCGTCCATCCACTTCAGACTGGGCATGCTCAGCAGTCCATGCTGCTTTAAGTGCTGGATTTAGATTGCTGTCTCACATGTTTTGGTTATCGTTTCTTTAAACCTTTTGTATCCTGTCTCGGCTTTAACAAAGCACATAAACCAGCAGCCAACATCATCTTGTGTTTTTGTTATAATCCCAGATGGTGAAGAGGAATAAGCTTCCAAAGGACCTGAAGTCTGGGTGCATAAACAAAGTAATCTGGATACAAGTTGGAGCACTTTTATTAAAAGTGCTGTCTGGTGGGGTGAAAAGGTAGGAGCAATTACGTGTTCGGACAGTAAAAATAAATGTTTCAGAGAGACATTTCAATCTTGTGTCCAAGTTTACATCCACCCGTGAAATGCAAGAAAACAGTCCTTCAGAGCCAGTTACACATCTGAACTGCACATCAGTTACACATTTATATGGACTTCTGACTGAGTCAGTGTGGATTAAAACTGGATCTGTAACTGCTGCTGATGCCTCTATTGTACTCGCGGTTTAATTATGGCACATTAAGGGTCTCTGGAGGGGGGGCGAGGTGCTGTGCTATTTCTGACACCAGCCTCCGTGACGCATTCAAGTCTGAATAAGAAGGAAGCCAAGTCATCAAGAGGCAACAAGCACACACCCCCACGCACAAGGTTTACAAGCTGCTGCCAAACATCCTGTTAGTGCGTGCGTGAGTGCGTGTGTGTATTAAACAGATAAAACAAAAGGACACCTCCTGTCAGAGGCCACAGCAGGCGCCCAGGACATCCTTTTCCTTCCTGTTTCTATGTACAATCAGAGCAGAAACATAAGGTTGGAGAAGCTGCAGGCCCAGCAGGAGGGAGAGATTTGCTAAAGTTACAGAAAAAAAAGGAAAAAAAAACCCACCCAAACAGAGGTTGCGTTGTGCAGTAAAAATCCCATCTACAGTGACAAGCAGCTGCATCTGCAACAGCTGCATCCGACTGGTGCTCAGGAACAGCGACCCTGGTCAGAGGTGAGCGGTGGGTCAGCAGGAACAGAAAAACAGGTAAGAACAAAGGACACCCAAAATTATTGTGAAGACAAACTGAATGCAAGAATCCCTGTCAACCCCCCCCCCTTTCTAATTTTTATATTTTATATTTTAATATATAATATATATATTATATATTGATAGCTGATTACTCGCGCACACACACACACGCACGCACTCACTCAAGCTGCCTCAGTTTGATCCGTGCGAAGAGCAAATTGCTGAAGGGAACCAATGAGGCACGGCGGCTGTGAGCTTCTGTAGTGGACCGACAAGTCAAATCCACGATGTGGGCTTTATTTGGACAACAGGAGTTAAAAACAAAATCAAGTCCATCAACGTTTCAGCACTTATGTCAAAACACCTTCAACAGTATTGCAAGCGATGATGCAACAAAGTTTGTTTTTTTCCTCACGCAAACAGTTAAAAAAAAAAAAAAAAAAAAAAAAAAGCACTGTGACATCATCCTCAAACACTAAACACACATTTAAATAATAGAAAGCATTCATGTGTCTCCCTTCAAAAACCACCCCTGGCTTGTTTCAGGCTCCAGGTTAATCAGCGGCTGCTTCAGACCAGAACACACAGCGACTGTAAGCCGGGTGAAGTTGAGTTACTGGCGCCGGAAACATTTCATTCAGGACAGCCGTTCCTACAGAATTTGGTTGTGCTTGTGGTGGGATGGCATCTTTGTTTCCTCTCTGGCTCACGTCCACACCCGTGTCAGCTGTCGTGCTCTGTCCTAAATGCCTCATCCGCTCGGTCAAACTCACTAAATTTGGAGTACAGTCGGTACTCGCATCATTACTGTAACCGTGTGCGGCGCAGGGAGGGGTGAGTCAAAGTGTAACGTCCAGAGGAAACATCTCATGTTGCTCAAAAGGTCACCACTTTGTTCTATAAGCTGAGCTTTTGTTGAAAAAGACAAAGAAGGTGGGTAGTAAGGCTTGAAGCTTTAAAAAAAAAAAATAAACAATAGCAACAATGCACTTGGGGGGGGGGGGTTAAAGTGTGAATGCAGAGTGTTGTCATTAAATAAATGAAAAACAGTCAAAAGGAGAAACATTGAAACCATTTTAAAAGAAGATAAAAGATGATATTCTGAATTTCAGTCATCCGGTAAGAGCCCACTCCTTTGTGACTCATTTTAAACTTGAATGATTTCTCAGGTGGAAAGTCAAGATTCTGCCATTTACCTGAACAGGAACAGATTTAAAAAAAAACAACATTTTTTTGAAAATAATTATTATCCGACCACCACCAAAAACCAACTTTGCCAAAACATACCATACCATAAATATACAAAGTCAAATGAAAACTCTGGTGAGGAGTCTGTTTAGAAATCATTCATACCTCACACCTACTTCAGGTTATTAGGGGTTACCTGTGTGTGAGTGTATAGGCTCCATCTCAGCTGCTGTCAGCTCAGAGCCAAGTCCAACTGAGGACTTCATGCATCTCAGATTTAATCCCAAACTGGACAAAGAACCCAGCCGAGATTTCAACAATGGACCTGCTGTGCTGCTCCAGTCCAGAAGCTGCTGAAGCTTAATGAATAAACTGTGGTGTTACCACAAAGAGCCACCACCGTGGTCGACCTCAATATTTAAGCACAGCGCGTTTATGCGTGGCTGACCTGGACTGAATAAATCTGCTCTGTCACCACTTCCCTTCTGGTCCGTCAATACTGACCTAAAACCCTAAAACCCGCCGCCTGTGCGGCTGCAGCCGTGTGCTCCTACAGGACAGCGACAGGTTCCCGCCCATACCTGCGGAGGACGCCCACTCCCTCGTTATCGTTATGTCACCATCAGCGACGTCAGAGAAACTGAAGGGTTTTAACCATCAACCTCTCCACCTCAACAGTGAGGCGGACCACTCATCGACCGCTGTGAATCAATAAAGTACAGTGGAATTTCCATTGGACATTCTAATGTGGATTTGCCTCACAGAGAGGAAAACGCTTGTCCTGCAAGACGTGATACGGTGGGAACAGTCGCATCAGTGTGACCTTCAAACCCTCTCAACCCCTTCAAATTCAAAGACCAACAGGTACCGAGCCAAGCTGCACAGCCTCAATGAAAGTCAGCCAACCACAGCGGCCAATTAAATCTGGCCGTCTTCAACGGGCATCAGCTGGCAGCTGTAATTTTGTGGCGATGAAACCATGCTGCCTCATGTACGTCAACCCGATGTAGATCACAGCAGAAACTCTGTGGCACGCAACCTTGACAGGACACAAGACCGGCTTTTCATCGCAAACTACTTGATGCTTGAATATTGGAAAACACATCATGCGCTTGTTAGATTAAAGCGCAGGGAACGGAATGATGAGGGAAGTCTATCCCAGACCAGACGCGTGTTTTAAAACTAAGTGTAATCAGCTGTAATTAAATCTGCTTGACTCAAAAATATTTGTTTTGCTCTCAGACATGCATTCAGTATCAGATGTTCCGCATTAAATAAGGATGAGTCATAAATGACTCTTTTATATCAAGTGAAACAGAAGAATCGAAGAATCCTGATCTGTCACAATTACAACCAGCTCGTGTTGCTTCTGAGAAGTACATTTCTAACTCAGTTACAATCCTCAGGAGTGTATCATTACATATGACATGTCAGGAAGGTTGTGTGTTCATGGAAAACGGGAGTACAGATGTGGTTTTGAGAAGGCTTTTGTCTGAAGCAGCGAGAGACCAGAAAAATTAATCAGACGTTATGCATCAGACATGCTGCCGACGCCGACTCACTCTGACGTTTATCAACATTTAACCTTGATAAGCCAAGGCCACTGGGTCACAACCCAGCAGCAGCTTAAGAAATCCACATGGACCATGACTCCTCAGAGCCGAGAGCACCTCGGGCAGCTTCACCAAGACTATCTCTAAATCAGGCTGCAGGTATGCAGGCATGCAGGCACTCACCCACCAACCTTTTATTTCAAATCTTGTGTTTCCTTCTGAACTTTGATGCAGAGCTCCAGAATGTTCATTCACTCATATTTGCCACATATTTTGGAGAAAAAAAAAAAAAAAAAAAAAAAAGGATTTTTTATTTAATTTTAATAATCTGATGGGACAGGGAGGATCCAGGACCTGGAGCGTTAACAAGCACGTCAGAAATAACAGAAAGTGTTTCTGTAGTCCTCATGAAATGAGAAACAGATGTGTGTTTCAAGCCAAGTTACTGCTTAAAAGCACTAGGAATTATTCAACCACTGCTTTATCTGAACTCCACACTTATTTGTAACGCATCTGTGTGATGTCATCTCTGAACCACGCCGCCCGCTTCATGGCAACAGTCCTCTCATTTACATGGAAACCACAAATACACACAGTAACACTGATGAATACAAGCACCAGAGGTCGACTGCTTAATAGGCCTTCTTTTAATAGTAATAATAAAATCAAAATCCGCCGATGACTGAGCTCACAAAGCTTTGACCCCTATCACATTATCGCTTGTGACCTCTGCAGTCATCATAGCAGATATTAGAGTGCAATTTAAGTCAACAAAGCAAATACTGTTACAGAATTATAAAATGTTTGCAAAAGAGCAAAAAGTATTCAATATTGGCAAATCCCATAAACAGCTCCAGACTATCCGTTCATCATGGCATCGGTTCAGTCCTATTGTGTCTGCAACTTGAGACGTGACAGCCAGCTTTCCTCTGTTGGAATACAGCCGGGCCCTTCGATGCTTCCCTGCTCATGTGCTTCTTAAAAAGGTTTACGCTTGTAACTCTTTTTAGACAGCCAATATGATGAGTAGCCACGACATCTAGAGTTGTTTACAAGCGGACACAGCTGGTGGACCTTTCCAAAGAGCAAGTAGTGTTGGGAATATGACAACAAATCCAGGAGCAGGAGGGGAAGTGGAAAGTAAAGAGGATGAAGCTTAGGCCTTTTATTTTCCTCACTGGTGAAAGAGAATCTGTCAAATAGAGCGAACAAACTTGGAGTGGCGGTGAGTACGACTGCAGGAACATATTCCAAACTCTAAAGACAGCCACATGCTACTGTAAAAAGAGCATCGCTGCAGTCCAGATACCAAACTGCTGGCTTTGAGTTTCTGTCCGCCGGTTCACCCGCGTTACCCGACAACGCAGCTTGTGACATCATCAGACCAGTTGTAACGGGAACAGTCCCCGAAGGATTCACTGGAGTCTCTGGAGGTCTCAACCAGCTCTGGCTCTGCCCTCCCTCATTCCCACAGTTTCACTGGTTTCATCTAGTTGCAGCAATCTGTTCCCTCTGAGGATTAATAAACTAACATTGAATTAAGCAAGTCGGACACTGCATCTCTCCTAGCAGCGCTTTGCCACAGTCCCGCCTCCACCCTCACACTGAGTCCAGTTATTAAAGCTCAACAAGACTGTAGTGCAGGTTCAGCTGATGAACGTTCTCAATCTGCCATGGATCTTGTACTAAATGCTGAATTTGTGTTTACGTCACGGATCACTTAATAGGTCTAAATGAGGACAAAAATGAACTAAATGAGTGTGTACGGGGAACAAAACTTTTCATTATATGAAGCAACCAGCTGGAACTCTTGTTAATACTCTTCTGGTTTACATTTGAGTAAACATGTAGGAATAAAACTCTAGTGGTCACATATTTTTAGAGGTCACGGGCGCATCAGGTTTAACCTTCAGCCAAGCCGGTCACAGAACACTGGCCCATTCACACCCAAAGCTTTGTCTAAATGTTACTAAAACCTTGCAGAGTTTACAAAGACGTGTTCCACAGTGTTTGTCTTAAAAATGTCGAGGTCTGTAGATTCTCAGCATTTTTCACTGGTATTTCTCATAACTGGACACTGACAAACACTGATGCACCCGTTTAGTGTGTACGCCGTTTGCAGCCCTTCATAGAGGTGACCCCTGGTTTCATCACAAACTTCCCTTCTGAAAGACTGACCATCTCCTTTCATAACCAGCCATCTGGTCTTTTGTTTTTTAAAAGCGTTACTTTTCCAGCCTTCTGCAAAGGGACCATTAGCCTGAAGTTCAAGTTTAACATGCATTAGTTGAACATAAAAGGAAATAACAGCCTCACTTTTTAACAAATGTCATCAATGAGTCACTTAGGGAGTAAAAGTTAAATCATTATTTGGCAAGTTGAATCAACTACTTCTGAAAGTAAAACAGCTCACACATGTGTTGCAGACTCAAACCAAGCATGTGTTTCTGACTTCAGTAAGAGCAGATTAATTACGCTGAAAATGTGAGAAAACATCTCAGAACTTTAGGTGTTCACTTCACATTTCAAAAAGCTGCTTTATGACAATAAAACAATAAAAATAAAACACTTGTGCCGTTATGTTTGAGGATTGCTGTGTTCATTTCAGAAAGCCAGGACATGCATCATCTACCAACAAACTTATAATCGCTTTAAGAAAGATGCAGTCCTGCAGCTTTTGCATCTAAGACGCGAAGTGCATCTGACAGCATCGATAAGAAACAACTCGGTCTAAATGGAGAATCAAAGTAAAAACACGTGCACGCTTCTGTGGACGCCAACACGTGCACCGCGTCAGTGTCTGTACCCAGGAAATAACGCGGACACGAGCGCGGGTCTGAAGGTGAAGAGGTGAAGCTGGATCTCCATCCTTCATGTCACTCAGACCTGCTTCAGACCTCCAGCCAGTGGTAGAAACCCCGGCGTCGTGTCCTTCGTGTGGGGTTCTTACCTTGTCCAGCTCATCGTGGAGCTCCGACAGGGTGGGTCTGACAAGTTTCTCCCCCAGTGGCGCTGCCGTCTGCCGGTAATAATCGATCTTGGGCACGGCATCGATGGTGTTGTGACCAAAAGTCCTCAGGTAGTAGGTGTTGGTGTGGGTGTCATAGTGATAATGATGCTGGCCCCCCGTGGATGAGTGCAAGCTGGTCTCGCTCATCACCGTGTCCCCGTTCTGTAATCCGTCAGGCGGCGTTGCCTCCGGGGAGGCCGCGCTCCCCGCTCCGCCCGGATCCGCGAAGTTCACCACCCGAAACCGGCCTTTGGCTTCCTCTCCGCTCACGACTGAATCCGTACCCGAACCTTCAGGCACCGCGGCGGACTTGTCGGAGCTCGGAGACTTCTCGTCAGAGCCTCCAGCGGCTTCAGTCACAAGGTCCACCTGGAAGCGGCTCTGGCTGGGCGTCGGACCCAGCGGCCTCTGCCCCGCATCCGGAGCCAGAAACTCGTTTTCCGCGGCGACAGTCCCCGCCGGAGCGGAAGACGCGTCAGTTGGTGTTGACATTGTTCACAAAACGGCGATAAACGAGGGAACAAAACACCAAACTCCAAGTGTGAATGTCGGGGTGTACGTCCCGACACAGAGCGGCTCCACGGAGAAACACGCCGTGCTGTGTGGCGAGAAAAGGCGCAGAGCAGCGCGCGGACGGCGACCGCGGCGGAGGGTAGCTCGTTAGCCTCGGCGGGACACGCGACTTCAGCCGGTCAACTTTGGGTTCCTCTTCTGCGTCTCCTTCGGCAGAGATAAATGCGACTGTAGCCCGAACCTTGTCGTGGCCGGAGCCAGTCGTGCCCACCTCGAGGTTCGTTAACCTGAACGCGGGATGCTGCTGTCGACCTTGCGACGGCTCCTCCTAGACTCCCGGCGCTTCCCTCGCTGCTGTTATACACACTGCAGACGGCATCGCACGCGAGGAGGGGGGGGGCTCTCGTGGACTTACGTCACGCGAGATCTCAACGGCTGAGGCTCGTTTTCAACATAGGAGGGAACAGATCGCGAGAATACATCACAATAGCCAAAAACAGGGGGCGTGACGTCGTCAGGGTAATGAAAGGAGGAGACGGTAGAGGAGGAGAAGGGGAGGAGGAGGAGACGGTAGAGGAGGAGGAGGAGGAGACGATGGAGGAGGAGGAGGAGACGGTAGAGGAGGAGGAGGAGGAGACGATGGAGGAGGAGGAGGAAACGGTAGAGGAGGAGGAGACGGGAGAGGAGGAGGAGGAGGAGGAAAAACTGCACCAACTGCCCGAGCAGCAACGCTCAGGTGCCGCTCCACACACGTGGACCTCTCGTGTCTGTCGTCATTCTGCAGGTCCTTGCAGATCTCACCGTGGTGTTTCTCGCTGCAGCATTCAATATGGTTATGGTTAACACCACCGTGAGGACGTGCACCAGGCCGAGGTGGTCCCAGTCCCTCTGCACCTCTTCATCTGAATGTTCCCGTAACTGAGGGGCCTCACCTCAGTGCCCTTTACGCTCTGAAACTGAAGACATTAACACAGCACCGACTGCATCAGCAGTCTCTGGTCTGATACAATATTCATATAAAACGTTGGTTTGTAGCTTCTGAACTTGAGTAAAAAATTCCATGTGCAATATGTAAAATATAAACTGCTGACCAAAGCACAGAACGATGACATTACACCGAGAGAGAGAGTCAAAAAGAAAGAAAGAAATATGTTAAGTACAATTTTCAAACGGTGCAAGATGAATGAAAGACAATAGATAATCTGTAAAAGTAGATATTTAGAAAACAAATAAAAAAATGACAGTAGATAATGCTCATAATATGTAAGACTGGCAGACCTCAACTGGCTTTTCTAGAAAAAAAAACGTATTCGATAAAAACACCCAAACCTATTTGATTCCAATCCAATTAAAATATTAGATTTATAATTTAAATAACATGTGATTGCAAATGACACAAAGTCAGGATGATAAGAAAAATACAAACTAACCAAAAGCACAGTAATGTAATTCTTTGACTTACATTTGTTTGCAGACATCAACCTGCTTTCATCCTGGACTTCATCAGCTGATATCAGATGTGCATGCTCTGGTAAAGGAATTCATCTATCCCCTGCAGGCAGGTTCGAGCCGACACTAGTAGATAGTGTCATGATATTGTCATCATTCATCTGTGGAGAATCTGATATGGAGAGCGTACGTTTAAAAGGATGATCTGAAGCCCAGAGAGGTTCGTGGCTCCAGATTCTCCTGCAGCCATCTCTCTCTTAGGCCTCGTAGTGTGTTAGTCAGATAAAAACTGTTAAACAAGGCCTTTTTTAGAGCAGAGAAGCTGCCAGCGGTCATCTCATCGTCTCATCTTTAACAGGAAGTTTAGAGGCCGTGACTTTGTTCTGTTAATATTTATGCTCCTCATTTATATCCTGCTCCAGTTTGTGGAAATCACAGAAAGTTCAGAGTTTTCATGGCATTCATTTCCACAGTGAGTTGGTGTTTACATTCCTGACAAAATGTGACGTATAAACATAACTTGAATTGTAAATCAGCTCTAGAAATGGAGCAGAAATACATGGAAACCGTGCTTCCTCTGAGCTCAACGTAGACTGACGTCCTGATGATACCTCGTGAGACGGCTCCAGTTTGTTGCCACTCATATCAGATTCAGTCACCATAATCAAGTTTTCCTTTCCTGGGAAATTTGACTTAACCAGGGAGAGGCCGATAACAAATGAACCAGGAAACAGTTGATACTGTAGTAAAAGCTAAGCAGAAGAATTGTTTTGGTTTTTACAGCCAACAATCATCTAGTGAAGAGCGAAAACTGGCTTCAAAACAGCTCACAGACAGCAGCTGTCTCTGTGGGGCAGGAGCCACATTTAAGACTGAACAAGCTGAGATGTCCCGTTGAAGCCGAGCACACTTCCTCACCTGGGATCTTTACCACGAGGACGGAGTTTGCTGCTTTACAAACACTGTACACCTGGTGTTTTACGCAGATCTCCACTGAACATGTGTGCCTGATGACTTTTGTGTCATAAAATGTGAGTTATGATATCATACACACCTGTGATAACTGCCTTTATTTACACAGGAGAGCAGTAGTGTGTAATGTGTTTACAAATCAGAATGGGGGATGTTGGTAAAGTTTTTTTCCTAAAACACACTGGTGGTCGGGAAGGGCCTTATTGTCGTCAGAGACGGCCCCACGCGTCACTTTATGTTTACATTCCCTCTTTTTACACAGAAACGGACGCAATCAGTCAAACTACCTTGGTGATGTACTTTTTGAAAGGGAAGCAGCAGGTTTTCAGGAGTCTTCACTTGTGCGAGTCTCCATCCAGCCTGTTGTTGCACGGGCTCCTCCTGCTGGTCACTGGAAGAACTACAGCGGTCGCCCTTCCACGCAGAAAGATTTACATTTAAGGGGGAAACACACTTTTACTTGCCAGAGTATGTCCTCACCACATTTCATACTGACATAAATCAAAGGTGCAGCTCAGCTTTCAGCCCCAAAAAGTGTTTATGTTCCACAAATAATGTTAAACTGCTCATAATATATTCTGGCTTAGTCATCATTGACTGGTTATTACTGGCCTGTCCATCTATGCAACCTGTTGAGTATTTGTTAAAGGTTTAAATGGCATGCAAACACAGCTTCAGGCACAGCCTGTTTTGGGTGGGAACACTTGAACAAAGCTCTCACAGCAGCTGCAGTGTCAGGCCTGCCTACCCCAAACTAAGCAAGAGTTGACATTCCTGAAATAGCAGTAGAACATGTTTACCTGCACCTCTTCCACATGCAGGATGCCTCTATTAACCCCATGATGGGAATTCAGGTGTCACAACCACTCAAGCAGACACACATTTACAAAGACAGCTCTTAGAATATAAAAAAGGAGACAGAACTGGTCTATATAAATATATAAGTAGTATATAAGAGTAGAAAAACAACAATTTAAGAAAAAGCATTCACTAAGTATGAAAGGCAAGACTTCACAGATTTCAGTAGTATACAAAAACAAAACAATAAACAACTTCACTATCTATAGCCCAACTCTGAATTTGGTAGTTTCACCATCATAAACCAGGTTTCAGTGAAAAACTCTGCTTGATTCAGGTGACAGAAGTAAAAATCATCATGATCCCCGTGGTGGGAGCGGACCAAAACCAGACTGCCAGAATCGTCTGGAACAAATGAACAACTCTGCTCTGTTCTGATCGGTTAACGTCTGAATCGATGGAAATTTGATAACCGTTTGACTCATTTGGCTCTGAAAATTAAAGGGTCAAACATGTGATTTGACTTTGCACTAACACCACATGTACCAGGCATGTCTTCTTTTGTTGGTTCTGCCTGTTTGCTCGTTATTTTGTGTACTGTTACTCTTGTCGCCGGCTGTCAGACATGACCGAATGTCCAATGTTCCCTCTGAAGAAGAAAAGCCAGATGTTTTTGATGCGGTATGAAAGGACTTGCAGATGAAAACGGTCAACAGCTTTGCAGAACCTCCAAACAGTGACGCCAACGTCTCCGATTTTCCAAATTACACAACACAGAACGCACAGGATGTGTTTGTACAAAAGTCTGTGAATTATGTTTTTGATAAGAATTCTCAGCTTAGTTAGTCGTATTCATTTCCAATATGAGGATGGCTTGGTCCAGAAGCACACGTTTGTTTTGTTTTCCACCAGTGGTAGCTGGGACTACACCAGCCGGGGTTCTGGGCAGCCTGAGCAGTAACCGCAACAGGAAAACACGGCAGAGAGACTCATCGTCATCGTCTGCAGCAGGCGGTAGGAGCTGCAGACGCCATCACACGTCATCTTTCTCTGAAAATGTTCATAAATCTGTGTGCACAGTGTGTAATTCTGTGGGAAATAACTGTGAACAATGACATGGATGCCATCTGTGTGCACAGATCACACGTTGTACGCCTTTATTGTGAATCTGTGAGCATGTTTACACATCAACAGTGATTTACAGAGGGGTTTGTTCCTTTCTGTTTAGCAGGAGTGAGCGTTGCAGCTCGTTAACATTATCATCACTTCCAAAACATTTTCAACCCAAACTCACCCAGCACCAAAATAACTAACATTTTCACAGAAGATAAATATAGTGTCCTGCTCCGTTTCAGGTAAAAATGTCTCTTTTCTGAACTTCAGTGCCAACAATCGTCCTGGTCACCACTAAAAAGTGCTTTTACATTTCAAGGCTCCATCTGAATGTGGTTTGGGGGGTGGGGGGTCACCAGAGGCCAGCGTTTGGACCACTGACCCCCTGACTGGCTCACAGCAGCTCTGCCTAATGACACGTAATTAACAAGTGAATAGAAGTGTGTCAGCACACAAACAAAACTATGTACCAGTTGTTTACATAATAGTTTTTTGTAAACATTGTTCGAGTTTGAAAAGGAGTGCAATGATTTTATCATTTTGCACTTTATCTTCAGGTGAAATACAATAAATATGAATTCTCTCTAGTTTTATAATTTATTCTGTTTGCATAAACAAGACAAACCTGCAGGTAAAGTTGATTTGCAGACAGCTACAGGGTGTCTGCAGGTTTTCGATTTAAGACTTAAAGATGTGATCATGACTGAAATTTAAGATGCATGTGAAGTCCATAGCAGAAAAAAGCACCAAGGAAATAAAGCAGACAGCAGCACGACTTCTTTTCAGCTGTGTCAGTACATTGTGGGCTGTGGTGTGACCCTGGAACTGGAGCTTCAGGTGCCGGGACTGAACCAGCCAGCGTTTATATGTGGTCTCCATATGAGCCAAAGTGAACATGAACCTGGGTTCGCCTTTCTTTTTTCTTTTTTTTTTTCTTTTTCCTGGAAGCTTTTCAAGCTTCGTTATTGTTGTCAGTATAAATCTCACGATACACACTGACATTGGACCTCAGCTTTTAACCCATCAACTAGTTTCACTAGTGAGCAGTGGGGCTGCTGGAACCAGCGCCCCGGGGAGCAATTGGGAGTTAAGGGCCTTGCTCAGGGGCCCCCAGTGATTTACCATTGTGGCCAGCCCTGGGCTTGATGTGGCCTTCTATTTGAGCTTTTTAAAACTTTTAAAAACCTGGATGACTGAGAATCAGCACCGGCAAAGGCTGAGTGAAGCAAATCCACCATCACAATAGGAAAGGTGTTTTCCAGAACAATTCAGACACACATTTATCACATACACATACAACATTACGACTGTTTTACATTATAATATTTATATGGCAACTGCAGCTGTCTTTGTCGTGAAGTAATTCGAGGTGGCAAATGCTGTTGCTGAGCCTGAAATAATCCAGAGATGAGTAAGTAAGACACAAGGTCCCACTGCAAATTAGACTTTCAACAGGTGGGAGAGAAGACTCACTGAAGTCCATGGGGCCTGGAATAAGCTCGGTTCCAGCAATCTGGGAACACAAGCTAAAGGATAAAGGGACTCGTGGTCTGAGAGGAGGAGACGTGGTTGTCAAGCTTTTTTGTCAATTAGCCTGAGTGCAAAATCACGTGGTGAGAGATGAGTAGTCTTCAGGAGGAGCGTTCCTTCTACGCTCTTCATCATTGATATATCCTTAACCCACGGTCAGTACCAGTGTCATCATGACAAGCAACTTCCATCCCTTGCTGACATCATGGAGAGGTGGCAAAGCAAGAAGAAACCAGCAGGCACGGGTGGTCAGAGGGCTCTGCTCGTTATCAAGGAGGGAGACAGGACACCAGTGAAATCCAACCTGCTGCTCTTGGGAAATGAGGGTGGCCATTGGAGGACAATGGTGGAGGTTTTCTCCTGGTCCATCAGTTTGTACCTAAACATTCACACGTATGATTTGAACTGATACTATCTTATAACTGGGACCCCAGTCTCTCGGTTCAGGGGGGCCACACCGGTGGGGTAGCTGGACCTGCAGGAGACCACAACCACCCCAGGGCTGTAAGTGGTGGGTCCCAGCGGAGCTGTCGGTTCAGCAATTGAAACGAGGATGCTTCAGCTTCCAGGATATGAAACATCCTCAGCTTCCTGTCAGCATTCACGCCTGCCCCAGGCCCACTCCAGGCCGGGAAGCCCCAGGCCTGCTTGTTCCATCTATTTGTAACCAAAAGTAATGAAGAAAAAGCCTTCAAAACATTCTGCAGAAAACTTGACAACATCAGTTTCAGAGTCTCTGGATAAAAGGAGCAAGAAACTGGCTGCTCGGAGAATGGGAGAGGATCTTGTAACTGAGAGGAGGAAAGCTGGACACAAGAGGAGCGGGGCAGAGGTCTGGCTGCCACTGCCGACACACCAACCAGTTACTGAAGTGGAGGAAGGCTGAGCTCCACCTGAAGACATCTGCTTCTGACTGAAAGCCGCGGTTACCACAGCGGTAACGCAAGAAAGGCTTTAAATGATGTGTTTACAACTTCCAACCTGTCCCATTGTTTTTATTACGCTCTCATCTAGTTTCAGCAGAACATTGTATTGCAGTTATTTACAGGAACACCAGCGAGTGCACCTCCAGACAGATTTTTATCATCAGCTTTGAACACTGCTGACAACATCCAGTGACTCTGACCAGTGTGGAGAACAGAGGAACGCGCCACTTTGGCAAACTGTAAACCAAGCAGTTTTGTAGACCGCCTAAAAACAAAGTCTGAGTGGATATTCTCCGCACACAGTCCAAAAAACATGCGTGATGGGTGAGTCTGAGCTGCAGCAGCGAGCGTGCTCAGAAGTCTCCCGGTGTATCCCGCCTCCCTCCCGCTGACAGCCGGGATGGACTCCAGCAGGAACTGGATGAAGTAGGTGCAGAGCAGAAACAAGTGAATGAAACCGAGTGTGCACAGCACATGTAAACATGCGTAATGAGGGGAGTGACGTTTCGGAGCGTTGCTTGTGTTCTGTTGTCTCTCTGGCATGTTTCTGGGCAGCGGGATGCAGAGGAAATGCTCGCTGCTCCGTTGGGGATCCTGATAAGTGGAAGCAGTTAGAGAAAGTTGCTCCCGGGACTTTAAAAGCACAGCATGTCTCCTGTTTTCCTCATAATCACCATAGTAATAGCAGAGTCACATGCAGTCAGCATAATTGTCCCTCCAACCTGGAGAGGAGGAAAGTGACCTCGCAGACAGAAGACCTCAGATCTTCTACGCTGACCTCATGGCAGGAGAGCCGTCAAACTACAGAGCACTGAGTGACTACAAAACTGACTGGATTTACTCACTTTGTTGACTTGGCAGGTAAGACAAAACAATGACACTTTGATTTGAAATAAAGACATAAAACTGTGTTGCTCCTGTCCCTGTAGCTCCCGGCCCCGTCCTGTTGGTTCCTACAGAAGATGAAAGTCGTTGTTCGTTTAAAGGAAACCCAAATCAAAGCGGCGTCAGCGCAGCAGACGTCCACTCCATAAGAGCAGCTGAAGGGTGTGTTTGTGTGTTCATGGTTACTGTGCACATGGCAGCGAGTGCAGCTTAATGGTGCACGTAAATGCAGCGGCGAGGAACACAACACGCACACACAACGCTTGTTATGGAGAGACGCAAACACTCATCACATGACATCACAGATATGTCATCACCAGCACAGTTGTAGTGAAGTGAAAAAACAAATAACTGCTCATCGTTCCCTGAAACCTCCTCACAAGCTGTTGTTGTTCACAGCAAAGTCCCACGCAAGACTTCCCCCAGCAGCCTCCGTTCCTCTATCCTGGAGGCAAATATTAGGGCTGATAGGGAAGTCTCGGGACCAGGGTCAGGAACAACGCACCGTCTCCACGGTCTTCTGCATCCGTCGCCTCTGACATGGTTAGGAAAACCATTCCTCTGGTGGGTTTGGGGGATTATTTGGGTCACGCTCATTGAGAAATTTAACTGGTGTTGTGCATCTTGGAGAGAAGATGTAAGCTGGAAGCTTATAAAAAAAACTATCAGGCTTTCAAAATCTAAACTCGCTCAGTTGTAGTACAACTGTTAAAAAAGATAGCATTGTCAGTAGTAGAAATGACCCAAATCATTGAAAGGCAAGTTTAGTTGTACAACACGGTTCATGTACAAGACAATTCAAACAAGTAAAAATGCAATAAAAAGAATGTAAGACAGGCATTAAACATACATTAACAAGAATAAAACCAATAAGATGTGGGAAGGTTGTTGGATTGTGGGAGATTACTGAAATAAAAGGTAAATAAAAAGGTTTTCAACCTCAACTTAAAGAAACTGAGAGTTTCAGCAGCTGTTTGATGGGTTTTTTAGGGACCTGCGAGAACAGCGTTACAGTGGTCCAGTCTGCTGAAGATAAAAGCCTGGACCAGGTCTTCTAAGTCCTGCTGAGACACCAGTCCTTTAATCCTCCAGATGTTCTTTAGGTGATAACAGGCTGACCTCACTACGGTCTTAATGTGGCTGTTAAAGTTCAGGTCCGAGTCCAGAACCAGTCCCGGATTGAGTCCAGAACCAGTCCCAGATTGAGTCCAGAACCAGTCCCAGATTGAGTCCAGAACCAGTCCCGGATTGAGTCCAGAACCAGTCCCAGATTGAGTCCAGAACCAGTCCCAGATCTCTGCTTTGACTGTTGGTTTTTAGCTTCACTGCTTGAAACTGAGGGCTGACGTTTCATCTTTGTTCCTCGGCTCCAAACACTTTTGTTTCTATTATGTCTTCATTTGACTGAAGACAATTATCAGCTAGGATTTGCAGTTATGGCACAAATAATCCCCGTCTTGTAGAAAGGACTCTAGGTAAGTGTGGCGCCAGAAGTTCCCACCCAGTTCTTCAACCGGTCTATCAAGATGTTCTGGTCGACCGTGTCACTGAGATCCAGTAAGCCCAAGACTGAAATGTTGTCACTAGCTGTGTTGGAGCAGACGTCGTTAAGGACTTAGAGCTGTCTCGGAGCTGTGATGTGACCGGAAAACAGACGGGAAGACGTCAAAACGGTCATTTAGTGTTAGGAGGTTGTACAGCTGTTGAAAATCAGGCTTTTCTATGGTTTTACTAATAAAGGGGAGGTTGGATACCTTGGTGGTATCAATACTACTAATGATTTTACCACTGAATTTATCCGGAAGCTCATTAACTGAAGGTGAGAGGTGGAGGGGTGGGGAGGAGATCAGGATAAACGTTTCTCTGGTATTTTCATCTAAGTACCGTTTCTAGATGATCTCTGTCTGGAAGCTTCCGTTGACACTAATACATCTCAGAGAACAACAAGAACGGTCAGACGGATCTGTCACCATAACCTTACAGATGTTCAAACCTTTGGATATTATTAAGTCCAGACGATGTCCTCGGTTTTTCCATCACATGTGATGAGATCAAAAAGGAAGTGCACTTCCCCGTGTTGAACACCAGGGGCAGCTTTCATATTTCTAATGGATTGATGACGTGCACACTCAATATCTAACCAAAGTAATAATTATTTTAATCTTATTTTAAAATAAGAATAATTGTTATTTTGGTTATGTTGTTTGATCTTAAATGCAGTTAAAAGCTTGTCTGTAATTAACATGAATTCATGAACATCCATGAAGAAGATAACATTCTATGGTAATGAAAAACAGGTCTCTATTTCACAAGGCTCAAATTCCTGGTCTGCATCAAGTGAAAACAACACCCAAGGAGTTTGTTGAAACTACTAAAACAAACGAAAACCCCTGCAGAACCTGACATCTGTTCACGAAAAGCTGAAACATGGACTCTTCTCACCACAGAAGGTGTTTGGACCTCCTGACAGGAGAAGAGCAGTGGCGGACTGAGATGAGCAGAACTTACAGACTGGACCAGCTCCATCCACCGAGTCAGAGGACGGTACTGCTGGGCTCCTCCCATGATGCACCAGGCTCTTGACTTACTCTCTTCTCTTAACTCTTTATGTACGTGCGTCGTTGTCACAGTCATCCATGTGTGTTTTTCTGTTTTATTATTATTATTATTATTATTATTATTATTATTATTATTATTATTATTATTATTATTATTATTATGTTCACATGCTCAGGACAGCAAATTGAGGAGTTTCTTGTTTCTTTAGACTCTTTTCCCCCTTTTTTAAAAAATAATTTATTGTTATGAACTGTATTTAATTGTACATTTGATTAGTTAATGTGACTGAATTGGACTTGTTTACTTTATTGGTCTTGTTTACTTTATTGGTCTTGTTTACTTTATTGGTCTTGTTTACTTTATTGGTCTTGTTTACTTTGCATGTAAAGTGTGCTGAGGTTATATTTTTTATTTATATTATTTTTATAAATAAATACCGCACAGTGTCTCATGTGTTGTTGTCCATCTGAGGTTAGATTTTAAGTTCCTGTAACCACGTCATTTTTATCTGGTCCGTATAAAACCTGAGAACCTCCACAATCACACGCCAACAAACAGAGAAGAAGTGAATGTTTGCGAGGTCTCAGCGAGCATGTCAACTGTTAGAGTACGTGACAGCACACGTAGACGAAGACTGAACCAGTTGGTTTGGAAGTTTCCAGGAGAAAACCGCTTCTGTCTAATAAGATCACGGAAGCTCACCGGAAGTTCACAATGTTCTCCGGACAGATGAAACCGAAGACCAAAGAGGAGAAGTTTGGTCTTAATGTTCGGGGAAAACCAGCAGAACCGCCTCATAGCCACTGTCAAGCACACGTTCAACGTAACTCCCTCGTAAACAAGGATATTGTGGGGACAAAGTGAAGCTGTCAGTTCGACAGTTGACGCTCAGCTGTAACTGCACATGCAGGAATGTTGTGGAGCAGAAGGGACCGCGATTCCTCCACAACAAATGAGAGGCCGATAAACCCCAACTGGGAACCAGTGCTTCACGTCGCTGCTGCTAAACGTGGCTCTTCAAGCTGCCAAACCGTGGAGACACCGAACATTCCTCATGATTTTCCTTTTTTGGACTTTTGTGTTTGTGGTTATATTTGCCCGACACTAAGACTCACTATGATCAGGTCGGTTTTGTTGTGGTTTTATACACCGTAGATGTAGGATTAAGATGCGAACTTTACATATATGTTTTGAAATCGTGACGTGAAAGGAAACTGAGCTCCCGTCTCTGTGACAGGCTTCTGCACCCTGCTCCTCATCCTCACTGTGCTTCATCGCCTCCGGTCTCTGTAAGTGGAGCCGTGTTTGGGCTTGTTTGTGCCGCGAGCAGGTCCACCTCTGCAGGTCTGCAGAAGAACCTCTGCAGGGTCACCCGCTCGTGACCTCCGTGTCAGCCCACACACACATGTTAAATGATCACTAACCCCGGGAATGCCTGCTGTACGTTTCTAACATCTGTGCCGGCTGTTTCGTCTGTTTGTCATTTCTCAGATGTACCAGAGAATTGAGCTGCGGGCCGAAAACAAGCTCGCTGCCAGCAGGCAGGAGCACGGAGGATAATATGGCTTGTAAAAAGATCATTCCAGCAAAAAGGAACCATAGACGCTTCGAGGAAGAGATGAGAGTGGTTCAGTCATGTTATTCAGCTGCTGTCTGGTATGAAACGTTGATAACGCCGTTAACAGAGTTACACAGTAAATTGTAGGTGTGGCATTAGAAAGAATTATTGATCCAAACTGTCTTTCAGGTCATTTGTCAGCACGCCGGTCCTCTGTGGGTGCTGATTCCTGGTGGTCATCTGTCCTGGCCGTGTCTCTGCGGGACTCGGCGTTTCTTTGTGGTTGCTGTGAGCATCAGAAGTAACTGCGATAAACAATAAACATTTCATTTCAGCTCTGTGCTGGATGCAGAACAAACATGATCATAATTTCCCAGGCGAGTGCCATGTTTCATGGAGGTGTGGTGCAGTTTATGGATCATCAGTGTTTTGTTTGTTTTGACCGTATTTGTCGCCTCTCAGTTAGCAGGGTACTGTGACTTTCAACGAGGATTCCTTCAGTCTACCTGCACCAACATCGTCGGTTTACGTGAGTGATCACAGATCCTGCAGATCCTGCAGATCCTGCAGCATCATCACACTAATATAAACAACACTGGTGTGTGTTTTATGTGTTTTTGTGTGGAGTCGGAGTTCTGCAGGAGTGGTGTCAGACCTGTAAATGAATGTTGTGTTTACTCTCTGTTGCAAAACTGGGACATGGCAGTGGTCAAAATCTGCAGCTTTCTGCTGATTTGTGGTCCCACTTGAAACAAATCTTTCTACGAACCCCCTCAAGAAAAAGATGAGCAATGCAAATAAAATGAATATTAAAAAAGAGCAGTTCTTTCTTTGCTTTGTCTTTAGTTTATTTGCAGACAGTATGAACCCAAGATGTTTTCCATTAAATTCTTCTCGTCTTGATTTAATTTCATTTATTAAATTAAATTAAATTCATTTATTTTCTTAATATAGGTTAGATCATGTCTGAAGGATCTCCTGTAGGGGTCTGAAGGATCTCCTGTAGTGGTCTGTAGTGGTCTGAAGGATCTCCTGTAGCGGTCTGAAGGATCTCCTGTAGCGGTCTGAAGGATCTCCTGTAGTGGTCTGAAGGATCTCCTTTAGCGGTCTGAAGGATCTCCTGTAGGGGTCTGAAGGATCTCCTGTAGTGTCTGAAGGATCTCCTGTAGGGGTCTGAAGGATCTCCTGTAGCGGTCTGAAGGATCTCCTGTAGGGGTCTGAAGGATCTCCTGTAGTGGTCTGAAGGATCTCCTGTAGCGGTCTGAAGGATCTCCTGTTGCGGTCTGAAGGATCTCCTGTAGGGGTCTGAAGGATCTCCTGTAGTGGTCTGAAGGATCTCCTTTAGCGGTCTGAAGGATCTCCTGTAGCGGTCTGAAGGATCTCCTGTAGGGGTCTGAAGGATCTCCTGTAGTGGTCTGAAGGATCTCCTGTAGTGGTCTGTGTTGCAGTGGATCTGAAAAAACCTGACTGAAGACACACCGCTGATTAATCAAGTAATCCAGGTGATTGTGGAGGGATCCTTCTGTGTCTTCTACATATTCTGGACCTGATAGCTGTCTGGATGAGCTTGTCCCTCTGGGCTGATTCTGTCCAAACGTGATTTAAAATACCGGTTTCTCTCCCACAGTAAATCTCTACTCTGTCATGGTTCATCCCAGATGTCCTCAACAGTCAAGTTTAAGCTCTATTTCCTAACGTATCATAGTCTTACAAAAAGATTTCCATGTCAGTTTTTGTCCATGTGATTTGATCAATTGTTTGATGACTCGATTAACGATGGTTGTTGATGCAGTCGTGTGAGGGATCAGCGATCACAGGTGCCTGTACTCACTGGAACCCTCAACATCAATGATGTTCACCGCCGTAGAAGGAGAAACATGCACATCTGTTCCAATATTTCTTTGAATTTTCTGTCTGAATGTCCAACATTTCAAAGATTTTCAACACTTTCAGTGAAACAGTGGAGTGAAAACAAATGTCATCAGCACGTTTTGTGATTTTTGAGGACGTTTCAGTCAGGATGCTGCAGCAGCATTTATTATAAACGAGTGCATCAAATCGTTTTTAGACTTATTTGTCTATATTTTTCCACCAAAGGACTTTTATAAAAGAATTGCTTGTCCTTAGAAAGAAAAATATAGAGCAAAAAGTAAAAGCTAATGGGGATGAAACTAATAGTTTTGTGCTGCGTCTGTGCAGACAGACCTGCCAACACGAAACGAGAGGGTTACATCACAAACCGGAGGCTGGTGAAATGTTTTAAATGCACGCTCCCAGAAGATGCAACGTGCACCACTCTGCAGTTTACTGCACATGTGGTTACACGTCACTGTGTCATGCATTATCTCAATGGATAAAATTAAAAAAGAAAAGATGCAAGTGAAACATACATTGAAGGTAATAGATTCCTTCTCTGAGGGTCACAAATATTTAAAAAAAAATCAAAACAGATGGAAAAACTAATACAATCAATGCTTTTATTGAATCTTTTTGGTTCTGATCCTGCTGTTTCAGCTTGAGAAGTTCAGTATATTTAAAGGTATTTTGTCACAGCAGTCTAAGACCCAAACTGAAAAAAACAACTTTGACATTTTTGGAAAGAGCCTGGTGATGATTTGACACGAGCTGCACAGAATAATGGAGTCACCTCCACCGGTCTCCGACCTGCCGGTCCTCCTGGTGTCACCTGCACCGGTCTCCGACCTGCCGGTCCTCCTGGAGTCACCTGCACCGGTCTCCGACGTGCCGGTCCTCCTGGAGTCACCTGCACCGGTCTCCGACGTGCCGGTCCTCCTGGAGCCACCTGCACCGGTCTCCGACGTGCCGGTCCTCCTGGAGTCACCTGCACCGGTCTCCGACCTGCCGGTCCTCCTGGAGTCACCTGCACCGGTCTCCGACCTGCCGGTCCTCCTGGTGTCACCTGCACCGGTCTCCGACCTGCCGGTCCTCCTGGAGTCACCTGCACCGGTCTCCGACCTGCCGGTCCTCCTGGTGTCACCTGCACCGGTCTCCGACCTGCCGGTCCTCCTGGTGTCACCTGCACCGGTCTCCGACCTGCGGGTCCTCCTGGAGTCAGCTCCACCAGCCTCTGAGGTGCTGGTCCTCCTCATTTATTTCGAGAAGACTCACTAGTGTCTGTTCCAGCCTTCTCCTCTGAACTCACATCACTGGAACCCCCCCCCCCCACCAGATTAAATAATGATTCCTAAATGACTTTGCTCATCTTTCCACTCTCTCACATGTTGTTGTACTGCTGGAAGACAACACCAATAACCCTCCTTCCAGACTACGTCCTGACTTGAGAGCTTCAGATTTCAGCAGGACACCGATGTTTTCAAGGGACTCTGAAGGTCTCATCTCGGACCGGCTTTGCTCCTCTGGTGTCTCCCTCCTTGACTGCACAGGAGATGAACTCCTTTTTAACTCATCACTTCCTCCTCTCATTAAATTTCAGACTGCCTCTTTCTAATACTCTCTCCCGTCTCATTTCTTGGTTTAAAATCCTCCGGCAACATCTCATCTGAACTTCCACATACATTTCTGATCTCATCTATAACTCTCTCTGTTCTTCATCCTCTCTTTCTGATCTGCTTTTTCCTGCTCTACCTGGCTGGTCTTCAGCAGGAAGGCCCCCCCTTATGATCCAGGTCCTGATCCAGCTTTCTTCCCCCTTATGATCCAGGTCCTGATCCAGGTTTCTTCCCTCTTAAAGGGAGTTTTTACCTGCTGTTGTTCATGTAATAATTGCTTGGGGGTCGTGTTCTGGGTCTCTAGAAACCGCCTAGATGACTTGTGTTGTTATAGATGCTAAATACATAAAAATGATTTGAGCTGAATTGGAGCTGTTTCTTAGTGACTTTTATCTTTAGTTGTCTGCAGTATTAAATCTGGGATTAATATATTTTGCTGTAAACTTGGCTTTAGTTAGGTGGTGTAATGGTCTTTGACGGATCTTCAATGATCTCCAAGTCCACTCCCGAGTTTAAACCTTCTCCGTGGAACAAAACCGCGTCTGACCACACGGGGGCAGCATTCCGCCAGGAGACTCGTGTATCAGCTGTAAGACACAACAAAGGGAGGTTTCATTAGCTCACTACTGTTAGTATCTCTTCTGTCAACACAGCAGACCTTTGCACCCCATGTGGCCAGAAGTGGTGTTGAGTGGTTCTTAAGTCCACACCAGCGGAGGGGACCAGTGTCTGCAGAGAACCGAACTCTTCAAACTGCATAAGACTCAGTGGGTGGTAGATGAGCTCCCATCACTCAGAGACTTACCTGGGATCAAGGGAGGTTCTCTGGGATTTGGAAACGGACCTTTACATTTATTAGTATGATGGCAGCTTCAGATGTCAGACACAAAGACAAGTCAGCTTACAGTAACTGAGTAAGTTCCAGCCTTTTGTGATTTTCTGGAAGTTTAAAAGCATGTTGGTGTGTGGCGGTCAGCAGCTGCACATTTAACTTTCTCAGCTGGTTTCCACTCCGGGTGATGACGAAGGGCGCTGGGAAATCTGTGGTGTTTCCTGAGTTTCATCTGGTGTACGTTGGAAACGGAACGACTCGTGTCCACTCGTTCTCCCTGAAGACGAAGTCAACAACCCACCCTGAACTCTAACTTTACCAGAGATGTACGGACGCTGCTGCAGGTCAACTTCATTTAACTGCACCTTTTCAGTGCACCACCCCCAGACTCGAGAAGGATCAGTCAGTCCTGCCTGCGATGGTTCAGCTGGGCCCAGGGGACACATGTGGGACCAGTCCTCTTTTACACATGCGGTACTTCAATCATAATCATTAAAGACATGGCATTTGTCAAAGAACTGGTAGTTTGGCTGTTTTTCACATTTTAAATATAGCAGGACTAAGAAACCTAAATGTTTCTCAGAAAACCACTAAAGAAGTCCTGGAATTTAGGCAGACTGTTCCAGGTGCAGATGTTATGGGGAAGTTCTTCACTAGTCCATCAGAGGATGCCAGAACTTAGTTAAATATAAAGAATAAGTAACAGCCGGTCTTTGTCAGCCAAACCATGTTCGTCTGAGATCCTCCCGTCTGCCTGCTCTTCAAATGTTCATGGACCTTTAGTGACATCTGCTGTTGAAGAAATGCCTTGAACACAATCTGCACCACTTTTCCTGGATTCAGACTCTGGAGAGCTGCTGTCCTGCAGGCTCCAGATGTTTCCCTGATCCAACACATCTGCTCTACAAACGATTCACTGTGGTGACAAGCTGATGGCGGTCCACACAGAGCCCTTTACTTTTATAACAGACGTGTGGTTGCTGTTTGACTTTTTACTTCTGTCCATATAGAAACAATAAAAAAAAAAAAAATCAAATGATCACAGTGGGTCTAATTTATAGACCCACATTTATCAACAATGATGGAAAATGGTCGTTTTCAGGGTTTGCATCTGCGAGCAGGGAGCTGTGATGTTACATTTACTGCAGAAATGTTGTGTAAAGTGCTCGCGCTGCTGTTGGAGGTTGACGTGTGTGTATTTTACTGGAGGCTGCAGCAGTAACAGCAGTACTGAACCGTCTGCGTCCACGCGTTGCATCATAAAGGCAGTAACGGCTTTAATGAGTCAGAGTCCTGTCACAGGGCGGGTACACGTGTAATTACCTTGTCAGGCCTCTAGGTGGGACCACAGAAAACTTCAAGGTCTGAAACAAAACTTATTTATTCACCTGATTCCTTTGAAGCTCCCGAATCCAGCCCACCCACTTACAACATGTTTAAAGTTCAAATGTTAAAAATAAAACACTAGTTTGAAGCTGTTCAATCAGTTCTCACAAAGTTGATGTCTGGTAAGATGCTCTTTGGCCTGAATCTTTCAGTTTTATTATTTATAGTTGGTACGGAGGAAAAGCGACATCAAAATGTTGAGAATATTTGTCCATCAGGACACTACAACTCCCACATGTCAAAATCTGGATTTTAGTTGGCATTGACAGATGTAGAGCCACCGGAAGCACCTACTGCTTCACTCTTTAAATGGTCGATTAGTAACCAATCAAATGTCACAAATATCCATGGTTGATTCATCAAAAACTTAAGGCTTGTTCATTATGTAAATGGAATCAATGAACCAGATAAAACTCAATGCCCACAAGTGAGATTAAAGCTCCCCCGTGTTCAGGAGTCACAGATGAACATGGTCCAGGAACACTGCAACCTTCTCCCGTACAGCTCATGGACAAAGGACCGAGGTGACGTGGAAAACTGTCCAGGGGCCAGAACAATTATTCTGGAAACCTCTTTAGTCCAAGCCGAGACTGAAGAGGAGACGGAGCATCCGGTTTGACGGAAAATGTTTACAGGCGCCTTGAAACACGCTGCAAGTCGGCAAACGGATGCGTATTCCTTTAAGCTGGGAGCGATCCTTCAAGGCGAGATTCCCTGCAGAAGTGAAGAAGGTGACAGTGTGGTTGAGGATAGTTTGTACAAGCGAGTACAGTGACTGATTTTAATAGTTTCATAAACAACTATATAAAACAGGTCATAAAAATTCATGCACTTTCAGTGTAAATTCATTTGGAAATATAGAGGGAATATTTACACGTCTGAACCATAACAGTGACTTCATTCAGCTTGGTGGTTCACAACAAATATACTTGGCTGCATAGAAACATTGACATTATTATTGCCTACATGGAAAATCAAATAAAAAGTAAAGAAAATAAAGTAAAAAGTCTAGTTTATTTTAATTCTAACCGGCATTTCTGCTGAAGGAAACAGTTTGTCCCAAACTTTACAGGTGTGAGGAAAGTCCTGCCACTGGTCTGAGCTGAGACAAAGGAACTAAATCCTAATGAAGAGAACCGAGTACTGTCCAAGAACCTTCCCTTTACCAAAACTTACATTCTGAGAGCAACATTAGCAAACAAATTATATAAGGAAACTCACTCGTAGAATGACAAAAAAGCCTGAGTTGATAGGGAAAGTAGAGTCATTATAAATCCAAAAAGCCTGAGGAAAAACTCCACTGATTCACTATTTTACAAAAAACCCATTTACAACAGCATTATCTCTTTCCAAAAAGAAACAAAAGAAAAAAAAATCCAGATCAATTTTTCTTTTTTACATCTAGGATATGTTATTAAATAATTTCCAACTGGTGGAAAACTGAAAACGTACGTAGATCATGAGAAACGCTGAAAATGAGGTACTTCAGGTGTTGAGCCTGAGTCCAGACACCTTTACATCACCCTAATCGTGATTCACGTGACTTGTTATTGAGTTAACACTTAAATAAGGTAGATAATCACACTGAGCATGACGGGACACGACAAACATGGAGGACAGTCACGTACAGGATCCAGTGTCATTGGTTGGTAGGAAGATGAGGCAGCATTCAGGGTCTGTTGAGTCCATTTCAAGCGTCCAAAAGAGGTTTATAAAAGTAACAAAAAAGTTGCCGCATGCTGCAGAGCGACAACGATGCAACTTTAAACTCTTAAATACAAAAATAAGGTTAGATCTTGCTGCCTGCTTCGGCCCGATCCTGCTGTTGGAGATGCTGCAGCGCGGAAACCAGCAGCCATGCTGAACTGACTGCTGCACAGCTGCAAACAGCTGCAAACAGCTGCAGGCTCCACTCCACCGTTAGTGTAAGGCATTTCCTGTGCGGCTGAGTCTATGGCTGCTGTTGGCAGACCCGCGCAGCTCTCGTTATGTCTTGCGGCTGCTCCAGATCTGCTCCGGCGTGCTCCTGTGGTCTGACGAGTAGTCGAAGGGCGAGCGGTGCCCCATCGGCGAGCGAGAGTCATAGGGCGAGCGTTGGTCTCGGGGAGAGCGGGTCCCGCTCGCCGAGGCCCGATCCGTCTGCCAGTCCGAGTGGTAGCGGTAGGACGAATGGTGGTCCGAGTGGGAAAGGTCTTTACCGTCCAGGCGATGGTCTCTGCTGGGGCGGAATTCCTCCATCTTCCTGTGTTTGCTGTCGTAATATCTGCACCAACATGTCAGAGTTAGTGTTGCCGAGCGACAAAACGGATGGCAAGATGGCATGCAAAAAAGCAAAACCCCTTTTCCTCTGGTTGAAATTAAACAGTTAAAAAGTTTTGAAGTAGCTTCCAACTCAGACTGACAACACAAGCGTTATTTAGCCTGCAAGTGTTGCAGAGGCCTGTGACATCACAGCGGAGTCATCCAGCTTTACGGCAGCACATCACTGCATTCACCACAACACGTCCCATTTATCACGACTCCACCTTCAGTAGAAACGTACAAAAACAAACCTGCAAACATCTAAATCAGTCTTTACGATACCGCCTCTTAACAACAACCTGTTGAAGCTTCCCGTTTGCTTCCTGACTGGAGTCTGGTCCAGCAGCTGCTTGTTGCGTTACTAGTGTTGCTCTCTGTGATGTGCAACATCACGTGACTCCTCATTGCTCCCAGCAGACAGCTGCAGCAGCAGTCTGGACTACAAGTGGAGGAAACGCAGGTATTTGGGACTTCAACCACCAGCCTGGTATGTTTCCCTCAGTGGTGAGCTCGGTTTCTGTCTAGTCTAGTTCACAACTTAATATTTTATGCTCATTCCTCATATTGAGGTCTTCTCATTTTGATTGGAAAACCTTTTTCCAGATGAACAGATTAACTACGTGAGACTGGAGATTGTACTGTGATTTATTATATTTGCACTGTGTGAAAGTGTTAAGATTTAGGTTGTATTGTTGAAACTCCATCCCCACAAGTCCTGGACAACCAGAGTGATGAGACAAAGTTGGACGTGGCTGCGGCTCACCTGTCCTGCCGGTCCCTGTCCCTGCTGTCCGGTCTGTAGTGGTCTCTGTCTCTGTGGTCTTTGCCGTTGCTGAAGTAGGAGTACGGTCTTTTCCTGGACTCTCCCACTGCGGACTTCCTGTGGGACTCTGATCCGTGTCTGTCCTTGCTGCTGCTGCTTTCGTGGTACCGACCTGAAGGCGGATGTCTGTCCGAGCTGTAGCTGTCCCTGCTGCTGTCGTCATGGTGAGAGCTGTCCTTCAGCCGTTCAACGTCTGACAACAAAGAAAATCAAAGTCAACAGTGATGTCGTCCTCGTGCTGTGGGCTGCGTTGGAGACGCCGACTATACCTGCGTGCTTGTAGCTGTGAGTGTTCGTAGTTTTAGTGTTCTGCTCCATCGCCTGCACAAACAGAACCAGCATCAGATTTCTAGCAGCAATCTGGGACATGAAAACCAGTGCGATTCATCGCAGGACCTTCACATACCTGAATGTTTTCTTGTCTTTTCTTAATTGCATGCTTATATAGTTTATGCAGCTTTCTGGCATCAAACTCGGTGAATTTGGAAACAAAGATCCACAGGTTTCTGGGAAATTAATGAATAAGCACAAGCTTAGCTGACAGAGTAATAAATAATAAAGACCTTTAATGTGAACACACCCGTCTCCTGTTTCTAAGGTGACCATTCAGAATAATAAGGAAAGAATAAACCATCTAACGTTTAAATGATTTAAATGAAACCTGTGATGAACAACATGAACACATGAAAACCTAAGACCTCAAAACCAGGTACAATCTTTTTCACACGGCCGCGTGGACCCTTAAATAACTTGCACGGCTACACTTGAACGACGAACATACTGACTGAACTTTGCATGGAAATACCCGCCACCCGCCAGACTACGACAGGACGACACAGAACTAACTTTCTCCACTGCTTGATCTGGTCAGGGTTGGAATACTCCTTCAAACACTCCGTTATGTGGTCTCCGATCTTTATGAGACACTGCCTGGTGTGCTCCAGCTGCTCCCGCTCTGAAAGCCCTTTCTCTGGTCTGTCCAGCTGCTTCAGGGCAGCTTTCACCGGGCGCATCCTCTCTTTGCACTGAAAAAAAGAAGTCAAAGTTAACTCCGGTCATACACACATTTTTATACACACATATTTTATTTTAACACGTGAGAGACCCAAACTTTAAAGTTAGCACATATTTCATGCTGTAACCTAAAAACACATTCTCGTATCTGAGATTCTTCAAAATAGTTGCCTTTTCTTTGACGGCAGTCGTGCACTCTTTCCATCGTTCAAAGCCACCATGAGGTAATGATTTGTTGTCTTTGAGCAGTTTAGAGCGATTTCCCGTAACCGTTTAGGTCCTACGTGGCCCATGTTCCAGTGGACCTGTCCATGCAGATGCTGTCCACTTCTGTTCGTGTGTCTCACAAAGACAGGCTGGTTGAACTCTGGACTCAGACAGCCGTGCAGCTTCCACTGGTCTGCCGGGTCCACTCCTTTTTCTTTTTTCTAACAGCAACAGCTCATGTTTTCTCGTGAGGACTGGGCCTGGCCCAGCGTCAGCGCGGGTGACACAGATGAACGACGGGAGGAGAGTGACAGAACGATTTACTGTCAGGAAGGTCTGAATACACCAGATTAACTTATCCTTGTTCTTGATTTTCATCTCAAGGGTTAATATTCTCTTTCAGCTCTTGGTAAAACTAATTAGTCACAGCTTTAGACTCCACTGCACTTCCTGCCCCCTCCCTCACACAGTAGTGTACGTCAACCCGGACGGCAGGACTAACTGGTGGCGTCTGTGCGGTAAATCAATTGCACCTGGATGTATCCTACTTATTTTACTTTTCATGTTTTTTATTATTTTCATCATTCACTTTTCATCATTTCATTGGGAGTGGTGGCCTAGTGGTTACAGTGGGTGTGGAGGACCCAGGTTCAAGCCCAGGGCTGCCCACAATGGTAAATCACTGGGGGCCCCTGAGCAAGGCCCTGAACTCCCAGTTGCTCCCCGGGGCGCTGCCCTGCTAGCAGCCCCACTGCTCACTAGTGAAACTAGTTGATGGGTTAAAAGCAGAGGACCAATTTCAGGGTGCATCGTACACACAGCGTGTGCACGATGTCCACACTGACAAGAATGGTCATGAAAAAAAAAAAAAAAAAAAATTATTTCGAGATTGGATTGTCTGGATGAAATGTGCTGTACATATAAACTTACATCATTGTTAACAGACAGTTTTCCTTTATGCAAATGAATGTGCCCGACATGAGGTCCTTATCCAGCCAAAGCGGGTAATTCTGTCCTACATTGATAGACAAGGTCAATGTAGGTGCACACCTCTGCATGAAAAACTAGGGGAAAGGATGTATTTGCTTGTAAAACTAATGCCGTAACAGATACGCAGCCTCAGAGCCGGTCAGCTGTTTCATGGACGGGTAAAGTCAAGTCCATCTCTTTTTGTCTGCTAGTTGCCGTTAAACATGAATGTCTTCCCCCCTAATGCCACTTCACTTTCCTTTAAAGAACTAACTAGATCAAACCAACCAACCAGTCCAGGAGATGCGTGATAAAAGACAGATGGATGAGATTAGAAGCCCAGCACAAAGCTGCAGGACAGATCTTTAACGAGACGCAACTCGACTTCCCCTGCGAAGACCAGCTGCTTGTTCTTGTAAACTGATTTAAAAATGGTCTTCAGCATCTTCTTTCAGAAAGCAGCTTGTTACGTGAAAAGCATTACATTTACCTCCGGAAAGGAAATGTGAATGACTTTTACCAGCAGTTTATTTCATTTATCACATGACTGCATGTGTTATTTCAAAGCTTGGATCTCTTCAGTGAAGTAAACAGTCCTGCATATAAACTCATTCAGAAGCAGTCAAAGGTTGGTAGGAAACTAAATAAACAGCGCCTGAATGGTGCTTCATGTGCATTTTTCATGTAAAGAAAAGTGCGGTGCTGGCCTTCGTACCACACTGAAGGTCTTCTGGTCCAGCTCCTCAGACTCCTCAGATACTGGCACATTTTCGGTACTGGCTGTTAGGTGGACTGCCGCGTCCGAGGATTTCTTCGTCCGCTCTCGAGGCTCAGACTTGACCTCATTCTGATGACAAAAGTTTAAAGTTAGTCCCTAATCTTTTTTTAATTCCAGTCACTTAAACATGATAGAGGTATTTACCTTTTCAATGCCCTCCTCCGGTTTCTGTATTGCTTGTGTTATTTCTTTTTTGTCTTTTGATTCTTTAATATCACAGATTTCCTCTTCCTTTTTTACTTCTTTTTCTCTGCACTCCCTCTCTCCTGAAGAAGAATTATCCTGCTCAGGCTCATCGTCATCGTCCTCCTCCTCCTCCTCCTCCTCCAGCACCTTATCAGCCCGACCCCGTCTGCTCAATGGCTTCAGCGGTGCAGCCTCCTGAAAAGTCAAACCACGTCAACACAAATGCGATGTACATGTACAGGTATCAGCGAGCTCAAAGAGTACCAACACACGCGTAAGGTACCTTTTCATCTTCAATTTCATCTTCATCATCCGACCGCTTGTCTGACAGGAGATCTGATGACGGGCTCTTCGTCACCTCCTCTGCCTTTGTCGACTTAAAAGCTTTGCTCTTTTTACTTCTGGGTTTCCTCTTGCGTGAATTCGCCTGAGTTCATACAAAGAGGAATGACATTCAGTAGACATGCAGTTTAATCTATAATCAAACATGAAAACATTCATTCAGTTGTGCAGAAGAAGCCTAATATATAAATTGGTGCAGCTTACATTTCCCGTTTGTTTCTGCGCTTCCTTTTTGGCCAGGTCCTTGCTCAGTAATTTGATGAGGTAGTCTGCTCTCGTCTGGAGCTGTTTGGCCTGTGGCTTCTTGTCTGGATCATCTGGAAGCAGCTGGTCAACAGTGAACACAGACAGACAACATTTTTCATAAGAAATGGATCCCAATTCAGTGACCATACTTCTTTACATTTCATTGGACAGTTTTCTTGGGGAACAACCGAGGCGTTCAGAGGCACAATCTCTTCAGAAAGCCCCGGCTCTGCCCCGAGGCCTCTTGCCGACACAACACGACTAAACAGCTCTGCTGGAAAAGGTGTCCAGCAGCCATCTGTGTGCGAATGATGCAAACCTGCTATGGTCCTCCTGCTGGTTGAGAGTGCTGAATCAAATTAAGCTCTCACTCACAGTCCAAAAGGACAAAACAGTCCACCGTCAAGGTCAAAATCAAAGGTTAACAAATGGTAGTAGCCTGGCATAAACTTTCCCAGAGTTTAAAAAGACCGACCCACTTAACACATCCACCTATCAAAAGTAGAAACCACCCCACAACTGCTCTCCCACAACTTACAGTTCTTTACAATAGCCTCTTCAGCTTGATGCCTATGAGCTAGAGGAATTTAATTCGGACAGTCTTAAAAGAAAAAAAGGGCAAAATAACCACAAAACAGATGTTTAGTTCAGTTATTTAGTTTTTGCTTTTATGCCGTTTTAGTAGCTATGAAAATCGCCAGTTGTCATTAAAGCAGTCAGATGTTGAGAGCACATGAACTCACCTTGTGTGTGAGATTTAGATCTGGGTCCATCTTTATCATCTCCCAGCTGCCGTACCCGTACTCATAGATTCCTATGAGGAGGCTCGAGTCGTCCTCTTTCCCCCACTCAATGTCAAAGTGTGCTGCCTTCGAGTGGCACGGAATAATATATCTGGACAAATGCACACAATTAAAACCCAGATATACAAACGAGCAAACTTTAGTATTGGGATTCTTCAGAATCTCAAAGTGACAGCAGCATGAAACAGGAAAAAAGATCTGCAGCATATAAAGTTTTTCTGCTTGTAAAGGTAAAGCTCAACACAGTAGTGTGGTGTAATAAAAGTTTCATGTTTAAAAATGAAACCACACAAGCAGAATAAAACCTCAGTGAATTAGGTAAAAACGAAAAAACGTCCTGGTCAGCTAAAAGAAAAGGCTTCTTCGTGTTCCTGGTAGAACTGATTATCACAGATTATCACATATATTCTGAGAGAAATATTATATAGAAATATTATATTCACATAGTACTAGTTTGAAATGAGTATGCTTGAAGTACAAGCCTGTTCTTTGTATTTTGACTGTTTAACCTGTGTTAAATTTATGTCAAGGATAACAGACTTCCTGCTCCTGACACACTTAAAAGTTACACCTTGACAAGGTGTCCACTTTCCTCCTCCTTCAGTCTGATAAGCAGTGAGGGGGTCTTGCAGAAGTATCTCATGTGAGACAATCTGCTCTGCCATTTAGGGAGCTAAACAGCTGTAACTCATGTGACGTTTCGTGGTTCAGATCTTATAAAAACTGGTCTCTTCTTCTCTACGGCAGAACTCTCCTAGTGAGACTTCTCTGCATGTCTGATCAACGTGTATCTTGTAAATAACTTTTGTATTAAAACTATTGAAACTGTTTGCTCTCTCATTTGGATTCCAGTAAATTTCCGCCACAATACGTTACTACTGTGGATAAGACATAAGCTTAGTTACAACGTGGACACAGAGCAGCAACTGAACGCCAGAGGTAACAGGAACATACTTTTTTCTCTCCTCAGGATCAGCAGGAATGGCCTTGTGAAGGGGAGCCAGTTCTTCCTCGTGGGAGATGACGAGCTTGGCATTCACCTGAACTCCAGAGATCCTGAAGGTCGGACCTTTCACCTTCCCCCTTCTGCCTCCTGATGATTACACACCCAGAAAAACCAGCATGTTCATCTCTAAACATCTCTGTGCATGAAACAGCAGTTTGAGTTCATTCAGATTTAAATGACGCGTTGCCCCGTTCAGTTATAGAAACCTTTTACCTCAACTTGAGGAGGACACATTAGATACATGAAAAACTGTGTAAATAACAGAAATATTTAGTTTGCTCACTGATGGTGTTAAATGCTGGAAAAACATGTCACTTCCAGTGATGACCTGCATTTGTTTTATGTTTTATATCTTTATTAGTTGACCAAACAAAGTAAACCATTTAGACAGATGCTTCAATCCCCTGGTTTATACCAGAGTGGCCAGAAAAAGTTATCTAGGCAAACCCAGGAAGCAGCTAGTTTTCCACGTTATTTGGTCATAAAATATGAGCTGAAGATTGATGGTCTCAATACTAGACTGACGTCGCATAAACACTTATGTCTTTATTCATCCATCCTTTACAGACTGATTACTTTAAGGAAAACTGACTGGGGTTACTAGTTTTCACAACTAGAGTACAACTGACGGAAAGAGTTAAGAGGTGTAGTTTAACTCTGCATTCATCGATTAAAAAAAGAAGCCTCAAACAGATAAAATTTCCTGCTAATAAGATCAATCTCCTGATGTGATCTATGCCTTGTTAAAATGACAACTCTGAATATTTACAGTCAAGATTAGTTGGTCGGCAAAAGGCTGGAAAGCAATTTAAAAATGAGTTTATTCATCAGTTCAAGCTGTCTATAAACCGACAGTTTAGTGGTGTGGACACTGTTCCATAAGTAGACAATCAGGCAAAATGACTACAAGACACTGAAGCAGAATCCTCAATGAATCCCAGACGAACCCACGAGGAACAGCTTAGGACTTAAAACAGGAGCTGGTTAAGTGTCCAAGTCACTGAACAGACAGGAAGAAGCTGCTGCTTACAAAACTCTAAAACACAATTTTGTCCCTGAATTTTGTCATTGGCACCTTTGCAACCTGCAACACTATTTTGCAAATTAATGAAAAAAAAACAACAAAACAAACAAAAAACAAACAAAAAAAAAAAAAACCTGTGTTCAGAAAGAATGCTTAGTACTTTGGAAGGTGCAAACAGGCCCAACATCCAAACTTCACCCCAGTGGTGACACATGGTTGAGGAAGGCTCATGATTTAGGATTACTTTACCGCCCCAGGGCCCTGACCACTCACCATCAGGGAGGGTCCTAACAGGACTATGTCCTAATATCAGGGTGGCTGCAGACCAGCTGAAGGTTAGCAGATGTTGAGTGATTCAGAAGGACAATGACCACGAACGTGGAAGTAAATCTACCACAGATTGAAGAAAATCTGCCTTTTACAGTGGTCCAGTCAGGAGACCTTAACCCACAGAGATGGTCACACCAGACATCCTTCAAATGTGTCTGAGCTGAAGCAGTTCTGAAACAAAGAAATGATCCAAGATTCTGACTGAATTTTGTGCAGCTCTGATCCAGAGATGCTGAAAGTGCTTACATGAGGCAACTGCTTTTAAAAGCTTTGGTCAGTTCTTAACTGCAGGGGTCGACTTACTTTTTCCTCCAGCGCTGGGAATATTTACCTTTCATCGTGTTTTAAAATCGGCTTAACCACATTTTGTTTGTCTTTTATGACAATTCAATTAAAGGTGACAGGACATTTTATGGCAAAGTAATGCAGAAAACATTTGCCCAGCTGTGCCACAAACATGCCAGGGGCCAAAGAGAGGGACCAGACTAGTAACAGAAGCTGCAGCTGAATGCAGATCTAAATGGAAATCAGCCGATTACTGGTTTCCTAAGCCCGTCAGCAGAAATTCATGCCCCCCCCAAGTTTAAAATATGAGTTGACTGACCTGATGTCTTCTCTGGTCCACAAGGGTTTTCTCGTAGTGTCCTCAAGCATCCGTTGTGAACAGTCTCTGCCAAGCGTTTCAGGTCATGTTCAGACTTGTCCACAAGCTCAGCATCACGAGCAATGGCATCCAACCTGAGTGAAGACGGCACATGCTGAGCAGGCCATCCAGCATGTTCCTGCAGTTCATAATGACCATCAGAATGTGTGACTGAACCTACCTTTCTAGTGGTCCTCCGAACTTCTTGTAACTCTTGACAAACCTGTAAAAGAGTTCATGGATGTGAGAACTGGAATATGTGAGCACATAAACAGCAAGAACAAACAGGTAAAATATTTACCTGCGAATCTCAGCATCACTGAAACCCTTGATATTTTCTCGTGGAATGGTCCGAGGTCGTCCTCGCTTTTTTGGTCTCTTTCGGTCGGAGGTGGAGTCGCTGTCAGAGCCGGAGTATCTCCTGTGTCTGCTCTGCCGATGCTCGCCGGAGTTAAAGCTGATCTGATAAGACACAGCAGGAAAATCAACTGCAGGCTTCATTACAAACCTCAACACACAAAACAAGCTGAAGCTAAATGTTTTTCCAAAAACATAAAAATTAACAGAGTCCTGAGGTCACGTTTCCCTAAAAAATAAAATAAAAAATAAACTGCTGTGTATAACAGTTCAGTGATGACGTTTCAGTATCATATTCTATAATTCGCCATGTTAATCGTGTCTGCTTTGTACCTGTTTGGCACAGTTCCTCATGCGTGGTAACATGTAGATTTCTTCGAGCTCCTTTTGTCTCTCCTCCTCCTCCATCCTCCTCCTTTCCTTCTCAGGAATGATATCATCCCAACTCCGCTGACTTCTCTCTGAGTCAAGATCCAGATCCTCATCATCCATCATTGAGAAGTTGGCCACCTGTGAAGGCCAGCGCAACAAATGAGCCTAAATGTTGATGTGCGAAATGACAGAATCAGTTTTAGCAGGAGCAAGGAGATGTCTTCAACCTTGAACTGAGACAGCAGCTCCTCTCCCACAGTGGAGGGTCCGGGGTCATTTTCCCGGGTCTCCGCTCTCTTCAGGATCTCGTCGATGTCCATTTCCTGTGCAGAGAACAAGCTTTGACAAACTTTCAGAAAACAGGGGATTTTATTTTGCTCAGAACTGTGAATGTAACTTGATGCACTGTTCAGATTTCTAAGCCTGTGTTACAGAGAAGTCCAATCTTTCCCAACAAGCCAAAATTCAAAGCCAAAGCCAAACAGAACCAAGTTCAGATATGAGAAAAAGTCAGAGAAAACCCAGTCACTGGGGGAAAAAAAAAAAAAAAGATACTACTTATCTACAGCAGCCTGCAGAGCTGCTGTAAGACCTCTTAGATGCTGGAAATAACCTTCCAGCACGGCACCTCAGAAACACACAAGCGGGTTTCCAAAAAAAAAAAAAAAAAGAAAAAAAAAGGTGCTGCTCTAACAACAGAGAGGAAAATGCCATGAACAAACCGGCTTCTGTTTGAACCAAGTGGCACAGCCTGTAACCTGCACTCATCACCGTCACTGATGAGTCCAGAGTCCAGACTCACTTGATCCAGAAGCGTTCAGCAGCTCCAGCAGGGTCTAAGAGCGCAGCGTGAACAACCATGCGAAGCAATATCATCATCGTTTTATTTTCACTGCATTTCAGCAAACTGTCTGTTTATTACCAAAATAATTATCATTCAAGAGTTTACAACAAAAAACAACAAGAGACACTATTTCTATGAGGTTCTATTACTATTACTATGAGGTTCAGCTCTGTCCTCTGCAGTGATGCTCCCAGTCCAGGCTCAGACACCAACACACACCAACAGTCATGAACACCATGAAGCAACAGAAAGCTGTGTTTCCACTCCAGCCCTGATTCCTGGGTGAAACCCAAGCATCCCTATTCTGGGCGCGGTATGGCTTTCCAACAGAGCCCCTAGGATTTCTGGGACACTTAAACTCCACTGTAGCTTCAGTTCTGAATCAGTATTTTTATTAGAAACATGAAGAAAATCCTGAAGGGGTTTACAGCCTGTAATTCATCAGCGGCTGCATGACTCGTGCAATAACATACTAACCCTTTCTTTTAATGCTCTACATTATAAGTTAATTAAAACACTAGCTTTAATGAACAAAGTATCAGGAACACTAAATGACAGACCCATAGGAGATGTGGTACTGTGTTCTCAACTGGCTTTCTGAGAATTATACATCAATGACAGTTTTGTTTTCCAAAGAAACGCTCTTTGTTTCTCCCCCTTCAGTAGATAAAGTATCCAAAACAAATGCTCTGAGCAGGAACACTAGTTTATGTGACGGCGTGTCAGATAGGTGGTGCTGTCAGGGAAATAGTGGGTCAGAATGTCATTGTGCAGACAATATTCAGAGAATTGGGTCTTGTGAGCATTCACACTTATTAAGAGTTGACTACTTCAGATCAGCTTGAAGACACATCTTAAAGCATTTGGAAAAAAAAAAGGTAAAAAGTTGCTGACATAGCTGAAAAATGAACCAGACAGTGCAGCTTCGTAAGGCTTCGTCTGGTTTTATTTTACTTGTACTGCGTGAATAAACCCTCTGAATCGGCTGTGTGCATACACATAAGGACAAACCTGAGGCTCCTGCTCTTCACCCTCTGGCTCCTTGAAAAGCTCTTCAGCACCAAATTTTAAAATGGCAGAAAGCTCTTCCTTGTTGAATGGCGCTGAACTGTGTGCACCAAAAAACAAAACAAAACAAAAACGATTTCAATAAGGACATGAAAGGGGGTGGAGGGGGGTTAATCAAACAACAGAGTGCAGTGTGGGTTACGTGCCTGGAGGGAGCAGCGCCGGTATGGAGGACAGTTTTCCCTGTGGTATCCATTCTCTGAATCACAAGGTGGTCCAGAACCATCTTCTTCTTGGCCCTCTCAATGATATCCTCCTCCACTGAGCCTTTGGTCACCAGACGGTAGATATTGACCTACCAGTCCACAAACAACAAGTGAGATATACCACATACTGTGTTTATCACAGGAACAGCATCGGAACGTGCTCTGACAGAGAATTTGGACAAGAAAGCATTTTTACTAATAATCTGTACAGATCTAGGAGGGTTATCATACTCTCATAAAATGCTCAGCCTCTTCCTTACAGCCTTCATTAACAGTCAAACCTCCTGAACACATGAACGATCGTGCTGCCAGAACAGGTGACCATCATGAGGGTGGGGGATGTAAATGTTAACAATTTAGTAAAATAAGCAGCCATGTATCCACACACAGGTGACAACAAGCTCAACAGGATAAAGCTAAGTCAGAGCTCAAGCTGCATTTGCCGTAGGTCTGAAACGGTTGGGCATACTCTGGAGAAAGCAGGGTGGACGTGAGCGGAGCGCCCGATTCTGTCCCTAAACCTGCTGCTGCAAAAACACTGGTGGTAACAGAGTTGAAGACGGAGCTGGGCCGCTGTATCCGTTCCTCAAACCTCGGGAAATTGCAAAGGTTTAAAAAAAAAAAAAAAAAAAAAAGAAGATCTTGTCTCTTTTAAGCTATAAAAAGAGGATTTGAAGATTTAACACTGATGAATGGCAACAATAACCGGCAGTTCATTACCTGTCTTTTCTGTCCGATCCTGTGGGCTCTGGCCTGGGCCTGCAGGTCGTTTTGAGGGTTCCAGTCCGAATCAAAGATGACCACTGTGTCCGCTGACGCCAGATTGATGCCAAGACCGCCCGCACGTGTGGATAACAGGAAACAGAAATCCTGGGCACGCAAAATGAAGTTCAGTTGTGTAACAGTGGTGGTTGATTGTTTATTACATTTACTGAGTTTGTAACATAAAACTCGGTGTACCTCTGAGCCCTCTGCATTGAAGTGATCCAACGCCTGCTTCCGCATCTCCCCTTTGATGGAGCCGTCCAGTCTCTACATGAATGTAAAGCAAGTCAAAGTGAGAAAGGTACAAACACACCTAAACCACCTGTGTCCGTGTACACACGGAGGCATTATGAGAACGGCGTGTGGATACCTGGAAGAGGAACTGCCGGCTCCGAAGATAATCTGCTAGAATGTCGAGCATCCGCACCATCTGCGAGAAGATGAGGACTCTGTGGCCTCGCTCCTTCAAACGCACCAGCAGTTTGTCGAGAAGAACCAGCTTTCCACTGCTGCGGACCAGTTGCTTTAAAAAGAACAGAACAGTTATCAGTTACTAGTGAGTTCAAACTATGAAAATTAAATGACTTCAATACCAGCATCTGATCATTTGATTGACTTTTTGATGGTATCCACTGGAGATCCACAGATACTGGCTTTTCTATGGCGCTTGGCATTTTTACCCATAACTTCACTCAAGGCAGCCGATAGCGATTTTTTTTTGGCCAATATGCTTCACCAATTTTTTTTTTCTCTTTCCAAATAAGATGCAGAAGTTGATCGGTTGCACGGTTAATCGGTTGACCTCAAAGTGACTGTACAAAGATTGTAAAAAACCTCAAATTAAAGAAAGTTTCCAAAACAAACTGCGATCTAAAATTAGTTTCTATTAATTTTTGTGTTAAGATTCACAAAATAAGAATGTCTGACATAAGAGCACTGAATTTTGACATTAATTTGAAATAAAATAACATTTTTGATGAAATTATACATTTCCCTAATAGACAATGCCAACGTCATCTGGACTGCTTAAATACAGGATATGGAGTTTTATTGTGAAAACAGTACATGGGGAAAAGTAAACTTTATTCCATTTTAACTCAAAAGTGTAACCCTTAAGATACCTGTAAAGCTTCAGCTTTGTTGAGGAAGTCGATATCATCTGGATGTTTAATGAGGTAACAATGGTTACAGCACTTCTTCAGCTCCATCATGATGTTCAGGAAGCCCGACGTGCTGCCTTTGGTGCCTTTACTCAGAGCCTTGTAGTTCCTGGTCAGGATCCATCTGATCACAAACACACAAACATCACTATTATCATCATAGTTACAAATAAAAAGATCTTTTAGTCGAAATCATCTACCGAGATACTACTGTTCCACTCAAATAGCATTAGCCAGAAGATATAGAGATGATTTTACTGAAGAAGACCTACATGGATGGAGAAGTACGCCTCATGTACAAGAAGGCAAGCTGTAGATCATTACACCAATACAGAAACTGCTGAGCTGCACTTTAACACATCGTATCTACTGCAAATACATCTTACATCTTTTAATTACATTCAAAACAGTCCTGTGCCGTACAACTCTCTAGACATCATCAAAACTAGAAAAGTCACACAGCTGAAGAGGTGGAAAGGTACACCAACCACATGGTTCAATGGTACAAGCCAGTGGAAGAGAAGTAAAACCCTCGTGCCAGTAGGTGATTCAAACAAGACAGGTTAAATATGCTGGTTGCCGTTGGCCTGGGAAGAGGATTTTGCTCAGCAGGGTCACTGTAATAAATCTAATCAGCTGATCCCACGACAAGGTTCAGTGGGTAACAGAAATGTCTGAAGAAGAGCAAGAGGCATTCCAATTCTGACTTTTCCAGTTTACAAGAAGACTGGAAAACGGATGATTACATTTAACCCACCACCAGTGCCGCAAACTGGCAAATAACCTGGATTTGTGTCTGAAAGCGATGTGATTCTTAGTCCAAATGGGATGCCTTGTCCACCTCGCAGTTAGAGAAACGTTTCCAAACCACAGACATAATTCATTTACTGGCCCCTTTAAACTTGAGTGAATACAAGACATCAAAACATTATTTCATGGCTCATTAGATGACTGCTGGTACCAGAAAACAAACCTCAAGGCCAGCATCATGACAGTGATGGGAATTGTCCAGCTCTTACTTGTAGTACTGTTTCTGGATGGCTGACATCTCCACTCTGAGGATCTGCTCCACTTTAGCTGGAAGTGATTTCTCAACGTCCTTCTTGACACGACGCAGCAGAAAAGGTTCGAGCTCTTTGTGGAGGCTGGTGTAACCCGAGTCTCGGCCTTTACCGTGCTCCTCCTCAAAGAGCTCCCAAGAGTAAAACCTGCAGAAAACAGCATCACGTGTTTCCATCAGCATGCTTGAGAGCATCCGCAGCAGGAAACATGACTTATGCAGGGCATCCTTCATTTGTATGAAATATTTAACAATGCCTTTCATGCAATATTTTTTTATAAAATAATTTTTGCCCAGAACTGGAAACTCTGTTTGATCCAAGTCAGAATAAGTGGAATTGATCTGTATACCAACCCCAATACCAACATTACAAATATAATTTACATGACACTACTTGGTATTTAGTAGATGCCTTTATCTAAAATGACTATAATAAAAAACAAAGAAATAGGAACACAATTAAAGCCAATATGCCAAAAGTTAAATTCCAGCAGAAAATAAATGCAATTTCTAAAGAAACTCATACTTAATCAACCGGCTATGAAGCAGTGTATCATTTTTGTTGAGTAATTCTCAGACAGATTCCCGTCAGACGAATTATGTTTACAGTCTGCTTTGGCATGCGGACTAGAGACTGAGAGCTGTAAACATAGGACTGAGCTGCTCAACTACACCAACCATGTGATGCTGCTGTACTGCATCAGGAAACCGAGGTTTGTAAACCAGGCACAGGAGAAGCAGACAATTATAGAGCCCAGAGTCCGGGGCAGGGGTCAGATTATTAACGTCAAAACAACATCACCATTTTACTTCTGACCATCAAATACATTTGTAAACAATTTTGGAAGAAGTCAGAGGAAAATTCCAAGAACTTTGAGGTCAATATCATAACTGTCTCTGATAAAAGGACATCAGAATCTGGAGTGGGGAGCATGGTTGGAGTAGTTTACAGCACTGCAAACAAAAAAGGGAAAACTGAAAACAACATACTTCTCAGGCATGATGAAGCGCAGCAGCGACCACAGCTCCTTCAGGGAGTTCTGCAGAGGCGTTCCTGTGATCAGGAGTCTGTGGCTGGACTTGAAGTCGATCATTGTCTTGTAGAGGAGGGAGTCGTCGTTCTTCAGGCGGTGAGCCTCATCCACACCAATGCAGGCCCAGATAACGTTGCCCAAAAATGACTAAGGACAAAAAAAATGTTTTTTGTTTGTTTGTTTTTAGAAGCTTTGCTTGTGAAAAGCTATAAAGAAGATATAATGACATGGCTCACCTTGTCTTTAAGGAGAATCTCATACGTTGTGAGGAGGATGTTAAATTTCAGTCTCTTATTGTGGACATGCATCCACTCATGCGTTCTGATCTGTTAATGGAAAACAGGATTACAGCTCAGACAACATGAAACTGCAGCAGCACGCTCACGTCTGATTGTCTGCTGTTTGGATGATTGAAGCACAATACCATATTCCTGCTGCTGATATCTCCCAGGTACACCACAACATTCATCTGTGGGGCCCACAGTTGGATTTCCCTCTGCCAGGACGTGACAGTAGAGAGTGGAACAACCAGCAGAAAAGGCCCGTACAGCTGGTGCTCATGAAACAGGTAGTTGAGAAAGCAGATAGTCTGGATAGTCTTCCCCAAACCCATTTCATCAGCCAGGATACAGCTGTTACTTCTACGAGTAAAAAAAACAAAAAAACAAAAACAAACAAAAAAAAAAGAACAGAAAAGAGAAGATGCTGTTACATTGAGAAAAGGACAAGTGCAGGCACAGGACACCGCTGAGGTAGCAGTGGAAACCCTGATTTATATGGTGCTTGTTTTGTTTTTCCCTCAAAAAAAGACAATGACAGCATCTCCATACTTGCTCCAGGAGTGGGCCATCCAGTTTAAACTGTCCAGCTGGTAGTCTCTGAGCTCCAGTCCATCCCCTCCAATGTAAGTAGGCTGCTTCTTCATCGGTATAAACCTGGGTCTTTGTTTCAAAACCTAAAAGAAAGATGAGTAGATGCAGAAGTCAACGTTCCTGTTCGTTCCACAACATAAACCCAGGAGAAGGGATAACAATCTGGTCTCCACTAAAGGCATGTCTGTAAAATGTAAATAAACGCAACATGTAGGGAGATATTTAAAAATAATAAACCCAGAAGTGAAGAGAAAATAAAAAGACAACATGATGAAATTCAAATGATGTTTTTGTAAACATTCTTCCAGCCAGCGAAAAACATGTGGTTTCAGCAGGTATAAAGAGAACCTCGTCCGTCAGAGCAGGCAGTGCTGTTCCCTGAGCTGCAATGTTCAGAAAAACTATACAACGTCCAATACTGAATCACTTCTCAAAAACTCTCAGTTTGTATGTTTACTAAACAAGCTTAATTTGAATTGTTCTGAAGAATATTCAAACAACCTCCCTCAAAGTCTGAGTCATGTTTGTGATTCAGAGCAGGCGGTATTCCAGATGAAAATAGGAGCAACTTATCAGCCAAAACTATGGAAATGCTTTGATTTGTAAAGAAACATGTGCCACTTGTTCTCATGAAATGGCTCAAATAACATGTGACTGATATTTGAAGAAACACGGGAAAGAAGTTGATGAGAAGTGAGACTTTGAGAACTTAACTTCAAATGATGCTTCTTTTTTTTTTTTAACAAAATTAAGTTGAAATAAAACTGATACATTTTCTATTGGCTTACTTGGATTTAAATTGGTATGGGTTGTTTTTTTTCTGTCTCCATTTTTATTGTCTATCATCACAATGGAATTTAAAAGGTGTTGATTTTACAAATTTTTCACACACACACACACACACACACACACACACACACACACACACACACACACACACACACACACACACACACACACACACACACACACACACACACACACACACACACACACACACACACACACACACACACACACACACACACACACACACACACACACACACACACACACACACACACACACACACAGTAAAGCTTAGCTTTTTTTTTTTTTTTTTAACTCGTGTACAATAAAATGCGTATTACTACTACTACTTGAGTTTCTCAGATAAAGGTGTGTTTTGTTGTAATAACTGCATGCCAATAGATTTTTGTCAATACTCACCCAGCTCTAACAACTCAAGCCTAAAAGGTTTACCATGTACTTTTAACCATCCCTCTTCAGTCATATTGTGCTTCCATCAGTCACCAGCTATCAGGTAGAAAAATGCTGACTGGAGCACCTTACTTTAAACCATCTGAGCTTATTTGTTTTTTGGTGCAGCCTCACATCACAGAGAAAACTTGCCTTGCAGTCTCTGGATGGAATAGTCTTGGACTGGTTTCTGCTCATGTAGTCGTCAATGCATTTCTGGAACTTCTTGGCAATCAGACCACCGTCTTCCCAGCTGCACTCAGAGTATGGTAAACCCTGCCATTTGCACAGGTAGTCTGGGAAACCAGCAACTGACTTCTGGTTTGAATGCCCTGCTCAGAAAAATTCAGACACAGACAGGTCACACAGATCCAGTAGTATTAGAGATGTCCACAGTAAGCAGCTCTGCTCACACAACAATACCTATGATTCGCTCCACGAGCTGATACTGAGAGTGCAAGTCATCCATCAGTTCTTCCTGACAGTTCAAATACTCCACATCTTCTGGTGAAGCTGCCTTTAACCTGGAGAGATGAGAAAAGCCTTATTTGAAGATTTGACATTCCAAAGGTCAGGACTTATTCTGCACCGTTGTGATCATCAGAGACGAGCAACTCAAACACCTGAGTTGAAAAGAACAAACTAGATGGCTCCAGTAAAGTGTTTTACTGAGTGCAGTCAAGCGACTGCTAATTGTATTTTAGCCATTTTATGTTCCTTAAAAAAAAAAAAAAATATTGAGCAAAGATTATGTTTGTAGAAAATATTACAGCATGACATGAGCAGTGTTCATATACAAAGACTTGAAAATGTTGTTCTGAGACTTGACACAGAAAAAGGTCACTGGAAGATTGGCGACCTTCTTCGACACCACAGACAGTGCATTGCACCACCCAGATCTGCAGCTGCAATGCTGCTTGGAGCCAGCACCAGTAACTAACTATGAGATATTCTTCAACTGTCATGTTACAGCAGCACCAACTAATAAAACACGTATGTCTGCAGCTGGAGTCACAACTACTAAACTAAACCACTGATGATGTTTAAAATCAGAACAGGTGTAGTCAGCTGAATTCAAGAAAGATGTATAAGAGCCAAGCTTCTGCTTGGTCGTGAAGCTCAGAGTTCCTCTCATTTGAACAGTTTTTATGTTTTTAGTATTGACACAAAAAAAGAGCATAACGCAGCACTCCTAATTTCTTACGTTTGCTGGCTGTTTATCTGGTATATGTGGCTCCTCCGGGAAACAGGAGAAGAACGCTCACAAACACAGACTCACATCTACAGCCACACCCATGACTGATGGAGTTATGGGAGTTTTTACTTCCACAGACTTTTGTTCTTTACATTTGTTTCATCCAGTGTGAACACATAAATGACACTAGGGAGCAGACAAACAACTAGACCAAGGTGATCCAAAGGTGGTTTGATCTGAATCACATGCTGAACTGGGCTGGAGTTTTCCTGATGGGAAACCATACAGAACCAAAACAGGATCAAAAAGGCCAGAATCACATGATATGGGGCAGTGAATGAAGCATAGACTGTGGTTTCTGCAGGATTATTACTTAGCTAAGTCATACAGTTCACAGTTCTGAGTGACCGATGCATAAACACCCTGCACTGTTTCACTTTGTGCTTTCAGAGTCTCCAACATCTAAATGGTACTCTCAAAAAGCGGCTTTATTATCAAACTATTAATCAGGGTAAAGTAATAAAAATATATATATATGAATCATTAAGACAGCAAACAACCCGCATATGTTGACCGTGACATAAACAGCAGTCTTCTTTCTGCTTTTCCCATTAGGAGTTGCCACAGAGGATAGCCCGTTTCCATTGTCCACTGTCACACCAGCCTACTGTATGTCCGTTCTATATCACATAAAACTTTTCTTTGGTTTCCCATTTTCCTCCTCCCTGGTAGCTCCATCTTCAGCATCGTTCTACCAATGCAAAAACCTCCAACTCTAGCTGTTCCTCAGATGTGCTGGGTTTTAATCCCATCCATCCACCTTCAACTCAGCCTGCTTCAGCTTCCAGTCTTTTGGTTAGTGTTCCTGTCTCACTATCATCTAGTAAACTTGACCTTTTATTCCACAAGCACTACACCAGAATATTTCACATTAAAGAATAGCCATCTGTTTTCATCTCTGATCCTCCAACAAACAAATTTGACTGATAAGAGGTGAGAGGATTCTCATGTGGTTTGAAGTAGTGCATTTAGGTTTGCCTGGATTTTCGGATGTCAAAGCACCTTAAGACATGGGTTTGCAAGAACATGAGAAACAAACTGAACTGTGGTGAATGTGGTCCTCTACACAAGGACAAGTTTAATTGGATGGGACTGCGTGGCTGCAGAAAATCAAACCTGTTTGAGAGGTTCTGAAGCATTTCTGAGGTATGCTTCTCATACAACAACAGAAGTTAGCATTGAACTAACATAGTATGACACATCGTTAAACTAACCAACATCTGAAGCCAGAGTGTTTCCTGAAAATTGTCATACTGTGGTTGGTTTGAAGAGCATAGCTCAAATGATAATGCTTCCAGATGTGTTTGATTTTACTTTGACAGCAGGAAATTCACTCAGCCCTTAATGAATGTAAAATACTATCAAAATACTTTACATACAGGCCTCAGCAAAACAGATAAACCCCAAAAACGCTTTTCCTTACAAAACCAGCATTCTGGAAACAAAGTGTGACTCGACATTGTGTGAAAGTAAGACATCGCTTTCAATGTCCATGTGTGCACGTGCCGGTAGATCAAAACAATGGCAGAAAAGAACGATGCCGTCACGTTTCTAATTATTTATCTCAGTGTGAAATCAATCATTAGTTCCTTACTGTGTTCATTTAATGATTACTGTGATTTTTATTTCTACTATGTGGTGTTTTAATGTCTTTGTAAAGCACTTTGAATCACCTTGTTGTTGAACTGTACTATACAAATAAACTAGCCTTGCCTTAATAATTGTTAATGGTGTGTTGACCTAACGACACAGCATCATCTCCCAGAGACAATCTGCAGGTTTTTGGCCAGTGTATGGGTACCATTAATGGTGCACACTGTACTATAACCGTCTCCTTGACAACACAGCAGTCTGTTATAACTTGAGAGGTGGAAGCTGTTATTTTCCAAGCTGTTGATCACAGATGTTGGTATGCAGTTATTTCTGCATTTTTAACAGTGGTGATGTATAGCATATGAATTAACTTGTGAAACGTTTCCTCACAACTTAACAGATGTGCAACCACGGACCACAGATGTAGGTTAACGTAGTCAGACTTTTGATGCTCTGTCAACTCATCCATCTATAAGATGACAAGATCGGGATACTACCCCTATCTTTACGACAAGAGTTTATTATACGTATATCCAATTAGAGTTGAGCTGTGTTGACACTTACACATTTGGTTGGTTCTTTTTGAAGAAGCATAACAATATTGTTATTTTAACTTTACCATTTTTGAATTGTATCTTTAAATCTTATTGTTTATTTCAAACTTTGAAATGCAAAAGTTTTTCAAATTTGCATTTAAATTCGATTCAAATTTGCATTTAAATTCGATTCAAATTTGCATTTAAATTCGATCCCATCTTGACGTAAAAAGATGCAGATCAGCTGTAATAATGCACAACCTGATTTCATCTTCTGATGAAAAAAAAAAAAAAAAAAAGAGACACTTCAGACAAGTGTCTGAAGTGTAAAGTTGTCCATTTATGTGGCTAATGTTGGTGGACACAGTCCAATGGCTTGTTGAAAGACAGTAAATCAGAAGCTGCCTTGAACCTCCCCTTCTGTAGTCTGCAGATACAGGTGACTGGTCTATCTTGGTGGATGTGGACATATAAAAAAGCAAGACGTTCACTGCTCACCATTTTCTCTTCTCCTGCTCCTTCTTCTTGAAGTTTTCCAGTTTCTTCATGCCCCTGACGTTCTGCATCTTCAGCGTCTCCTCTGTCTCCCAGGTGTTATGAATGTGGGCCCAGTTCTTCCACTTTATCAGGTACTGGATCTCACCAGCTTCTTTGTTGGGATTGAAGTTGCCGTTGGGGTCTCCATCTGCTTCAATGGCATACACAGTGGTTGCACTCCCTGTTGCTGTTAGGGGGAAGAAAAACAAACAAACAAACATACTTATATGTAATGGACCTATGGTCAAATATTTTCTTTTGTGTTGGGTGCACATTGTACAGTCCAAGGTACTTTTAAATATCACCAAATATGAATCCTGTTGACAGCTAGAATTCAGAGCGGATCAAATCAACATCTAAACAGCGTGGTTACCTCGTTTCCTTCCAATCCTGGTGTCCATGACTCGTTCGATTGTTTCAAACTCCTCTTCCTCAGGTGGTGGGACATCTTCACCCAAAACCTCCACCAGATCATCCGAGTCCGTCTTTAATTCCTCATCCTCCTTATAGCTAACATTGACGGTGGCCTGTCGCCGTGGTCCTGCAGATGTCACCTTTGCGTAATTATCATTCTCATCCTCAGATGAAGAACACTTCTGGGTTTTCTTTCTCTGAGTGACACTTTTCTTCCCATTCCGAGAATTTATCCTGGCACAAAAAGAAGAGACAAAGCCTTTAAATGGAAAGCCCTGTAGGAAAACCATACAGAAACGCTGAATTTTCATGAGAGATGTCTGCAACATTTAGGATCCCAAAGTCGAGTGTTAATTTCCCCTCGTGAGAGTGAGAAAAACAAACAATACAATACGATACGATTTCATGAAAGCCGACATAGGAGGTGCTGAAAGAATAAAATAGAGTATTTTAGAAGTCTTACCCTGCACTTAGACAGACAAAGGTAACTCTGCAGAGGGAAACTGTCTCAGTCCACCACTGACTATTCTCAAATCACCAACTCCAGGCCTCACCATCCCACAAACCATGCAAGGCTACAAAAACATCTACAGTCTTTTTCACAACCATACTCTCTCTAACATAAAGAGAGAAAGATCCACACCGGATACAGCTGACAGGAGGATTGTAATGGGGAAGAGGCCTCTGCTAGGTTTGGCGTCATAGAGATGCATGTCACAGAGACCATGTTACTGAGTGTCACTGCACACTGTTACAAGACACGCAACATAAATATAAGGTGGCACTGAAGAGATGCTGCATTGTATTTTGGATAAGTCAGGGTTTTGTTTACACAGAGGCCAGCTCGTGTATGCAGAGCATCGATCGGTATCAGGTTTCCACCTTCACAGCGAGGAACAGGCATGCCAAATCAACTTTCTACTCCCACTCCAAAAATCATATCAGCCCACTACAACTCAGAACAAACTATCCATCCATCCGTTTATCCATGACTGGATTGCGGGGGCAGCAGTCTGAGCAGAGATGCTCGGAATTCCCTCAACCCAGACACTTCAACTCTTCCAGGGAGATCAAAGTGTTGCCCGGCCAGTCCAGAGACAGTCTTTTAAACATGTCCTGGGTCTTCCCCTGGGTCTCCTCGTGGTGGGAAATGCCTGGAACTTCTCTCTAGGGAGGCGTCCAGGTGCATTCGATACAAATGCCCAAGCCACCACAGCTGACTCCTCTTGATGTGAAGGAGCAGCAGTTGTACCCCGAGCTCCGCCCGGATGACTGAGCTTCTCACCCCATCTCTAAGGGACCGCCCAGCCACCCTGTGGAGGAAACTCATTTTGGCCGCTTGTATCTGTGATCTTGTCCTTTCGGCCATTACCCAAAGTTTATGGCCATGGGTGAGGGTGGGAGTGTAGATTGACCGGTAAAGCGGGAGCTTTACTATGCAACGCAGGTCCTTCTTCATCATGACGGTCTGGTACACCGACAGCATAACTTCAGACGCTGCACCAATCCATCTGTCAATCTCTCGCTCCATCTTTCCCTCACTGGTGAACAAGACCACGAGATACTTAAACTCCTCCACTTGAGGCAGGACCTCTCCACCTACCCGGATAAGGCATGCCATCCTTTTCCGGTCAGGAACCATGGCCTTGGATTTGGTGGTGCTGATTCTCATTCCAGCCACTTCACACTCAGTTGAAAACTGTCCCAGCACACGCTGAAGGACCTGGCCGACTTACTCCTGCCCCGGTCAAACTGAGACTGAACAGCCTATAGCAGAGGGCCTTGGACCCCGAACTCACGGAGCACCCCCACAGAATACCAAGAGAGACATGGTCAAACCACTTCTCCAGATCCACAAAGCACATGTGGACTGGTTGGGCATGCTCCCATAAACCAGCACCCTGTGGAGGGTATAGAACTGGTCCAATGTTCCCCAACCACAACAAAAACCACATTGTTCCTCTTGAATCCGAGGTTCAAATATTGGCTGAATTCTCCCCTCCAGCTCCCTGGACAAATTAAATAATCGACTAAACTGGAGTTGTGTTGCGCAAGAAAAGAAATTTCAACGTGTCAGCTTGTGAATCAGCAGATCCTGCACTTGATCACTGTAAACCGTTTCATGAGCTTTCTTGGATGTACAACTACCACACACGCGCACACACACACACACACACACACACACACACACACACACACACACACACACACACACACACACACACACACACGCGCGCGCACACACACACACACACACGATCCAGTTGATCCAGGCAGACGGTTTTACACAAAGCAGCAGATATGCAGCAGGGCAGGATCAGTCATGTACTGTGTATGTCTTCGTAGTTTATGTTGTTCCGCAGCTTTGTGACTCATTTCCTTGCTCTTTTTCCGTCTTCATCTCTTTTGTTACTCAATGTCTAACCAGGCAATAACAGTGGCAGGTAAGAGGTTGCGGTCTTGTCCCAACATGCAGCAGAGCATTACAAACATCCATCCATCCATTCTCTATACCCACTCAATCAGGTAACAGCTGAGATGGATCGCTCCACAGGTGGTCACACCCTGATGATGCACGGGTCAGATGGATCGTTGGGTTATACAGCTGCAAACCAAGCATCTTTTGCTGCTGTGTTGAGCAACATTTCAAACAATTCTTACAACATTTTTCAAGAAAGCAGTGAGGGAGAGTTCAAAGCGAACAAAGCAAACTGCCCCTCACTCCTTCTTTACTATAATACAGCAGCAAGACTGCAGACACACTGCACATTTAGCTCCTGCCAGTGTGACCTCAGACACTGAGGTGTTTGCTGTTCAGACATGGCGGGGATGATGTGAGAGAGGAGAACATGTTTCACTTCTTAAGTGTGTAAAATATGCTACACACAGTCATGAGCAAAATTAGCATCCCTACTTTGAATTCTTTTCTGTTTTGTGTAAAAAAACAAAAACGTGTGTTACTTTTACTGCACAGGTGACACACCAGAGAAACGCCAGAGAAGATAAATGGCACTCCATATTACAGCATATTGACAGTTGCTGTCACATCTGCCACACATGTAGTCATCTATTTCATAAAGCAGGCTTGTCTTTAACATTTTCACTTATTGATTCCGATGACACGGGAAAAAAAAAAAAAAAAAAAAAAAAAAAGACAGAAACACAAAACAAACACCAAAAACAAACCAAGATCATTCAGAAACATTATTAGCTGTCCTACAAGACAGTATTCTAACTCTCAAATTACAATATATAGTTTTACAATTCAAAAAAAAATTGATAAACATTTGCACTCACATTTGTTGCAGTTTTTCAACTTCAGTGCGCAACAAAGCAGTTTTTTGTCTGTGTGTGAGAAACGATGACGTGTTTCCCAGCAGCCGTTTAATGGCAGCTGTCTACTTACTTGTTCGGAGGTTTTCTGCTTTTGAACTTGTGACTGGGCTCATAGTCAGATGCTGTTTCGTTGCTGTTGTCCTCTGCTGATGAATCGGATTCTGAGTCGCTCTCAGATCCAGAGTCAGATCCAGAGTCAGAGGAGCCTGAATTTCTTCTACTTTTGGATCCACTTGATGAATCAGATTCATCACTGCTTGATGAGTTCTAAAGCAAGATAATCAAAAGAAAAAAAAACAAACAAAAAAAAAAAAAAAAACACCCATGAGCCAGTGACAACTAGATAAAACCAACAGCAGCCCAGGTTGGCGAAGGGGTTCTAGTCAAACGGCAAAGAGAAAAGAGGCATTTTGAGGGCAGCTGGAACAAACCTCGCCAGATCCACTGTTAGAGGAGCCTCGTCTCTGTTGCTGTTGCTGCTGTTTCCTGAGCATAGCAGATCGTTGTACTGCAAGGATGCTGGGGTTGGACTTCCAGAACTGTAATCAGTTAATAGACAAGTCAATTACAGACCAGAAAACTCTAGCAGTCTAAGTGACAAAGCGAAGAAGAGAAGAGACAGAAGAGCTCCAGTGAACAATGAAAAAATAAATCAGAATCCACAAGTCTGGGAACTGCCCTGAAACTCTTTAATCTCTTGAGTCTTGTCACTGCTCGGGTTTGAGCAAGAAAAAAAAACAAAAACATAAGAACAAGAAAAGAAACTATAAGAAAAAAGAAATTCATTTTTTTTAAATGAGTAATTCTGACTTTATAAATTTAGAATTTTGTAAGTAAATAAAAGTAAATTTTACAACTCTATAAACTTGCAAATTTGGAAAAAAGAAATTCAGATAAATGGTATGTTTTTATTTTGTGTCACAGCATCATTTTAAGATGATGGAGGTCAGTCCCATACTGAGGCTGCAGCTTCAACCATCAGCTACCACAGGACTTGTTCTTCAACAGCATGAAACATGGGTGCATCTTCTTTACAAACTCCAGATGCAGACAATAATATTGTGATTTTAGGCCAAAATAGGAAGCCTTTCCTTGTTCTTGAATCCTACTGTGAAGTTTAATTTCATCAGATCCCTGAGTGCATTGATTATGCCTTAGATATGAATCAGCTGCACTGTGACCCCCAAAGTTTTTTTCTCATAAATTTGCAGGTTTAGAGAATCAGAATGTGTTGGAATTATTATTGCAGTCAAAATGTATTTGCAAGAACTTAAACATGGTATTTTCTTTACACCCCTTTCACATAGAGAGCAGAAGCAATACATGTAGTGTCCTTCTGGACGTCTCAAACATGCAAACATGAGCACATCTTATGACATGCAAGTCCACGAGCATAGTTAACAGTGACACTTTTAAACACGATGGATCTGAATCACAGCTGGCCATTTACTGTGTTTTGACATGCATGGTACAGTAACTTAAATAACAAAAGTCGCTATGAATTACTGAATTCTCTCTAGGTTTTGCAGTTTTAGAATTTCAAAGTTTTCTAACAAATGAACATGTTTATAAACATTGAGTATTGGTTTTTGCACAGAATTTTACCTTCTACACTGTCCAAATGATTTTTTCCTTAAACGGCCCTAAGAATCACAAAACCTAAAAAATAACCGGTCTCACCTCAGCTCCATCAATGTTGGACTTGTTTTGTGGTTCCACCTTCTCATTGGATTTCTCCGTGTCAGAATCGGACTGGCTGCCAGAATCTGAGCCACTTCCTGAGTCGCTGCTCCCTGACTGGCTGCTGCTGCTGCTGGATGAGCTGGAACTGGAGCCTGAGCCTGAAGCCGAGCCAGATCCAGAACCAGACTCATCATCAGAGTTACTGTCAGATGAAAGACAAAAATATTGAACAACCTGCATTTTAGGCATACATTTTTCTCAAACAATAAACTTAACAAATTCAAACCTTTTATAAGCATATTTTGAACTGCTATAAACAGTCTTACACATGATGATCAGTGAAAAAAGCATCAGTCCCCTTAACTCAAGAGTGTAGAATGACATATGTTCAGTTTTTGACACTGAACATTTTTCTATGATACACCATTCTCACAAAGACTGCATAAAAACACGTATAAAAAGAAATTAACTGATGTTGCGCATACTTACTGACACTGATTAAACCCACACCACAATGTTTTTAAACAACATGAAAGTGTTGCAGCAGCAGAGGACGACATGCTCCGCCATGCTGACTGTCTCTCACACACACATGCACAAGCTTGTACAAGCATTTGGCTCCGTTTACAGCCACTCTTGCTTTAACACCCCCTCCTTTTACAAAACCCTGAGCTCCACAATGTGGATGCATAGTGTTACAGCTACTTTCAAATCAATCCCAATGATAATATGTGCAACTGCACTGATATCAAGTTTTGACTTTGATTGTCTGACAATTAAACTTGCTGTTCTCTTAATGATGAAACAATGCAGACAAATTTCAGAATTAGAAAATCTTACTGTTTAGTGTGCATGACAGCACAAACCAACACTGTTAAAAACAACAGCACCATCAGATGGGAACAATAATCATTTTAAAAGCCACATGCCACTGTCAACAAATGGGAGATTAAGAATGTCTTGAACAGAAGACATCTCTGAGTAGTCTACACTCCACTCTAATATGCAGTTTCAGAAACACAGTAATTACTATCAGTATACTGTCAAATTGACCACAACCTAGTTTGTTAGAAGGTCATTAAATCAGCCATATGATAAGTAGACACTGATGTGAGTGTGACGGCATTCATTTTGACCTAAGGCAGTTTCACACATCATCATTTCACTTTCAGCCTTACATGTCTCTGTGACAGGTGACAAAGTGATTTTACCTCGACTCTCCACTGCTGTTGCTTACACTTTCGTCCTCACTGCGTCCAGCCATGTCAAAGTCCAAGGTACACACCGGACAACCTGCAGAGCAGTGTTGTACGTGATTAACCTGGGAGAAGAGACAAAGTTTGCACATAAAGTTTAGAACCACAGAAAAATCAGGACTCATTTCATTGTTCAGCTTTCCTCCAGTGTGCAGGATGAGTGGCTGGGTGTTGAAATCTACTTCAACAGTTTCCTTTTCTCAGCAGGAAAATGTTGCAGGCAGAACTAATATTTTCACATTGTACAACTCTGACTCATTTCTTGGTTACACAACAAACCATGTTTCCACAATGATGGACAGCGTAAGAGTAATTGAGTGAGACACACAAAAAAAGAGGTTCATGAAAAAATATTAAGAGTGTGTTTACATGAATGTGTACCTCTCCCTCTCAGTGTGTGTGTGTGTATGTATATGTATGTATATATATATATATATATATATATATATATATATATATATATATATATATATATATATATATATATATATATATATATATATATATATATATATATATATATATATATATATATATATATATATATATATATATATATATATATATATATATATATATATATATATATATATATATGGATCTGTGTGGATCTGTAGATGACATTCACAAATACTTACATAGTTACACAAACATTTCTATTTTTTCCATTCCTTTATATGTCCGTCTGTTGTACATTGGCATTATATATGCAAACAGGCTGCACACAAACAGTCTGTGTGTGCAGTTGCCAGAATGAAGACAGATACCTTGAAATGTTTGCAACCTAGAAGTGTCAATAATCCTGTTGATTTATTTTAAAAGAAAAAAAATTCGATTACTGCATGCAAGTTAAGAAACAAAAGTTTCATTTTGTTCTTTTGCACTTAAATGTTTTTTTCTGGTAAAAATTAAGTCACTGCAGCTACTAATAGTTATAAGAAACATGTATTTTACTGTACTTGCCAAATCCCTCTTTAGTTGCACTTGAGCTTTGTTATTGTTTTGAGTGTAGTAATAGGTGATTTTTCCCCTCAGCACTTTAAAGCACGTGTACTCAACTTTTTTTTTTTAAATATACATTTTTAATGATTGTACTTTGGCAAAAAGGCTCACTGCAGCCATTGCTACAATCAAAAAGTGATTTCCGTCCTAACATAATTGACCCTAATAGACCTGCTATTTTTCCTGTCAAATATCTGTATTGACTTTTACTTTTCCCTCACGGAATGCACTTAGTTTTGTTATTCTAAAACAATGGCAATAACTCTTTTTGCAGATTAAAACGTTTTATTATTTATCTTAAATAAATTATTGTCCATTTGATTTTCTTTTGTTCTTTTTTGTTGTTTTGGAAAAAGCGTAGGGTGATCTAGTAATAAAAAGTTACAAAAACTAATTAAAAAAAGTTAATTTGACTTGATTGCCTTTTTAAGTTATAGGAGGCACATTTTGCCTCTTGAGAGATTAGAATATTTCATAAAGTTTTAATATAACGTGACATTATTTGGTCAAAACACCAGAGATACATAACTGCTCCTTTGTCAAATATGTCTTTACAGCTCTGTTCATAGCAGCTGGTTCTCGGTGGACTGCTCTAAAGGACATGCCTCTTTTTAAATCTGCCATTCAGCTTAGTGCTTCCCATTTCTAAGGTGCATCATAATGTCAAACTGTGGCGATCAAAGTGAAAAAAAGTGTGATTACTGATCTGGGTCTGTAATGTCAAGGAATCCTTTAAGCATTAGCAGCTCACTAGAATAACAGAGTTGTTTTGTCAAAGGTTTCGATTTTGACGTGAAAGAAACCAAAAATGTATCCTATCGTGCGTTAAACAAATAATTTTTTCATAACATTTAAAGTTGGGCCGCTTCTTAAAGTTGAAAAAGTTTGAGAACCACTCGTGTCATGCAACATGATAGAAAAAAAGCGGCATCTCCTGCCCCGGTCCACCTGCTGAGTGGGAGAAGCCCTGAACCCCCGCAGGTGGAGGAGCCTGGCCCTCCCGTGGACGCCTCCTGCAGCTCAGGTGAGACGCGGACAGGTTCACCTGCGTGGGGCAACACGGCTACTTGTCACTCCGCTGAGCGCTGCAGAGGCCTAACAGGCCTGCGCGGCTCCAGTGTGTTTCCACATCCACGCAGGCACCCGAGAGCGCCTAAACTCCACACATAACTCACAAACGAGCACAAAACGCTTACCCGTGACCGGCCTACCACGCCGTGTCGGTAGGAACCGCCGTAACCGAGTCCCGGTGCTGCCACAGGTTAGCTCCCAGCGTTAGCCTAGCAGCTAACACCGGCTAGCAAGGCTACCACGAACCGTTGGCGGGCCACAGACGCCGCGACAGTCACGCACGTGCGGGTCGCAGTTTTAAACTCATAATACGAGCTGCGAACGGGATACCAGCACCGTGGGTGTGATGTAGAGCCAGCGGCGACTCGATCCACACGAGCTGCCCAGTCGCTTCAGTGTGCTGTGTCGGAGCTAATGTGAAAGTGTCAGACAATGAAAGCGTCACTTTCCGTTAAAAATCAAACATCACAGCTGGAGGTGTCCTCCGCCGTGGCCCGGGTAGGGTGCGGTAAACGGGGACACACGAGGGGCTGTGAGCGAGCATGGGGGGAAAGAGTAGCCCAGCATGAGGCGGACAGGCTGACAAGCACGTCGCTGCCGAGTATTGTCGCCGTGAAACATGAGTCCGCCGAGGACGCCAGCGGAGCCGCTGTACTTTAAACGTGAAAACGATGGGACGGTGGCCGTCGGGGTGTCTGCAAACAATAACTACCTGGCAGGGGCCGCGATCTGTTCACGTGCGTGAGCACAGACTGGAGCGGGGAACCGCGCTGAGCGCTCCTGGACCCCGAAGAGCCAACTCCAGCTCTTCCATCTTGTTTTCATTCGCCGCTCACTTCTCGCGGTCTTTACGACGTCAACATGTTAGCCTACTGTCTTCCCCGTAGCCGCTCACAAACTTCTCAGCGGACATCGGCTGCTGTTATTTGGTGTTACCTGTGGGGAGCTGGGCGGAGGCAGTTCTCGGATGGCGCGTTCAGCCTGCAGATGTGTTTTTATTCTCCGTCGAGCTGCTGAAGACGGCTAACGCTGCTCCGCTCCTGCTAACCGTCCGTCCCGACCAGGGAGCGCAGAGCCCGGCCGCTTCCCTCCGCCCAAAACTCGGGAACTCTAGCTTTTCCTCGCCGTCCGGGAAGCGAAATAATCCACTTTTATCGTCTCCACTTTACAGTTAAAGTAAAGTCAGCAGCGTTCATAGAAAGCTGGCATTTCAAGCCAGAGACTTCCAACAGCCGGCCTCCGCCATGACGCTGTAACGTTCACTGCGCGTGGAAACCCCGGACTGTGACGTCATGACTCCGCTACTTTAAGCTGCCGTAGCCTACAACAGTCAACTTTCTCCTCACAAATACCACAGTATTTGCTAAAAGCGTAAATCGTTGTTGTCAAATAATTGGTTTGATATTGACATAACTCTGGTCTTTCAGTTATTTAATAAGGAGGTTATATGTTTCCGTAGGATGTTTTTCTGCCTGAACAGGTCCCCCTGTCCCCCTATCCTCCCTAGAGAGTAGGACTACTGCGTGCTCGATGATGTCCCGTCACATGTTGTCAGCTGCAGGTAGACGCGTTATCTATCAACACGCTGTACCAGAACTATTTACAGGTACCTGATCCTTTATGGAGCACAAGAAGTGTCCTTAACACAATGTACAGGTTTTATTCTGTTAATTCAGTTGTGAGTAACTAAAGTTTTTTGGGGGGAAACAGCCTTAGTATGATTTGTTTTATTACTGTTATCTATATTTTAACAGGAAACTAGAATTCAAATGCAAATCTATAATTGAATTATTTCATTTGGTTGATTCTAAAATGAAATACTGATTAAGAAAACATGTTATCAGCATACTTTCCCATCCAGCGTCATTCCATATTTATCCCACCAGAGTTGTAAAACACAAAAACACCATCTTCATCCTCTATATTAAATACACATTCTCACTTACTGCAAAAATGTTAAAGCTATGAAAAACAAACTTTTTTTCTTCAATTTATTTAATTGATTCAGTTTCGGCCTGTTTGTTTACATTTTGGATGACTTTATCTTGTCTGTATTTATTTATAGTTTTATTTTAATCTTATTTCTGCTTTTCTATCCTTTGGTGTTCGCGTTCTGCAGTCCAGCTCGAGCCTTGTTACACTTTATACAATGCAAGGCTGTCACACTTCAAGATTATAAACTTTAATCCTTGTTGATCAAGAGAAATGAAGTGTCTCTTTCAAAGATGTGTATCTTGTACGTTTGATTTCTTTTAATATTACATTCAGAACCAGCTCCATAACGTCTCTTTAATAGAGCTTGTGGCTGTGAAATGTTTTTTTTTAATCATGTTAATTTACAGTGTAACAAAACATCTCTCTCTCTCTCTGTCTCTCTCTCTCTCTCTCTCTCTCTCTCTCTCTGTCTCTGTCTCTCTCTCTCTCTCTCTCTCTCTCTCTCTCTCTCTCTATATATATATATATATATATATATATATATATATATATATATATATATATATATATATATATATATAGATAGATAGCAGCACGGTGGCTTAGTGGTTAGCACTGTTGCCTCACAGCAAGAAGGTTGGTTGGTTCGATTCCCTGTTCTCCCCGTGCTTGTGTTCCCTCCAGGTACTCCGGCTTCCTCCCACAGTCCAAAAACATGCGATTAGGTTAATTGATCAGTCTAAAATTCTCCCTAGGGTGTGAATGTGAGTGTGATTGGTTGTTTGTCTTCTATGTGGCCCTGCGACAGACTGGCGACCTGTCCAGTTGGACCCCTGCCTTTCGCCTACTATGCATCGGGATAGGTTCTGACAGACCCCCGTGACCCGGAAACTGATAAAGCGGGTATAGATAATGGATGAATGTGTGTATATATATATATATATATATATATATATATATATATATATATATATATAGTGTGTGTTAAATTTGTACGTGCACACATGAAAGTGATGTGCAAAAGGAGAGGTGATGCAGCTGATGGGTCATTTGCCATCTTGCAGAGTATTTTGTTTTGTTTCATATATGTGTATTTATTGGTTTCCCTAATATATTACTTCTTTGGTGTGCGCTGTTACTAAAAACATTTCTAGAAACCTGATGCACCTTTTCGGTACCTGCTAAAGTCTAGAAGTAGATTATCTGACACAAGAGGAAGTCTCAAAATCACCACCTTACAAAAAATGATCCCATATGAATAATAAAGACAAACGTTCTGGGAAAGTCAACTGAAAGGAAATATTCAAAAGATAATGATCAGTTTGGAAAATAATCAGTCAATGCAGATATGCTGTGTATTGAACTGTGAAGGCAGCACTGCCCACTAGTGGATGAAGTGACTTCACCAAGGCAACGTAAAAGACACATGGAAGGATGAGGGCGGCGACTGTGACGACGCCTGTAACGGACGCGCCTGTTCATGTAGGAAAGGGCGCGTGAACGAGCATGAGGAGGTTTTATCAGCAAGACCACTAATCATGCTGGTCCGCTCTCATGCTCTCAGGAGATGATACGGCACAAACTCAGTAACAGAATCACATACAAAACCAGATGAGAATATTTTGGCAGAAAAACAAATTCAACTTGTCCACAGATCATTTTTCAGCATGTGTACACGAGTGGCCGGGGTGGGGGGGCTATACTAAACTCCAAAATATACCAAATAACCACATACCAAAAAGAGAGAACCTGGCCACTGCATGAAGACCATCCTGGGTCACTGTGCTCCTCAGGAAGGTCTTGATTCTCCTGAGAAGAAACTCTCAGATGCAGCTGTAGTCAAATGACTCTATCTATCTATCTATCTATCTATCTATCTATCTATCTATCTATCTATCTATCTATCTATCTATCTATCTATCTATCTATCTATCTATCTATCTATCTATCTATCTATCTATCTATCTTGTCAGACAGACAACCATGCACACTCGCATTCACACCTACGGGCACTTTTAGTATGCTCAATGAACCTATCCTGCATGTTTTTCAACTGTGGGAGGAAGCCAGAGTACCCAGAGGGAACCCACGCAAGCATGGGGAGAACATGCAAACTCCACACAGAAAGACCCACCGGGCCGGGAATCAAACCAGGAACCTTCTTGCTGTGAAGAAACAGTGCTAACCACTAAGCCACCGTGCTGCCTCTTGACAAAACATCTGATTATCTATTTAAGCAGTAACGTATATAAAATAAGAGGAGAGACAAACCAGCACCGTGGAACATGCCCATCACCAGCAGCACTTCTGTCACTCAGATGCCGTCTATAATCTCACAGTGACGCAGCGCCGAGCCGCCTCTGTTCGGTCTGTGTGCATTTCAGAAAGGCAGCAGCTTCATGAGGACAGCAGGCGCTGTGTCTCAGGGGCTTCATGTTAACGGGACAAAACAACGTCACACAGCAGGAGGCCTCGGGTTTTAGTGAGTACTGACAAAGCAGCTGGACTCTCCTACCTGGACGGTTTCACAAACATCTGCAATTCATGCAACCGAACCGTCACACATATGGAACAGGGGTCCGTTTCACTAACCGGGTCATGTTGAACCTGAACTCGGGGAAACTCTTGAGTTTTCTGTGTCACAAAGTGAGGTTACTTGACTGCGGCCGATAGGGTTCAAGTTGAACCGGTTTCAGGAAGCAGGGTAACTCATACTCGGAGTCTGTTACCGTGGTAACCAACTCAGTGAGGTAAACCTGGTCCAGAGCAGGTTTACTTCAGCGTACGCTGCGTTACTATCTCCTCCCCTTCAGGAAACTGAAACGAGTTCAGTTTCATCAGATAATCAATCATGAAACACGCATCTTAGAGACGCCTGAACGAGGACGTGTCGCATCCGCGTCAGGAAAGTATATTGATGATCTGAACAGATGGTGTCATGTGATCACACCAGTCATGATTTGTACTCATGATTAGGAGTGATAGAGTTTTTTATTTTGTTTCACAGTTGGCCTTGATGATCTCATCCTTCTGTACATGACAAATATCACCCACATTATGTTCATACTTGGGTTATTAATTTCATTAGCTATTATTTACTTGCAAATGTCCATTTTCTTAATAATGACAATATACTGAATATACCCAATTCTTTTCATTAGAAAACGAATGCTGCGTAACTGAGAAAAGTGGCCCGACTGGACTCAGACCCCCATCGCCTACCTCATATTCCACCATTTCAAGATGTTTTTATGTTATAAGTCTTTATCTGCTGTATTCTTTTCTCCGCATTCCTTTATTGTGCTTTTCATTCCATCCATCATCTATACCCGCTTACTCCTTCTCAGGGTCACGGGGGTCCGTCGGAGCCTATCCCGGCACATCGCAGGTGAAAGGAGGGATCCACCCTGGACAGGTCGCCAGTCCATCGCAGGGCCACATACGAGACAGACAACCGTGCACGCTCACATTCACACCTGCGGGCAATTTAGAACGATCAATTAACTTAGTATGCATGTTTATGGACTGCAGGAGGAAGCCAGAGTACCCGGAGGGAACCCACGCAACCACAGGGAGAACATGCAAACTCCACACAGAAAGACCCACCGGGCCGGAGATCGAACCAGGAACCGTCTTGCTGTGAGGCAACAGTGGTCACCACTTTTCATTCCTCAGGTGAGTATTTCTACTGTGGGCTATGGCGACATGTTCCCAGAGACCAACGTCGGTCGCTTATTTGCCTTCGGCTGCATCTCTTTTGGTGTCATCCTCAACGGCATGCCCATCTCCATCCTTTACAACAAGTTCTCTGACTACTACGTCAAACTCAAGTCCCATGAGAATGCCATGGTCATCAAGGCCCGTGGTGAGGTCACTTCATCAAGAGGGCAGCAAAGAAGCTCACAGAGGTCTGTGATCAGAGCTCCAAACCTGGACGTCCTGGGTTCTGAAATCACTGATTCTGCAAAACCTGACAGTTTGTGTAATAAAGTAAGATTCATGTTGAGCTTGGACTGGATGCTGGATTGTGCTGAACTGTCAGAAACCCCTTCCTCTACTTCTAAAACCAGATGAGGAGGTCTCTGTTCATTCTGTACAACTTTTTTTTAAACTGCAGGAGTGAAGTCTGTCCTGATGCATGCATGATGTCCTGATAGTCGCTCCTACGTGCAAATAACAAAACGGTATATAAAAAAATAAAACACACACACATACCAATATAAAAGGATTAAAAAAGGTATAAATGAAGAAGTGACCAGAGTGCTTTTTGTGTTTATTTCTTTCTTAGAGATTTATTGGTGCAGGTTTCAGTGTGGGTTTAGTGCAGAGACGGCTCTGGGGGAGAAGCTGTCCCTGAGTCTACTTTTCTGGATCTTAATGACCTGTAGCACCTGCCAGAGGGCAACAGGACCAAGAGCTTATGGCCAGAGTGAAATGGGTCTCTGACAATGTTCAGGCAGCAACACCTGTAAATGTCCAGCAGAGGGCAGCCGATGATCCTCTCTGCTGACCTTACAACCCTCTGCAGCCTCTGCAGCCACACCGTGATGGTGTAGGTCAGCAGACTCTATTTTGGAGCGGTAGGTGGTCACCAGCAGCAGGGTGTTGGGTCTTCCCTCCTGAGAACCCTCAGAAGGTGTAGCTGCTGCTGGACCTTCATTACCACTGCTGTGTTCCTCCCGGTCCAAGAGAGGTCTGCTGAGATGTGTGTGTGTGGGTCTCTGTCTGTCTGTCTGTCTGTCTGTCTGTCTGTCTGTCTGTCTGTCTGTCTGTCTGTCTGTCTGTCTGTCTGTCTGTCTGTCTATAAATAAATAAATCTTTATTTGTATATGTGTATTTTAAAACAACCAGAGTTGACCAAAGTGCTTCACAATTAAAATTAAATAAAAACGTGGACTACAAAAGTACTAAGACACATACCAACTTGGAAAATAAAAATATTCCAGTTAAAAATGTGTTTTTACAAAAGTTATAACATAATAATAATATCTATATTTAATAATAATTGAAGCAGGTGCTGACGTCAGGAGTGTTTTTTCCTCGGAGACGGAGCGAGGAGAGACTCCGGTAACTGTCAGTACGACATGACCGGAGTCTGGCGCTGGTTCTAGGTACTTATGTGCAGGTTCATTAAAGTCCCAGACAGAAGTGGGACGACGTTGATCACTGGACCAACATTTCAGAGAAAACAAAAACAATGTTGTTGTTTAAGTCAGATGACCTTCCTTCCCCTCTGCATTTATCCGGACTTGGGACCGGCTCAGAAAGACACGAGGCTCGTGAACTCCTGAGGCTGCATTAGAAGGTTTTGTATTTTTCAATTACATTTTTTTTATTATTATCATCATTTTGGTGGGTTTTTTAATCAAGAAAATGTTTATTGGATATTCAGATTAGTTTATAATTTATTGGGGTGAATTTTGATTTTCCAATGAACCTAAATACTTGGTGTTTTGGGGATGTGGGGGGAACCGGAGCGTCCCGGAGGAAACCCACGCAACATGGGGAGGACACCTAACTCTGAAACCTCCATGCTGCCCCGTTTTTGTATTTTATTTTATTTTTTATTCTATTTTGGTGCGGGATTTATGTGTGTGTGGCTTGTTGGAGATGGGGGGGGTGATGGGTGTTGGAAAAAGAGAGGGAACTACTGGCCTGATTTGGTGCTTTTGAAGATTTTTGAAAAGAATGCCCCCTTTTTCTTCTTTGCAGTCAGCTCCTGGAACTCTAGTTCCTTCTCCTCCATGATTTGCTGTTTCTCCTGCAATTTTTCCAACCACTCTTCTAAACTGTTTCGTTCTTCTTGAATTTTACTCCTTTCATTCATCAGTCTGTTTCTGTCTTCATCCAGTTCTCTTTTTTTGTTCTGCAATTGTTTGTTAATTTCACTGATCCTATCTTCCTCCTCCTTCAAGTCTTTCCTCCTCTTCATCAAGTCATCCCCCTCTTTCTGAACTTGCAGCTTCTCCTCTTCCAGCGTTGCCTTTAGGTGGTCCAACTGCTGCAACGACTTCTCCATCCCTGTCTGGAATTCTTGGAGGTCTTTTTCCATTTCAATGTTGGTCTGAGTGATTTTATTGTTCTCCTGCTCTAATTTCTCTCTCTCCTTTTCCAGTTGTTTCCTATCATCCCCCAGTTGTTTCACCTGTTGCTGCAGACTGTTATTTTCTAATGTTAATTGTTTCACGATTTCCTTCATGTTTAAATTTGATTGATCTCTTATAGATTTCTCAATTTCCAATGTTTTCTTCTCTTCTTCAAACTGTTTAGTTTGCGTCTCTAAATTGAGGATCTGCTGCAGCATCTCCGTCTTCTCCGTCTGCAGCTGCTGCAGGTCTTTCTCCATCTTCATCTTTGCCTCACTGATTTCAGTTTTTTCCAGCTGCAATTGTTCCCTCTGCTCTTCCAATTGTTCCCTCTGCTCTTCCAACTGTTCCCTCTGCTCTTCCAATTGTTCCCTCTGCTCTTCCAATTGTTCCCTCTGCTCTTCCAACTGTTTCCTGTCATCCTCCAAGTTTCTTAGCTGCTGTTCCAGATGATTCCTTTGTGATTTTAATTCCTGCTTTGTTTCCTCCACTTCCACCTTGGATTGTACTGTTACAGATTTCTCTAATTCCAAGGTTTTCTTCTCATCATCCACTTGTTTCTTTTCCTCTTTTAAAATGAACAACTGCTGCAGCATCTTTTCCTTCTGTGTCTGGACTTCTTCAAAGATCTCCTCTATTTGAACTATTGTTTCATTGATCTCCTTCTGTGTTTTCTCCCTCTCTTTTTCAAACTCTTTCCTGTCATCCCTCAATGTTTTCTTCTGCTGCTGCAGATGCTTCTTTTTTAATTTCAATTGTTTACTGATTTTCTTAATTTTGACATTGGATTGATCTGTTATAGATTTCTTTAATTCCAATGTTTTCTTCTCTTCTTCCATTTGTTTCTTGTCCTCATTTAAAGTCAACAACTGCTGCAGCACATTTTCCTTCTCTGTCTGGAGTACTTTGAAGATTTCCTCCATTTTCACCTGTGTTTCACTGATTTCTGTTTTATCCTGCTCTAATTTCTCTCTCTCTTTTTCCAACTGTTCCCTGTCTTTCCCCAATTTTTTCTTCTGCCGCTGCAGATGCTTCTTTTTGCATTTTAATTGTTTACTGATTTTATTCATGTGTACCTCAGATTGATCTGTTATAGATTCATCCATTTGCGCTTCTTCTTCAGATTGTCTAACTTCCTTCTTTATATTTGAGATCTCCTGCAGCATCTCCATCTTCTCTGCCTGCAGCTCCTGAAGACCTTTCTCCATGTTAAACATTGTCTCGTCGATTTCATCCAAATCTCTGTGTGTTGCATCAATGATCTTATATTTTTCATCCTTTATATTTAGGATCTCCTGCAGCATCTCCATCTTCTCTGTCTGCAGCTGCTGAAGACCTTTCTCTATGTTCATCTTCATCTCATTGATTTCTTCCACATCTCTCTCTGATGCTTCAATGATCTTATCTTTTTCATCCTCTAATCTTAAGATCTGCTGCAGCAGCTCCGTCTTCTCTGTCTGTGCTTCTTGAAGACATTTTTCCATTTTAATCTTCATCTCACTGATTTTCTGTTCTGTCTGCATTTCAGTTTCTTTCTGATATTCTTTGTTTTCTTTGTAAATTTCCTCTTTTTCAAGCTCCAACTGTTTCTTCTGCTCCATCAAATCAGTTTTCTCTTTGTCATTCTCCTGTTTTATTTCTTCCAAGTCTCTTTTTGATGCTTCAATTATTTTATCTTTTTCATCCTGTAATTTTAAGATCTGCTGCAGCATCTTTTCCTTCTCTGTCTGTAGTTCTTGGACGTCTTCCTGCAGTTTCATTTTGATGTCCGCGACCTTTCTTTGTTCCACTTCCAGTTTTTTCCAGCCCTCTTTTAGTTGTTTCTTTTGCTCCTCTAAACTGTTTGCCTCCTGCTTCAGCTTCTTCTTCTGTGACTTCAACTTTTTATAATTGGATTGAATTTCTTCCTCAATAAAGTCCATCTCACTTTTCTCCAGATCCAAATGTTGAAAATTGGATTCCAGGTCTTTTATTTGCCCGTCCAAGTTTGTCTTTGATGCTTGCAGCATTTCAGTTTCTTTCTGATATTCTTTCTTTGCTTTGTCAATTTCCTCTTTTTCAAGCTCCAACTGTTTCTTCTGCTCCATCAAATCAGTTTTCTCTTTGTCATTCTCCTGTTTTATTTCTTCCAAGTCTCTTTTTGATGCTTCAATGATCTTATTTTTTTCATCCTCTAATTTTAAGATCTGCTGCAGCAGCTCCGTCTTCTCTGCCTGTACTTCTTGAAGACATTTTTCCATTTTAATCTTCATCTCACTGATTTTTTGTTCTGTCTGCATTTCATTTTCTTTCTGATATTCTTTCTTTGCTTTGTCAATTTCCTCTTTTTCAAGCTCCAACTGTTTCTTCTGCTCCATCAAATCAGTTTTCTCTTTGTCATTCTCCTGTTTTATTTCTTCCAAGTCTCTTTTTGATGCTTCAATGATCTTATTTTTTTCATCCTCTAATTTTAAGATCTGCTGCAGCAGCTCCGTCTTCTCTGCCTGTACTTCTTGAAGACATTTTTCCATTTTAATCTTCATCTCACTGATTTTCTGTTCTGTCTGCATTTCAGTTTCTTTCTGATATTCTTTCTTTATTTCCTCTTTTTCAAGCTCCAATTGTTTCTTCTGCTCCATCAAATCAGTTTTCTCTTTGTCATTCTCCTGTTTCATTTCTTCCAAGTCTCTTTTTGATGCTTCAATGATCTTATCTTTTTCATCCTCTAATTTCAAGATCTGCTGCAGCATCTTTTCCTTCTCTGTCTGTACTTCTTGGACGTCTTCCTGCAGTTTCATTTTGATGTCTGCGACCTTTCTTTGTTCCACTTCAAGTTTTTTCCAGCCCTCTTTTAGTTGTTTCTTTTGCTCCTCTAAACTGTTTGTCTCCTGCTTCAGCTTCTTCTTCTGTGACTTCAACTTTTTATAATTGGATTGAATTTCTTCCTCAATAAAGTCCATCTCACTTTTCTCCAGATCCAAATGTTGAAAATTGGATTCCAGGTCTTTTATTTGCCAGTCCAGGTTTGTCTTTGATGCTTGCAGCATTTCATTTTCTTTCTGATATTCTTTCTTTGCTTTGTCAATTTCCTCTTTTTCAAGCTCCAACTGTTTCTTCTGCTCCATCAAATCAGTTTTCTCTTTGTCATTCTCCTGTTTTATTTCTTCCAAGTCTCTTTTTGATGCTTCAATGATCTTATCTTTTTCATCCTCTAATTTCAAGATCTGCTGCAGCATCTTTTCCTTCTCTGTCTGTAGTTCTTGGACGTCTTCCTGCAGTTTCATTTTGATGTCCGCGACCTTTCTTTGTTCCACTTCCAGTTTTTTCCAGCCTTCTTTTAGTTGTTTCTTTTGCTCCTCTAAACTGTTTGTCTCCTGCTTCAGCTTCTTCTTCTGTGACTTCAACTTTTTATAATTGGATTGAATTTCTTCCTCAATAAAGTCCATCTCACTTTTCTCCAGATCCAAATGTTGAAAATTGGATTCCAGGTCTTTTATTTGCCAGTCCAAGTTTGTCTTTGATGCTTGCAGCATTTCAGTTTCTTTCTGATATTCTTTCTTTGCTTTGTCAATTTCCTCTTTTTCAAGCTCCAACTGTTTCTTCTGCTCCATCAAATCAGTTTTCTCTTTGTCATTCTCCTGTTTCATTTCTTCCAAGTCTCTTTTTGATGCTTCAATGATCTTATCTTTTTCATCCTCTAATTTTAAGATCTGCTGCAGCATCTTTTCCTTCTCTGTCTGTAGTTCTTGGACGTCTTCCTGGAGTTTCATTTTGATGTCTGCGACCTTTCTTTGTTCCACTTCCAGTTTTTTCCAGCCCTCTTTTAGTTGTTTCTTTTGCTCCTCTAAACTGTTTGTCTCCTGCTTCAGCTTCTTCTTCTGTGACTTCAACTTTTTATAATTGGATTGAATTTCTTCCTCAATAAAGTCCATCTCACTTTTCTCCAGATCCAAATGTTGAAAATTGGATTCCAGGTCTTTTATTTGCCAGTCCAGGTTTGTCTTTGATGCTTGCAGCATTTCAGTTTCTTTCTGATATTCTTTCTTTGCTTTGTCAATTTCCTCTTTTTCAAGCTCCAACTGTTTCTTCTGCTCCATCAAATCAGTTTTCTCTTTGTCATTCTCCTGTTTCATTTGTTCAATCTCTCTCTTTGTCTCTTCAAGTAACTTATTTTTCTCATCCAAATCAATGGACTGCTGCTGCAGCATCTTTATCTTTCCTTCAAGTTCTTTACGGTCTTCCTCCAGTTGTATTTTACTGTCACAGACCTTTCTTTGTTCCACTTCCAGTTGTTTCCAGCCCTCTTTTATTCTTTTCTCATCTCCCTCTATACTCCTTACCTCCTTCTGAAGGCTCTTTTTCTCTCTCTCATTTGGTGCATTGCACCCTTCGTTCTCTCTTTGAAGTCCACTAAGATCATCAGGGTTGTAGGACTCAGAATCGTTGTTGAGAGTGCTCTCGAATCCCAGTTTTGTTTGATCTTGTTTGCAAGTCATTTCTGTAATCAACACAGTTAAAATGTTAATCAGGTATTTGTAAGTGCAATCTAATATTCAGAGATGTTTTCTCAGTCGCAGATCGACGTTTTTCAGCAGATAATAGCGTTTAACACTATATATCTCCTGCAGAGATTGTCGTGTGTGTCAACTTCCTCCTCAAAGGTAGAATAATACACAAACAGCAGCAAGCCACAGTATTTATACTGTGCTGATGACATCATGATGTGATGTCACATTCTAGAATGATCGCCATGGTGACCAGTGGTGGAGCCACACCCGTTCTGTAAACACAACACCCCCCACCCCCACCCCCACCCCCACCCCCACCCCCACCACAACACACAGTAAAGAATATTTTTTTTTATCACAGTTGAATCCATTCATCCGTTATCTACACGGGGGTCTGTCAGAGCCGATCCTGACGCATCGCAGGTGAAAGGAGGGGTCCACCCTGGACAGGTCGCCAGTCCATCACAGCTGAAAGGAGGAATCCACCCTGGACAGGTCACCAGTCCATCGCGGGTGAAAGGAGGAATCCACCCTGGACAGGTCGCCAGTCCATCGCAGGTGAAAGGAGGGGTCCACCCTGGACAGGTCACCAGTCCATCGCAGGTGAAAGGAGGGGTCCACCCTGGACAGGTCACCAGTCCATCGCGGGTGAAAGGAGGGGTCCACCCTGGACAGGTCGCCAGTCCATCGCAGGTGAAAGGAGGGGTTCACCCTGGACAGGTCGCCAGTCCATCGCAGGTGAAAGGAGGGGTCCACCCTGGACAGGTCGCCAGTCCATCGCAGGTGAAAGGAGGGGTCCACCCTGGACAGGTCACCAGTCCATCGCGGGTGAAAGGAGGGGTCCACCCTGGACAGGTCGCCAGTCCATCGCAGGTGAAAGGAGGGGTCCACCCTGGACAGGTCACCAGTCCATCGCAGGTGAAAGGAGGGGTCCACCCTGGACAGGTCGCCAGTCCATCGCAGGTGAAAGGAGGGGTCCACCCTGGACAGGTCACCAGTCCATCCCAGGTGAAAGGAGGGGTCCACCGTGGACAGGTCGCCAGTCCATCGCAGGTGAAAGGAGGGGTCCACCCTGGACAGGTCACCAGTCCATCGCAGGGCCACATACGAGACAGACAACCGTGCACGCTCACACTCACACCTATGGACAACTTTGTATTTTCAGTCAATCTAGTATGCATGTTTTTGGACTGTGGGAGGAAGTCCGAGTACCCGGAGGGAACCCACGCAAGCACGGGGAGAACATGCAAACTCCACACAGAAGGAATCGAACTACGAACCTTCTTGCTGTGAGGCAACAGTGAGCCAACGTTCCGCTCACAGTTGAATGTAATACAATCAAAAACAACAATTGCTATAATCAAGTGTTATAATTACATATTATAAATCACATCACATCTAGTTATGGACTGAAGGTTTTTCCTCTACAGTGGCTTACTACTCATAGTGATAGAAAAACTACAAAAAACTACAAATAACTTCAACTAAATGTTGTCATTTGAAGTCTCTACATCACTTCTGCACTCATACTCCTCCCTCGTTCATTCCTCACTGGGGAGTTGCCTTCTTTAAGCTCGAGGGTTTTTTACAAAGGTTATAATATATAAAAGATGCATTTGGATTCATTCCAGGAGTTGATATAACGCCTATATTCATTTATTTGTGTTTCAACAAGGCAAATAGACAGAAAGCAGGAAGCAGCTCTGGTTGTCACATCATAAATGTGTCACTTCGTTATCCGTATATTCAGTTTGTGGCCATACAGCTCGAGTTAGAACAGACGCATGCAGCTTCCTGCCTAAAAGTAGTCCACCTGCACAGGTCCGAGTTCAGCGTGCCTGCTGAGATCTGCTGGAAGTCCAAAACTATCTGACATGGTGAAGCCTCATTAAACCACAGCCTGACAGTGTGATGTGTTCATTGTTGATCCTAAAGGACTGAAAAACTAGACAGGTTTGGGGCTGTTTCTGAAGCTGAGGGCTTTTGTTCTTGATGAGCGTGTTTTCATGTAGAGCACTTCAGATAACATTTCTGCAATCACATTTAAACACCTGCTAGTTTTTAGTAAATCAGTGTTCTTTCACGATTGGACAGCGTGTCTGGGATCGCGAATGCTTTAAGTGAACTGCATGTCAAGTGGAGCACCGTCTACACACCTTTCCGCTGCTCCGTCCTGGGACTAACTCCCGACTGGCCAGCTGAGCCACGGCTGTCATAGCTGGTCAGGTCTCCGCAGGCTGATGCCACGATGTCACTGACGACGATGCTGGTGGCCTTGTCCGTCACCATGGCTGCAGCGTTTTCACAGAGGTACGTCAGCAGTGCAGCGGAGACGCTTCCAGCAGCTCCTTCCTGCTTGGAGCTTTGTCCTTTTTCCTGATGAGAAGCAATGAAACGAGGACTAATCAAACCTTTCAGCGCACTTTCCCGTCCTTACATGATTAACTACTAATTATTCAAGACGGGATGTTTTCAAATCTATGACTTTTCCAGGAAGAATGATGCACATCTGGGCCAGCTTCAAAGATAGCAAGTTATAGGTTTGTTGGGCCACCATTATAGATATACATTTATAAGCAGACTTGTATTATATTTATGTAACAAAGTATTAGAAAATCAACAGAATGTAAACTGTTAAGTTCACCTGCAGCCACCGGCTTGGAGTCACGCTTGATTTTAAGAACTGTTGTGGTTATTTTCCAAGCTCAGACTTTCTGAAATGACTCCTAGCTGTTCATTCAATTTTAATTTTATTTATGTAGCGTCTATTACAACACAAGTTGTCTCTAGGCGCTTTCCAGAGACCAGAACATGACCCCCGAGCAATTATTACATAAACAGTGGCAAGGAAAAACTCCCCTTTAAGAGGGAAGAAACCTGGATCAGGACCTGGCTCATGAGGGGGGACCCTCCTGCCGAAGGCCAGCCGGGTAGAGCAAGAAATAAGAAAGAATAGAGACATAGATACACTGTCAAAGGTACAAGACAGGATACAATAGTAACTATCATCAGTAGTCCAATTAGACTTCTGTGTATATGGGTGATATATGGATAGACGGTGATCCAAGGGGATGAGGACTGCAGGTCGGGATGTCAGCAGGTATCCAACAGACATCCACACAGACAGGTGAAGGCAGACACTGGGATGGTCAGAGGTGGAACTGCAGGTCAGCAAGCAGCTCCTGAGGTTCTGGTCTGCAGGACATGCAAAGAAGAGGAAAAGAAGGGCCAGACAAGCACAAAAAACTACCAGAACAATGGACCACAATTATGCTTATGGGATACTGTTAATAAATGAGGGTTGAGGTGAAGAAGAGACAGAGAAGGCAAAGAGAAACAGAGGAGGTGAAGGGCACCACTCAGTGGATCATGTTGGTGCCCCCCTGCAGCAGAGGCCTATAACAGCATATCTACACCGAAGCTGTTTAAGATGAGCTGCTCTAATCTGGTCCTGCAGCTGCAGCTTTGACTACTGGACCTGACACATTAAGGTACTAAATGTACACTAACTATATGCTTTATTAAACAGAAATGTTTTAAGTTTAGTTATAAAGGTGGAGGTGGTGTCGGCCTCCTTCACCCAAACTGGAAGTTGGTTCCAGAGTGATGGTTCCTGATAACAGAAAGCCGTCCTCCAAATCTACATCTGGATCTTCTAGGAACTACGAGTAAACCTGCACCCTGAGAACGGAGAGCTCTATTAGGAACGTACGGTTCTATCAGGTCTTGTAAATATCGCGGCGCTAGGCCATTTTGACTTTATATGCAAGTAATAAAATGTTGAATTGGATTCTAAATTTTCCAGGGAGCCAATGGAGGGAAGCTAAAACTGGAGAGACGTGGTCTCTCTTGTTGATTCCTGTCAGCACTCGCGCTGCTGCATTTTGGATCAGCTGGAGGCTGTTAAGAGAATTACTTGGACATCCAGCCAACAACACGTTACAGTAATCTAGTCTAGAAGATACGAACGCATGAATTAGTTTTCCAGCATCACTCTGGGAGAGGATGCTCCTGATCTTTGCGATATTACGGAGGTGGAAAAACACAGTTTTACAAACCTGATTAATATGCTGTTTAAATGACAAATCCTGATCGAATATAACGAATATAATAATGAAAGTATGGACACTAATCCATCATCTGAGGTCCAGCAGAACCAGTATGGACACTTATCCATCATCTGAGGTCCAGCAGAACCAGTATGGACACTAATCCATCATCTGAGGTCCAGCAGAACCAGTATGGACACTAATCCATTATCTGAGGTCCAGCAGAACCAGTATGGACACTAATCCATTATCTGAGGTCCAGCAGAACCAGTGTGGACACTTTTTTAAGTAAAGGTTTGATTACTGCGACTTTAAAAGCCTGTGGCACATATCCCAAGACTAGGGACAAGTTGATCTGGTCCAGTAATCTCGCTCCAATAAGAGAGAAAACATTTTTAAAGTAGTCGAGTTGGGATGGGGTCTAACAGACACGTGGATGATCTAGATCTACGACTGAGGTCAGCTCAGAGAGGTCAACAGGAACCAAACAGTCTAGAGTCAGTTCAGGGAGGTCTACAGGAACCAAACAGTCTAGAGTCAGCTCAGGGAGGTCTACAGGAACCAAACAGTCTAGAGTCAGGTCAGGGAGGTCTACAGCAACCAAACAGTCTAGAGTCAGGTCAGGGAGGTCTACAGGAACCAAACAGTCTAGAGTCAGGTCAGAGAGGTCTACAAGAACCAAACAGTCTAGAGTCAGGTCAGGGAGGTCTACAGGAACCAAACAGTCTAGAGTCAGGTCAGAGCCTAACGGAGTCGCCGAAGCTGAAGACATGTCCACAGCCACTTACATGGGATTTGTAAACACGATCCTTCCGGTGCTCCGTCTTCTCTGGTGCAGTCATGTGGAGGTGTACTGGTCCAGAACAAGCAGCCAAAACACCTGTAAAATATGAAATCAGCAAAAAGAAATCATGTCGACATAGTTCAGCAGTCATTTACCCTATCATAGATTGTTAAGCTTTGTTTCATTTTTATAGTTTGTTATACAGAGAGAAAACGGTCTTTATTGGGACACCAATTCTTGCCTTGATCTGTCATGAAATGGGAGGTGAGGAGAGGACTGAAATGCAGGAGACTGAGGCAGCTGGAGGGCAAACTAAAGTCCTTTAATTAAACAAAAATGCTTCACAAGCAGGAATGCAAAATATCAAAATACTCTGACAACAAAAACACAAGAAAACAAAACAAAACAAAAACAAAACTCAGAAAATGTCTGCACCATAATAACACAAAAAAATACAAAACAGGCAGTCAACCAGACAAGAACTAATAGAGACGTGACAGAGTCCTGCCGGCTCCAGCCACGCTGCCACGGTCAGCACCAGCAGCTGTCTGACCACCGGTCCTGACACTACAACTCCCAGCATTCCTCAGTCCTCCTCATCATGGACTGCACCTGTGTCCTCATCATCACCTGGTCTGTTCCAGCTGTTATCCTGCCGACTAGAACCCTGCACAGACCCGGCTCGTCGTGTAGTCTTGTTTCATCCACGTTGTTTATGAGTTTCAGCCTAAAACGACTTACTTGTGTCTCTGCGTGTACTTTACGCAGTGTTTTGTTGTTGAACCCAACTTTAGTCACGTCTGCGCTCGTGTCTGCCTGCTGCTTTCAAACCTGAAAGATGTTAACATGTTCCTTCTAACTTTAGAGTAACACATTAAAAAGATATTTCTTTAAATTTTGGATCTGAAGTTGTGTGAATTCCTTCAGACCAGCTAAACTCACGTTTTTGTACGTCTGTGTCAAGTTGATGTCGTATCTGCATCATAGTTGTTGTCCTGCTGCCGAGGCGTCAACGACCTTATTTTACCTGCAACAGACGACAGTCACATGACCTCAGGTTGGAATCAGGGAGGATTTCTGATGGAGGCTGTCCACACCCAACACCATCAGCATTTAAAGCTACTAAAAACCCAGTAAATGAAGTCTGAAGAAACACTGTCTTGGATATATTTCTGTTGCTAAACTTTTCCAACTTTAATTTACTTTTTGACTACATTTTCTTCACAACATCCTCTACAACTCTGTAACTGATGCAGAAGTGATGTGGTGCAATAATCTGTAACATAACATTCATTCAACACCACTTCAAAACTTTACACTTCCACAATTCAAAATAAGATAAATATTAGTTTGAGTGCCAACAAAAGTGATTCTGAACCTGAGTAAGATGTAATAAACATTGTTGCACACAAGAAAACAGCAAGCAAATAATATCTATTTCCACTTAGAGGAATCACTTCACATTCACGGTTTAAACTAGAAATTGTGAAAGAAAATAAAGTAACAGAATAATGTTAATATTGTACATCACATTTGGACAGATATTAATGTAAACAATGTCGCTCATAGAGACAACCAAACAACTCACCAGAAAGAAAGAAGTCACTCAGTGTTGCCACGTTCACAAACAGACCTGCCATCAAACCCTCACCTGGACGTAGAAATCATCCATACGTGGAGGTGACAGTTGGAGTTACTGCTGCATCCATCTGTAATTCCACACATTCCAACTACACCTCTCACAACCCAGCTGATTTCCCAGTTGTCAGCTGTTTCATTTCCACTGTGAAACATTGTGAAACACTGTGTCATGTTAATGAGAGGTCTTGAGCAGAGAGAGTGATTAAAGGTATCACACCTGACTGTGTCAGATTTGGAGCTTCAGTTGTACGTCTGCTTCAGCACCTCTCCACGGTGGTCTGTGCAGTAACACCATCATGTCCTGCAACAGCATGCAGGTGTCCGTCCATCATCAGCAGACACACGGCTGCAGGGCGGCTCAAGGGTGCTGCAGCTGTACTCCAGCTGTCGGTGTCGCGGCTGTACCTGCCTTAATAGAAGTCAAAGCGGGGAAAATCAGCTGCAGAGGCAAAATAAGCAGCTGGGGAGGAGAAATACTTCAGTGGAAACAAAAAAAGAACATATTTTCACAGCAAACCTGCTAATGATCCATCTGTGAGGAACACATCTGGTATCAGAACGACATTCACTTCTTACAAAGATCAGATTTTTGCCATCTTTCATTTGTCTCCTCAGACATGATGCTTCTGGGTCCTTGTTGGCATCTGTTTGTGTGAAGTGGAGTAGTTCACGTATCCTGGGATCTTGTTCACAAAAGCTACTTTCAGTGAATTTGACTTCTGAGCTGTGAATTAGGACCAAACAGAGCAGAGTAGTTCTTATTTTGAATAGAAGAAAATATGTCAGGTTCTGCTGTTAATTGTTCTAACAGACCATCTAGGAAATCACTTTAGTGTTTTTTTGTTAGTGTGACAAAAGAATGAAAGGAAAGGTCTATGAGGCAGTGGTGAGACAGCGATGTTGGATGGTTTGGAGACAGTGGCACCGAGGAAGACACAGGAGGCAGAGCTGGAGGCAGCAGACATGAAAATGTTGAGGTTCTCTTTGGGAGTGACGAGGATGGACAGCATCAGGAATGAGTACATCAGAGGGACGGCACATGTTAGGTGTTGTAAATATAAAGTCAGAGGCCAGACTGAGATGGTTTGGACATGTACAGAGGAGGGATAATGAGTTTATTGGGAAAAGGATACTCTGCAGGAACTGCCAGGGCGGAGGCCTAGAGGAAGACCAAAGAGGAGATATATGGATGTAGTGAAGGAGGACGTGATTTGGTTGGTGTGAGAAGAGGATGCAGAGGATAGAGTTAGATGGAGACGGATGAGTTGCTATGGCGACGCCTGAAGGGAGCAGCTGAAAGGAAAAGAAGCTGAAGACACTTTTATTTAGACGGGCGTTCAGCTGACTGGGTAACCAGCTTTTATTGTAGTCGGTTTCATCTTGTCTTATATTTTTGTTTTCATCGTAGCTTCTTATTCATGTTACTATTTAATCTGTGTTGCTGCCCTTCGTGAAGCACTTTGTGATTTTACCTGTGAAAAGTGCTATATGAACAAAGTTTACTTACTTACTTACGTTTGCAGCCAGGAGTAGCACAACCCCTTGAGGAGGAGGAGGACGACGAAGACCCCTGGACGACGGTCCTGGCTGCTCCTCTGGGAAATTGTTAATAAAGGCTTGTCCTTCTCCCATCTGCACCAGTGATAGGGTTAAAACTTTAACACACTCTTTGTTTATCTCATTGTTATTTTACGCTCTGTATACTGCTTGTCTAATAAGATAATTGTAAACGTCAGAATGTATCTTGTACAAGTTGCTTATCTTCATGTCATCTGTGACCTCCTTATTTTCAATAAAAGCCTTAAAAGGCCATCAGAAGGGGGGCGCGGACAGAGAAAAGAGCAGCTGAGATGAGGCTGAGTTCTCTGTCCGTCCTCCGTGATGATGTATGAAAACCTTACTGAGTTTGTCTTTCTTCCTTATTGTCTGTTTAATAAATGTTAGGTCGATTAAACCTGACATTTAATTGGACCACCATTCCCTCCTGCTTTAACACATCTTTGTTTATTTCACGTCGTCCAAGACCACTTCAGGTGGTCTTCAGTCATGGAATCATTTTTCATGAGAACAAAGACATTTACGCTCAGAGGGGTTTCTATAAGACAAAAAAAAGGAGAGATATTAATATCATCATTATCAGAGTCATTTGCATCATCATTATCAGAGTCAAGACCCAACAGCAGAGACATTTGTGCCACACGGTCTTCCCCGGGTGAGATGGCTGTGGTGATCAATCGGTTCAGCAGCGCACGCAGACATCGGAATGAAACAACAACCACACAATGTCAGAAATGCTGAAAATACACCGATGGATACTAGTACAGAAGATCCTAAGGTTCGGTACTTGCCAAATGCATCCAGCCAGGAGTCCCACATGGAGGTGTCAACACCGGAGTGCTCCTTCAGCACTTTTACCATTCAGGGTCTGCAGCCCTCGTATGTCCTTGGTAAGACCACCATCTGCAGCGGTGTTATCAAAAGTGCAACACTGTTTTCCAAACATGGCACACACACACACCTCCCTTCTCCAGGACAATCCTGTTCTGGAAAGTCATAAGAGACGTGGAAGACAGCTGTCCAAATACAGCCTCGAACCCGTTCTGTGTCCAGCTTCCTAATTTCTGAACATTGTAGAAGATGTTGTTCATTTTTGTTTAACGTGCACCAAACAGAGGACTCAAATCCTGCTGCTATCTGGTCTTACAAATTTATACTCATCTGACACCTCGTGGAGATCTGATGACATCAATGTATGTGGGATTGTTGTCAGAGGACCAAGTGGAGCTGCTGGATCTCTTGGTTCTCCGAAGGCTTCTTGATGTTACGGCAGACAGTCGTCAGTTCTTCAGCTGAGATATCAGGATTCACTGAAACAGGAAGCAACAGGGTGACTAAAACAACAAAAACTCAGGATGAGGAATAACGTCACCATCCAGCATCCTGCAGCATTTCTTACCCGTTTTGGTCATTTCGATTGAATTATCTCCTCTACTTGGTCAGGTGTCTTAAAATGCTTCACTGACTTTCGGGTCTATTCAGACTCTAAATGTCTGAATCCACCCTATTATCAGACTTTGGCTCACCTTTCCTATCGAAGTCTTCAATCCACATGACCTCTCACCCCTTCCCTCCTGTTGAGACATGATCATCATCATGGCTCACACAGCAGCCCATTGGTACAGATCTTTTTCTTCTTCTTCCTTCTTCTTCCATCCAGAAATCTGAAACCAAACCAAGATCGGCTGTCTTTATGAACGGGGACAGAGAAAACGGTGTTCCTGATGTCCACCACTGTGAAGACAGATGAAGCGTTGTTTTGTTCCGTCACCGAGTTCCTTCACTCTGCGTCGCAGCTGCATTTTATCTGGATCCTAAACATTACCGTCATACCGGGGATCCCAGTCACCTCCTACATGACGCCAGTCACTGCCCAGAGCAGTCATCTTCTATGACCTCGGGTTTTTCCTGTCTACAGTCCCCCCTCCCTTCTCCTTGTTCACGCCTCTTCGCCTCGTTCAACCATTTCTGGCTTTCTTCGAATCGCCTCTTCTTGGTGTTCTGTTTCGTGTCAGTTGTTATCTTATCCTGCAATTCAACTATTTTCTGTGAGTTTAGCGTTCCCTTAAAAACATATTTACTGATCCACAGGTTAAGGTACAGCCACGTGTCCTGTTGTCCAGGGTGTGAGAGCTCAGCTGTGCCGTCACCCTCTGATCACAGGACAGCCAGCAGAATCCAACTGTAACAGGCTTTCATGAGGGAGGACGTCCTCGTCTACTATAGTTAGAAGTCTAGAAAATAAAAGGAACTGAGCTGCAGTCCTGAAGTCTGGCTCCAAGCTGAGACTGATGCAGTGCTGCTGCTGGTGGCAGCTGTGGTGGAGGGGGTGGTGGAGGTGGCAGCAGTTGTCCTCTTCCTGTCTCTGCCATGAATGTAGCGACGGCAGTCTCCGTCTGTGTCCCTGGAGCTGGCGTCTTCCTCTGCAGGTAGTTGACAAATCTGTGCAGACGAGACCACATGTCAGCTGAGTCAGTTGCAGCAGGACAGTTGTTCTCCACAAAACATTATTACATCCAACAGAGTTCTGATACCAGATCTTTCTGGGTTCCTCAGACTTCAACAAGCTCTGCAGAGTCTCGTATTTGAAGTCCCCGAAGCCAACAAGGGCTTGTCCCTCCTGACCAGGCTGGAGAGACTTCACATGCACCTCCTCAAACGCACGGTGGAACCTGACTGCCTCCACAAAGTCAGGGGGTGTAGAGGAGTGACGCACGAGGGCATCCTGCAGAAAGACAAGGTGTAGACAGACAGACAGACAGACAGACAGAGAGACAGACAGACAGACAGATAGATAGATAGATAGATAGATAGATAGATAGATAGATAGATAGATAGATAGATAGATAGATAGATAGATAGATAGATAGATAGATAGATAGATAGATAGATAGATAGATAGATAGATAGATAGATAGATAGATAGATAGATAGATAGATAGATAGATAGATAGATAGATAGATAGATAGATAGATAGATAGATAGATAGATAGATAGATAGATAGATAGATAGATAGATAGATCTCTTCGTAGAGTCTCTTCGTACCTTTGCAAAGGGGGGGAAGGCCGACGCCAAAGGTGTATCACCCATGGCAGTTCCTGGCCATCCCCCCTCGGCCCCCCTTGCTGTGGTCTTTTTATTCACAGGAGGACAAAGCAGTCACATGACATCTTGTATGCAAATGGAATCAGGTGAGGAAACAGACACGCTGTAGGCCCATTTGGCTCTGACATCCTGTATATCTTGATCCTGGCACCACGATCTTGTAGATACAGTGAGCGGAGAATTACAACTTAAGGCAATCATGTAATAATATATATTTATATATGTTCATAACTTTGACACTTTCCCTGTCACAGACAGGCAAGATAGATTGTCAGTGTAACTGCAGTCTGGAAAAATAACAAATGATGTAGTACACTGATATGACACTAAACTTGTATGTACTTTAAAAAAGAGTCTGAGTGAGGAAATCAAACAGATGAATGGAGACGATGATGGAAAGATGACAGATAAAGTGTAAGAATATAGTCTTTTGACTGATACTTACCGGGCACTTCCATACTGGACTAGCAACATGAATTCCTCCTGATTGCTGATTGTGTGCTGCTCGTGCAGCTGTTTGAGGTTTTGGAGTTGTTTGAAACAAATGCCACACACCTTAGACTGTTGTGGCTTCAGAAAAATTGAAAATGTGAGGCTGCACATTTTGACAAACAGACATTTATGTACATACATACATACATGTTATATGTTTACCTCCCATCCTGCTGAAAAGCCTCAAGACTTTTATTGGGATGGAAATTCTATGTATTCGTCTTCACACTAACCAACAGAAAATAAAGCAATAGTATTAATGAACTTTTTAAAACACAATATATTTATGTAAGTAATTAGAGTATGTCTACATTGTTAATATTCTCAACTCAGCTTTTTAAAAAAACACTTTAAAAACGAAAAAAGCTTTAGTATGATCGCATATATGTAAAATGTTAAATCTGTACTGCAGCTGATGTAAACACACCTTTGAGCGGCACATCCTGGGTCTGGGTGGTGACCACGCTGACGCCTGGATCCCCACAAGCAGCTTCTACTTGAGACCCGTCTGCACTGGACTTCTGCAGACTGAATGTCTGACAGTTAAATACACAAACACAGCTCTGGAACACGATGCACATTGTGGATAAAACCTTCAACAAATGCAGTGCAGAGAAGGTCGTGCAGGTGTGTACAGCATTTCTTAAAGTCACTGTTAATCTCTCTTTAACTAATAGTTGTGTCCTCAAGACATGCGTCAAAGAGGTTGTTTTTTTATTATTATTTTTGTTATGGATAGAAGTGGCAGGGAAAGAGTGAAGTCTTACTGCAGTTTTGGGAGATTTATTCACAAACACAAAATGTAGATGCTTGAAACATCAACAAACAGAATCCCAGGATCATTTTCATGCTGCTGTGCTTCGTTGTGTCTCTGACAACACAAAAAGTGTTTAAATAAAAAAACAATGTTTACTTGTTTGTGTTTTTGATGTTCAGACTCCTGCAGTTTTTAACTTATTCAAGGATCACTGTGCCAATAAAAACAGTTTTAAAACTGTCAAAAATATATCTGAGTTTGATGCAGTGGAGGATCCTCTGGTAAGTCTGTTCAGCAAGAAGGTGATTAATGTTCTTCAACAAAGAAAAACTAGATCAATCTCCAGCAAGGATTCTTCTGGGCTGTGGGCTCTTCGAAACAATAGCAGGTATAAGCTGCTTGCTCGCTATAGAGGAATCTCTGAATCCACGGAGAGAAACAAAGAGCAAATGCAGACAAAAACCAGCGCCACTGAGGAACTTGCCGTAGTGAGGAAAATCATAATTCACCGTCACAGCAATAACCGAGGCTCGTTGCCACAGAAGCTTCCCTCTGGTTTGTGGGAACTGCTTGGAGCTCGCTGGGAGCAAAAGTATGAAAAGATGACAGATGGCACCAATGGGACGGTTACACCTAAACAAAGAGGACAGGACAACCCAACTTTGGGGACAAATGGATTAATGTGACAAAGAAAACATTCAATGTCCACCATGAAAGACAAATAAGTCACTTTTCAAGTCCTTGGCAGCAGGGTAACAGGCGATGGGCAGATCTGCAGATCTGTGTCCTGTAGTGACGTCAGCTGGTTGCTGTTGTCGTTAAATAGCAGTTAGTATTTAGTATAGTTAGTATTTACAACTCCATGTATCTGACGCAGCATTTATCACATTTACTGTCACTTTCTGTTTTCATCGTCTCAACCAAACAACACAAACTAACAACACAACCTTTATTCTCTCATTTTAGGACTGAACTACTTCTTTAAATAAATTAATTGCACTCATATAGTTCATATATTTATTTTACCCGTTTATATGCTCTGCAAAGCGATTTAATCCATTTCCTATTCACACATTCACACTTTTATTTTAGACACTCTGGAATTCCTAATTCTGCAACATGGTTTTCACTATTGGACATTTTTAAGCGTGTCTGTGGTTCTAAAAATCAGTTTTGGTTTGCTTTTCATTTTAAAGGTGAACTTGGACTCTCAGTCTTCTGCGTCAAGGTTTCTGTGAGTCAACTACCATCTGCCATGCTGCTTTGAGAAGACGTCTGGGCCCTCTGGTGTTGACTCCTGGTACTGCACTCCTGCAGGACACATGATGTGTGAGACAGTGTGAGACAGTGTGAGGCAGTGTGAGACAGTATGAGACAGTGTGAGGCAGTGTGAGACAGTGTGAGACAGTGTGAGGCAGTGTGAGACAGTGTGAGACAGTGTGAGACAGTGTGAGACAGTGTGAGGCAGTGTGAGACATTGTGAGACAGTGTGAGACAGTGTGAGACAGTGTGAGGCAGTGTGAGACAGTGTGAGACAGTGTGAGGCAGTGTGAGACAGTGTGAGACAGTGTGAGACAGTGTGAGGCAGTGTGAGACAGTGTGAGACAGTGTGAGACATTGTGAGACAGTGTGAGGCAGTGTGAGACAGTGTGAGGCATTGTGAGACAGTGTGAGACAGTGTGAGACAGTGTGAGGCAGTGTGAGACAGTGTGAGACATTGTGAGACAGTGTGAGGCAGTGTGAGACAGTGTGAGACAGTGTGAGGCAGTGTGAGACAGTGTGAGACAGTGTGAGACATTGTGAGACATTGTGAGGCAGTGTGAGACAGTGTGAGGCAGTGTGAGACAGTGTGGGGCAGTGTGAGGCAGTGTGAGACAGTGTGAGACAGTGTGAGACAGTATGAGACAGTGTGAGAGTGTGAGACAGTGTGAGACATTGTGAGACAGTGTGAGACAGTGTGAGACAGTGTGAGGCAGTGTGAGACAGTGTGAGACATTGTGAGACATTGTGAGACAGTGTGAGGCAGTGTGAGACATTGTGAGACAGTGTGAGACAGTGTGAGACAGTGTGAGGCAGTGTGAGACAGTGTGAGACATTGTGAGACAGTGTGAGGCAGTGTGAGACAGTGTGAGACAGTGTGAGGCAGTGTGAGACAGTGTGAGACATTGTGAGACATTGTGAGACAGTGTGAGACAGTGCGAGACATTGTGAGACAGTGTGAGGCAGTGTGAGACAGTGTGAGACATTGTGAGACAGTGTGAGACAGTGTGAGACATTGTGAGACAGTGTGGGACAGTATGAGACATTGTGAGACAGTGTGAGGCAGTGTGAGACAGTGTGAGACATTGTGAGACAGTGTGAGACAGTGTGAGACAGTGTGAGACATTGTGAGACAGTGTGAGACAGTGTGAGACATTGTGAGACAGTGTGAGACAGTGTGAGACAGTGTGAGACATTGTGAGACATTGTGAGACAGTGTGAGACATTGTGAGACAGTGTGAGACAGTGTGAGACAGTGTGAGACAGTGTGAGGCAGTGTGAGACATTGTGAGACAGTGTGAGACAGTGTGAGACAGTGTGAGACAGTGTGAGGCCAACACAATAACACTTTTAAAAGACCCGGCTGCAGAGGACCATGAAGCCAGTTTGTCAGAACTCCAGTTTGTGCAGCAACAAGTCACATTTGTGGGGCATAAAACCCATTCTGGGTCGTCTCTGCTGAGGACAGACGATTACTGCCTGAAAGAGCGGAAGCCAATCAGAGACTTCCTTCCTTCACAAGGACGATTCCTGGGACACAGCATCTGTGACCTCACCAGGACTGCTGCTTGTGGTGCCACAAACCCTCTCTTCCTGTGATTATTGATTATTTGTCCGTGATGAGCATTTCTGGAGTGCTCACTCACTTCTTTAAACGTCTTTTAAAGAACCAATAATTTGGCATATACGATTACCCTCAGCTTTTCTTTTTAAATGTAGTTTTACATAATAACAAGAAGAACAGAAACAGAAAGTGGTTGGACCTCTGATCACACTCGTGTCTCAGAGTCGTCTCCACTGGAAGGTTCAGACCCCCCAGTCAACTGAACTGGATCTATAACGTTGTCCTACAAAACCACAGGTTGACATGTTAAGTTGGCGTTTGTTGGTTGTCATGTAATTACAGATAAATACGGCACTTATGTTGACTCCGCCTCCTGGGATCTTGTGGGATCTTGTGGGATCTTGTGGGATCTTGTGTCATTGAAAGAGTTTTACTTAAAGGGTGTTGAGGTGCTACTGAAGGAGTTCTGGTTACTTGGTGTGTTTGTCATGATTGTGCTGCTGTGTGTTCCTTGTTTTTATAAGATCATAGTGGGAGCTGTTAGTGTTGCTACAACTATTGAGGAAATAGTCGACAGAGGATGAAGACAGCAGATGATCGTGAACGGTCCATGTAGACCTTCATGTACCCACGCTGGTGTGAACGGTCCATGTAGGCGTCTCCACCTTCGTGCACCCACGCTGGTGTGAACGGTCCATGTAGGCGTCTCCACCTTCATGTACCCACGCTGGTGTGAACGGTCCATGTAGGCGTCTCCACCTTCATGTACCCACGCTGGTGTGAACGGTCCATGTAGGCGTCTCCACCTTCGTGCACCCACGCTGGTGTGAACGGTCCATGTAGGCATCTCCACCTTCATGTACCCACGCTGGTGTGAACGGTCCATGTAGGCGTCTCCACCTTCATGTACCCACGCTGGTGTGAACGGTCCATGTAGGCGTCTCCACCTTCGTGTACCCACGCTGGTGTGAACGGTCCATGTAGGCGTCTCCACCTTTATGTACCCACGCATGTTTTACTCTGAACTGGATCCCAAATTCTGTCTCAGGAGAGAGTAAGTTGATCCCAGCTGGGATCAAAAAATCCAGAGCCTACAATTACAGCTCCTCCCTGAAGTTACTTGGATTTGTGAAGAAACACAGCACAGAACATCCTTCTGACAGTAACCTAAACCTCACTAACATATGTTCATGTACTAGGAGACCACAAGACAAAGTACTGTGTCCTAGTCAAGGAAGAAACAGTGTCATGTTTCACAACTTAACATGTTTCCTCTCAACCCAAGGCAGTTTATATATATATATATATATATATATATATATATATATATATATATATATATATATATATATATATATATATATATATATATATATATATATATATACCTGGACTAAAGGTGAATAAAACACTACCTTCAATATGAACTCAGTGACATTTGCGTTTATCTACACTTGTTCAAGTATGTAGGCACATCTAAAATCATTGACTTAGTTATTTATTTGGCATATTGATCACATCTAGCCAGCAATAAAAGCCACAGTCTAAGCATCATTAATAAAGTCTCATTTCAAACAACAACGTTCCATATAGTTTATGCAGTTGTTTGTGAAAAGGGAAAGGAAGTGACAAAAACGTTCTATTTAGAACATTTGAATGAGTGCTATGAAGAACGTCCTTATGCACTATTCTGGGTGATGTCATCAGGGACATCACATGTTTTTGATGACGTTTCAAGGCTACATGACCGAGTATTGAGAGCCATATGCATCTGATTGATGGAATTGATTGGCTCAAGACCAAGATAACATGTGCACGTCCCCAAACGTAGCAACAGCGCCCTCTTCTGTGTTGGTGGCGGTTTGAGCGTAAGTGACGGATGCAGCTTCACAGCTGTCTTTCACAGCACGTCTGCTGTCACGTTTCTGTGTTGTTGATCTGAACCAAACAACACAAACATGCGTGTGGTGTGATTTTACAAGTGAAGTACTTGTTAAAAATGGAAAGGTAAATAACAGAGTTTATTTCTTTAATTGAGCCACTTATAGGCTGTGCAAAGAATTTCAAGTTATTTCCTGTTTACAGCCTCTTATTTTAGACACTCTTTGTCCAAAATGCAGCACAATGTGACAAGAAGAGACTGATGAACATGTGGGAGTGAAGTTGGGCGTCTCATCCTGAGACACTGGCGGCAGGCTGCAGGATTTCAGATCCACTTTGACCCGGCCAGATCTACTTGTGAAGGAGCTCCACGTGACTCTTGAGACAGTTTTTACCTCCGTTTAATACCAAGGAGATGTAAAGGGAGGAAATTTTTCACACTCCACACTCACTTCACACAGCAGTCTCCGTCTGTGTCCCTGGAGCTGGTGTCTTCCTCTGCAGGTAGTTGAAAAATCTGTGCAGGCGAGACCACATGTCAGCTGAGTCAGTTGCAGCAGCACAGTTGTTCTGCACAAAACATTGTTACATCCAACAGAGTTCTGATTCCAGATCTTTCTGGGTTCCTCAGACTCCAACAAGCTCTGCAGGGTCTTGTATTTGAAGTCCCCTAAACCAACAAGGGCTTGTCCCTCCTGACCAGGCTGGAGAGACTTCACATTCATTTTATTAACGCAAGAAATTACAATTTACTTACTGACAACATCAGACTTGACTTGAAAAATCAGGGATGAGCTCTGACCACCCCAGTTTTACCTCCACCTGTCTGTGTAGATGTCTCTGTTGGAAACCTGCTGACATCCTGACCTGCAGTCCCACCTCTGACCACCCCAGTGTTCACCTCCACCTGTCTGTGTAGACGTCTCTGTTGGATACCTGCTGACATCCTGACCTACTCGTCTCAGGACGTTTCAGGACACAGAAGGACTGAACAGTGATGCCATGGTGGTCGTGTTTCTGACAAACTATCGTCTTCTAACTTTTCACATGTTACATCTGGTCCAGGTGGTTTGATGTCTCATCACAGGGATGCAACATGAGGGAAGCTTGTTGGTCCCTGGTCTGCAGTCAGCTCGTCTGTCTAAATGGTCAGCTGCTACAGACTAGATCGTATCACACCTGGACCCCATAGTGGTCAGCTGGTGGTGTCCATTGATGTGCTCATGTGTTCTGGAGGCCTGATTCTGGAGGTGAGGTTTCTGATGGAGGAGGAGGAGGAGGAGGAGGAGGAGGAGGAGGAGGAGGGGGAGGAGGAGGAGGAGGAGGAGGAGGAGGAGGAGCTTTTAGGTTGCAGACTTTCAACAGTCATCTTGTTCTTGCAGATATTCCAGGCATCACGTTCTCCATCTTTAAATAAACTCAGAGTAGAGTTGTTGGCAGATGATTCAAAATTCTTCTTCTAATATTCACATAAAAGGTTATTTCCAGTTACAATACAAGTTTACAGTATTGTTGACCTTTTTACCAAGAATAAGTTAGATAACATAAATAATAAGTCACATGTTTATGAGGTTGTTTAAATTAATTAGTATTATATTTACTGTGAAACTGCATAAGATGCGACTGCAAACAAAAATACATGAAATCAAGGCAGACTTCAGCTTCCAGACACAAGAACATCTCTTTGTGATTGGAGCTCTGAGCTCATGTGAAGCTCCTAAATGTTGTATTTGCCTCTGGGCTGCTCACTGAATCTGAGTGTTTCACCGTCTGAGACGTTTCTGACCTTCATGGACTTAAAACACAAAGTTAATATGCTACAATACAGTAGACAAGGACTCTGTTACGTTTGGCATTTGACATTATGTATAAATGTAAACATTTATTATATATTTCATTTTAGTGCTGAATGACATTTATTTGAGGCAAAGAGATTAGATGAAGATCATCTTGGAAAATAAGCAGGTATTTGGTTAAAGAAGTTTCCAGGTTGATAATTGGATGAATGGATTAAAAAATGCATCGATGGGAAAAAACTCATTCTGACACTTTGAAGTACAAGAGAGAAATGGACTCAGTTTTTTAAAGTCCTCAAATCAGACTCATTTACATGTTCCTAGTTTTATTTTGGAAGTCGACTAGAATATCATAAAACTGCTGAAAGTGTTTTTGTGACAGAGACAGATGAATTCTCTACGTGTGGAGACTGGAACTGGAAATACTGTGGATCTTATTTCCCTCTGATCCAGGATTATTTTACAAATAATTTCCTGTTGATGAAACTGTTCAAGGCTGCAAAGGACGTTTCAGTCATCGTCTTAAACTCATCATTTGTATCCTACATACAAACGGAGGCATGTTAAAGCAGCACAGAGTTTTAATGGTAGAAAATCTGTTTCAGTTTCATTTGCAGGAATATTTGATTACTTTCACGTAGTGTTGTCTGGTTCTTGAGGATTCTCATTCATATTGTCAAAAACCAACTAAAGTAACTCCGGGACAGTCTCACATCCCGTTGTGATTTGCTTTATGTCCCAAATCATCAAAGATGAAACTGGCTCCCAGGGCTGCAGTGACCATCCCAGCAGAGAGGAAACGAGGGAGCGACGGAGCAAGAGACGAAACGAGGTGAACTTTGGATGGTGTCTGGACAGCATCTCAACCTCCACAGTCTGAAAAGGACCCCTCTAAACTAACTGGTTGATAGAAACGTTTCATTGTGCTGCTTTTGTTATTCATCAAGGAATTGAACCCCAGAGCAGAGAGCCAAGGAAGGTAGAAATGATTTATTTCCAACAAGGAACGAAGAACTATCACAATCCAACTGGGCAGGAATAAAGCTTGGCAGATGTAGAATCCCCAAAGCGAAACTTGACTTGACTTGACTTGACTTGACTTGACTTGACTTGACTTGACTTGACTTGACTTGACTTGACTTGACTTGACTTGACTTGACTTGACTTGACTTGACTTGACTTGACTTGACTTGACTCTTGGAATCGGACAGAATCTTCTGGCAACTAGGAGTGGTGAGAAGGCCTGGTAAATAGGTTTGAGGCTGATGAGGGGATTGAGTGCAGGTGTCCGAAATGGCTGGCCACGCCCCTGCCATCCACCTGGTCTGTAACACAAAGAAGGGGAGGGGAAAAACACCACAGAGCCTCCACAACCATCACAGCTTTAATGTTACAGTGTTTTAAGTGTCACATTAAAAACATGTTGAAACGTCTCCATTGTTGAGATAAATGAGCAGATGCTGCTCTCACTCTTGTCTTTCAGGTCCTCTAAGACCCTGCAGCAGAGCAACAGCAGCAACTCCGCTGTTATTTAGGAAATCTTGTCTCTCCAGATGTGAGATTTGGATCCAGATGTTCCTCCTCTTCCACCTCGCTGCTGTTTCAGGGACCTGCTGCTCAGGAACCAGATGTTTCAGAAGGACGACAGGTAGCATGAACATCACTCTTATGCAAACATGCACACATCTGTCATCTTCCAGTATCTCAGCAGGATCGTTATGACTCTCTTAAGAGTTTAGTTGTTGCTGCGTTTGGAGAAGTAGACCTGCAGATGTTTCCTGCTCCTGAGGGGAAGAGTTGAGGCTCATTCTGACTAACAGCACCAGAACAGAACCAGCGTGGAGCTTTCACATCAGTTCAAATATCATTTAATGCCTGGATCAGCTGCATTTCAACTAAGGTCTGAGGTTCACAGTATCAGGAAAATGAGTGCAGTTGAAGTATGGAACGTTGCACCTTGTTGGACTTTGAGCACTACAGCGCTGGTCACACAGCAACCTACCAAGTAGTTTGATTAAAACATCCTGGACATATAAAAAAAACAAAAACAACCTCTTGTGTTGCACATGTCTACAGAGTGTTTTTATTTGTGCTTTTTAAAGTATCTGCTGTTGGGAAACAAGAAAAAAGCTTTGAATTGACTGTTTCATGTCAAAGTTGCAGCCGTCTCTGATCCTTCAGCTTCCTCTTGAACTCCTTGCAGTTAACCTGCATTTCCCACCTGACTGAAACATGAATGTCTACGGTAAATGTGTAACCTGGCTTTACAAACAGTTCTGTGGCTTCACTTAATGTTGTTGTGAATGTTTAACGTGGACTGAGGTGGGAGTATCGTGGTAATGCATAAAGAATTCCCAGACAAAATGGTTGAAAATACGCATCAAAGGTGATGCAATAAAATCAGCTGCTAGTTTTAGGAAGTAAAGCTGGAATTGATCAGGACCTGCTGATTTTCTATTAATAACTGCATGTTATTTTGTCTAAAGATCACCAGCTGTGTTTTTATATTCTTGTTATTCCTGTTTTTAGTTGGATTTTCACCGGTGCAGCTGGGTGAGTGAATTTAGTTGTGTGTTTGGTTTATTGGATTATTGTGTGTTTGTTGTTTGCTCTTGTTGCCGTGACTTTTATCGTGTTTCTGCTGTAGTTTTGGGTCTTTTGTGTCCAGCGACTGAGCTGTGCTGTTTGGGTTGTTTGATGTTGCTTGTGAGTCTGAGCGTAATGAGCATTTACAGTTTTTATCCACTTTGAATTTTTCCTTCCTTTTTTTTACTGCGTTTTTTTTTCTGGCCCTGCATTGTGCTGCGACCCAGGAGGGGTTCTGGGGGGGGTCATTGGCCATTGATTCACACGCCTTAAGTTGACAGAGACTTCAGTCTGCAGGTGTGAGGGCAGCTGGCGACGTCCAGAGCTGCCGTTCCCACATGGGGGACACGAGGACCCAATACAGGGATTTGAGGACGGCTGTAATATGCTCATGTTTACACACTCTCATCAGGATCCTGGCGGCGCTGTTCTGAATCTGCTGCAGCTTTTGGACACTCTTGCCGGGATTCCCGATGAGAAGTGCGTTACAGTAGGCGTGGACAAGTGTTTCTGCATCAGATAGGGAGATGATGGGATGGAGTTTGGCAATGTTTATGAGGTGGAAAAATTATGTTACACAGATGTTTAATGTGATTATGGAATGTTGCTGCAGTGGTCCTGGTCTGTGGGGATCATGGAGAGCGGTGCTGGACTTGGATTGTATTGTCACGAGCGGTCAAGAACCCCAGACCGGTCCCTGCAACGTGGACTTAAGACCTGAAAGATCCCTGGACAAGACTACATTCAGAGAACCGTAGTCTTTAGAAGTGATTGAAAACCACTGTTGTAGGTTCTAGTAGAGGAATCGGAGCTGTCGCGTTTATGAGAAGTAAAGAGGAATTCAACTTACTTTAAAACTAAAGGATTTAGATGAGTAGAAACGTAAATGGAAGTTAAATGGATTTGAAAGGAGTTGAAGTTTTCGGAGCCATTAAGACCTTTAGACTCTTGGATTAACACAATTATTGCAAATTGAGCGATTAAGAACAAATCTGATTTTGTCTGGAAGTTCATCAGTAAAGCAGCCAAATAAAACGCATTCAAGTTTCACCTTGATGCTCAAATTTCCTGTTGAGGATACAGATGATCATCACAGCAGAAGATTTGACTATTTGAGCATTCCCAACAAAGAGCACGTATAATCTCATCTCTTTGATGACAGATGGTACGGAGATTCTCAGCTTTGAAAGACATTCCTTTTCCGATCTGCATCAGGATACTCATTATTCCAAACAAATACAGATGCAGGTTTACAGCTTTGATCCCTTTGAAGTAATTATCTTCTACATTTATTGTTAGTTTTAATACTGAGAACGGGGTCAGAGTTCCCTATAAAAAGCTCTGGCAAAATATTAGTTGGAGCAGTTCTGGATGCAGATGAGACGAGAAGTTTGCTACCAGAGGGATCGGGATCGATGACGACAGCAAACAGACGTGTGTCTACCTAAAGGGACCAGGTGGAGGATCTCAGAGGTTGTAGGTGAAGGATGAATCTGCACAGTGGAAGTTTCAGGTGGAGGTCTGTATCTGGTCCAGTGGTGGACTGATGTTCTCCACAAACAGATGTAGTCGATGCGTGGAGGACGAGGTCTGGATTGCACGTCGTTGTGGTTGAACCTGAAATTTCTGAAGATGAAAGTAATTATGGTTCCTGACGAGTCTTCGATTTGTACCAGAATATGAGGACTGGTGGCAGCTGACAAACATTTTGTCCACATTTGTCCACAACATAACCAAGTCATCATAGATGATTTTATCTGTTCAGATCCTGAGAAAACTGTTTCAGGGACAGATTCCCTAAACTCGCCTTTAAGATTCCAGCTTTGTGGTGTCTGGATAAGTTGTTGTGTTGAGTTCCTGCAGAGATGAACATCTTCCTGCAGATAAAGATTCCTTCTTCCAAAGAAGGCAGGAACACACTTCACATTTTTACAAGACCTTTCATCTAACTTGAATATGTTGGTGAACTTTTCAGAAACCTGTTGGTACCGTCAACTGCTCCCATGTTAACTTTACAACTTCAACCACCACCTTCCTGCTCTGGGTCACAGGTAATGAATCCCACTCCCGCTTTTATCTGGGAAGAGCTGGAGGACAACGGACCAGATGACCCGTCACTGTCCGATCCAAGTTTCTGCCTGAAGCTGTCAGTGTGAGAGATATAAATCCCAACTTCACGTGCAGCCTTTGACATCCTCCACCTTGCTCTGGTCAGTAGCTACATGGAGGTCAGTAAATCAGACTCTGCAAACAAATGCAGATGCTGAAACCTAAACTGTAACTCCTCCCAGCAGGAAGCCGCCACCTCCAACAAGCACATTCCTGCAGACGGAAACACGTCCACTTACACGCTTACAATATTTTACAGTCACTTTCAGTTCATTTTCATGTTGTGGAAAACTTTCATTTAAAAGACAATTGACAATTATATATAATGTATAATGTTTGTATTATCGTATATAATGTCCATCCATCCATTACTTATTCCCGCTTGGTCTGTCTCCGGGTCACGGGGGTCTGTCAGAGCCTATGCCAACGCATGGTAGGCGAAAGGCAGGGGTCCACCCTGGACTGGTCGCTGGAGAACCCGGAGGGAACCCACGCAAGCACGGGGAGAACATGCAAACTCCGCACAGAAAGACCCACCGGGCCGGGAACTGAACCAGGAACCTTCTTGCTGTGAGGCAACAATAATAATAATAATAATAAAAATGATAATGATATCTAAAACTGGTAAAATGGATCAAACAATCTGGTGACAAGCGAAGAGGAAACTGGAGCTTAAAAGCAGCTGCTGCCAGATGAGCACAGGTGAAGATGATGGAGAATTCAGACTCCAGCTGCCCCGCCCACCAGCATGCAGGATCCAGGGGTCAAAATAACACATGGAAAGGACAAGAAAAGATGAAACCCTACCTAAAACCATGACCCTAAATGGTTATGTGCATTTCAATTCAATTCAATTCAATTTTATTTATGTAGCGTCTATTACAACACAAGTTGTCTCCAGGATCTTTCCAGAGACCCAGAACATGACCCCCGAGCAATTATTACATAAACAGCGGCAGGTAAAAACTCCCCTTTAAGAGGGAAGAAACCTGGATCAGGACCTGGATCATGAGGGGGGAACCTCCTGCCGAAGACCAGCTGGGTAGAGCAGGAAGTAAAGAAAGAATAGAGACATAGAGACACCGTCAAAGGTACAAGACAGGATACAATAGTAACTATCATCAGTAGTCCAATTAGACTTCTGTGTATATGGGTGATATATGGATAGACGGTGATACAAGGGGATGAGGACTGCAGGTCGGGATGTCAGCAAGTATCCAACAGACATTGCTGCAGGTTAGCAAGCAGCTCCTGAGGTTCTGGTCTGCAGGACATGCAGAGAAGAGGAAAAGAAGGGCCAGACAAGCACAAAAAACTACCAGAACAATGGACCACAATTAAGTTTATGGGATATTGTTAATAAATGAGGGTTGAGGTGAAGAAGAGACAGAGAAGGTAAAGAGAAACAGAGGAGGTGAAGGGCACCAGTCAGTGGATCATGTTGGTGCCCCCCTGCAGCATAGGCCTATAGCAGCATATCTACACCGAAGCTGTTTAAGATGAGCTGCTCTAATCTGGTCCTGCAGCTGCAGCTTTGACTACTGGCCCTGACACATTAAGGTACTAAATATACACTAACTATATGCTTTATTAAACAGAAATGTTTTAAGTTTAGTTTTAAAGGTGGAGGTGGTATCAGCCTCCTTAACCCAAACTGGAAGTTGGTTCCAGAGTGATGGTGCCTGATAACAGAAAGCCCGTCCTCCAAATCTACATTTGGATCTTCTAGGAACTACGAGTAAACCTGCACCCTGAGAACGGAGAGCTCTATTAGGAACGTACGGTACTATCAGGTCTTGCAAATATCGCGGCGCTAGGCCATTTTGGACTTTATATGCCAGTAATAAAACTTTGAATTGGATTCTAAATTTTCCGGGGAGCCAATGGAGGGAAGCTAAAACTGGAGAGACGTGGTCTCTCTTGTTGGTTCCTGTCAGCACTCGCGCTGCTGCATTTTGGATCATCTGGAGGATCTTCAGAGAATTACTTGGACATCCAGCCAACAACACGTTACAGTAATCTAGTCTAGAAGATACGAACGCATGAATTAGTTTTCCAGCATCACTCTGGGAGAGGATGCTCCTGATCTTTGTGATATTACGGAGGTGGAAAAACGCGGTTTTACAAACCTGATTAAAATGCTGTTTAAATGACAAATTCTGATCGTATATAACGATCCTCGAGAAGCAGCAGAGAAGCGTGTAAGACTGCAGCTCTGCACCCCGGCCTGGACCGGGATTGTCAGGGGGAGGGGCTAATAATATCAGCCAGATTTCTAGAGATAAGAGCTGCACCATCCCGGGTGGGATGAATGCCGTCTCTTCTAAGCAGACCAGGCTTTCCCCAAAATGTCTTCCAATTGTCAATAAAGGCCACGTCGTTTTCTGAACACCACCGAGACAACCAGCGACGGAGCGACAACATGCGGCTAAACATGTCATCACCGGTCAGATTGGGGAGGGGACCAGAGAAAACTACGGAGACCGACATGGTTTTGGCGTAGTTACACACCGAGACAATATTGATTTTAGTGACCTCCGACTGGCGTAGCCGGGTGTCATTAGCGCCGACATGGATGATAACTTTACTGTATTTACGATTACCCTTTGCCAGCAGCTTCAAATTTGCTTCGACGTCGCCCGCTCTGGCCCCCGGGATGCACCTAACTATGGTCGCTGGAGTCGGCCTCACATGTCTCAAAATAGAGTCGCCAATCACCAAGGTCGGTTTCTCAGCGGGTGTGTCGCTGAGTGGGGAAAAACGGTTAGAGACGTGAAGCGAATGGCGGTGTTCCGTGCGCCTTTTGGGACTACGCTTCCTCCGAACCGTCACCCAGCCGCCCTGACTGCCCGGCTGCTCGGGGGCTGCAGGGGGGCGGCTACCAGCAGCTACACCTGGCCGGTCCGCCGCTACTTCAGCCTGACGAGCTACCGAGTCTACCGGACTATGGTCTATTTGGCGGAACCGGACCTCTAACTCACTGAGCCTCGCCTCCAAAGCTACGAACAAACTACATTTTATACACTTACCGTCTTCACTAAAGGAGGCAGAGGAATAACTAAACATTTCACACACTGAGCAGTAAGAAGGAGAAACGGTGGGAGAGGAGGCCATGCTGAGAGGACAGGAGACGGTACCTGTACCGGTGACTGGTGGAAATGAAAGTTAAATAAGAGAAAAGGTACAAGTGCTTATCAGTATTTAAAATGGATCATTTCAGATACTCAAACTGTTATTTGTCCTAGAAAAATGGCATCACTTTTGTCATTAATGTGATTTGAGTTTCAATCTCAAATATTCACAAGTACATTTAAAACATCAGTAGTGAACAGCCTGGACACCTGCAGCAGAACATCATCACAACAACAAACATCTGGTCACAGATCTCTGCAGTCACATTTAGTCTGAAACAGGTGAAGTGGTAGATTTTCATGATGGAGTTTGTCACTTTAAATGATGACAGTTTTTACTCCCCACACTGTTACTGGACATGACCAGGATGCTGTTTCTCCATATGATGTCATGATCTTCACTCTTTGCTGGATGTTATTTATTCTCAGAAAATGAGCTGTAAACCTTTGCTTTGCTCTGCAGATCTTGATTTCATTCACATTCATTCACACCTCCAAATTATCTATCTATCTATCTATCTATCTATCTATCTATCTATCTATCTATCTATCTATCTATCTATCTATCTATCTATCTATCTATCTATCTATCTATCTATCTATCTATCTATCTATCTATCTATCTATCTATCTATCTGTCTGTCTGTCTGTCTGTCTGTCTGTCTGTCTGTCTGTCTGTCTGTCTGTCTGTCTGTCTGTCTGTCTGTCTGTCTGTCTATAAATCTTTATTTGTATATGTGTATTTTAAAACAACCAGAGTTGACCAAAGTGCTTCACAATTAAAATTAAATAAAAACGTGGACTACAAAAGTACTAAGACACATAACCACTTGGAAAATAAAAATATTCCAGTTAAAAATGTGTTTTTACAAAAGTTATAACATAATAATAATAATATCTATATTTAATAATAATTGAAGCAGGTGCTGACGTCAGGAGTGTTTTTTCCTCGGAGACGGAGCGAGGAGAGACTCCGGTAACTGTCAGTACGACATGACCGGAGTCTGGCGCTGGTTTTAGGTACTTATGTGCAGGTTCATTAAAGTCCCAGACAGAAGTGGGACGACGTTGATCACTGGACCAACATTTCAGAGAAAACAAAAACAATGTTGTTGTTTAAGTCAGATGACCTTCCTTCCCCTCTGCATTCATCCGGACTTGGGACCGGCTCAGAAAGACACGAGGCTCGTGAACTCCTGAGGCTGCATTAGAAGGTTTTGTATTTTTCAATTACATTTTTTTATTATTATTATCATTTTGGTGGGTTTTTTTAATCAAGAAAATGTTTATTGGATATTCAGATTAGTTTATAATTTATTGGGGTGAATTTTGATTTTCCAATGAACCTAAATACTTGGTGTTTTGGGGATGTGGGGGGAACCGGAGCGTCCCGGAGGAAACCCACGCAACATGGGGAGGACACCTAACTCTGAAACCTCCATGCTGCCCCGTTTTTGTATTTTATTTTATTTTTTATTCTATTTTGATTTATGTGTGTGTGGCTTGTTGGAGATGGGGGGGTGATAGGTGTTGGAAAAAGAGAGGGAACTACTGGCCTGATTTGGTGCTTTTGAAGATTTTTGAAAAGAATGCCCCCTTTTTCTTCTTTGCAGTCAGCTCCTGGAACTCTAGTTCCTTCTCCTCCATGATTTGCTGTTTCTCCTGCAATTTTTCCAACCACTCTTCTAAACTGTTTCGTTCTTCTTGAATTTTACTCTTTTCATTCATCAGTCTGTTTCTGTCTTCATCCAGTTCCCTTTTTTTGTTCTGCAATTGTTTGTTAATTTCACTGATCCTATCTTCCTCCTCCTTCAAGTCTTTCTTCCTCTTCATCAAGTCATCCCCCTCTTTCTGAACTTGCAGCTTCTCTTCCAGCGTTGCCTTTAGGTGGTCCAACTGCTGCAGCGACTTCTCCATCCCTGTCTGGAATTCTTGGAGGTCTTTTTCCATTTCAATGTTTATCTGAGTGATTTTATTGTTCTCCTGCTCTAATTTCTCTCTCTCCTTTTCCAGTTGTTTCCTATCATCCCCCAGTTTTTTCACCTGTTGCTGCAGACTGTTATTTTCTAATGTTAATTGTTTCACGATTTCCTCCATGTTTACATTTGATTGATCTCTTATAGATTTCTCAATTTCCAATGTTTTCTTCTCTTCTTCAAACTGTTCAGTTTGCGTCTCTAAATTTAGGATCTGCTGCAGCATCTCCGTCTTCTCCGTCTGCAGCTGCTGCAGGTCTTTCTCCATGTTCATCTTTGCCTCACTGATTTCAGTTTTTTCCAGCTGCAATTGTTCCCTCTGCTCTTCCAATTGTTCCCTCTGCTCTTCCAATTGTTCCCTCTGCTCTTCCAATTGTTCCCTCTGCTCTTCCAATTGTTCCCTCTGCCCTTCCAATTGTTCCCTCTGCTCTTCCAACTGTTTCCTGTCATCCTCCAAGTTTCTTAGCTGCTGTTCCAGATGATTCCTTTGTGATTTTAATTTCTGCTTTGTTTCCTCCACTTCCACCTTGGATTGTTCTGTTACAGATTTCTCTAATTCCAAGGTTTTCTTCTCATCATCCACTTGTTTCTTTTCCTCTTTTAAAATGAACAACTGCTGCAGCATATTTTCCTTCTGTGTCTGGACTTCTTCAAAGATCTCCTCTATTTGAACTATTGTTTCATTGATCTCCTTCTGTGTTTTCTCCCTCTCTTTTTCAAACTCTTTCCTGTCATCCCTCAATGTTTTCTTCTGCTGCTGCAGATGCTTCTTTTTTAATTTCAATTGTTTACTGATTTTCTTAATTTTGACATTGGATTGATCTGTTATAGATTTCTTTAATTCCAATGTTTTCTTCTCTTCTTCCATTTGTTTCTTGTCCTCATTTAAAGTCAACAACTGCTGCAGCACATTTTCCTTCTCTGTCTGGAGTACTTTGAAGATTTCCTCCATTTTCACCTGTGTTTCACTGATTTCTGTTTTATCCTGCTCTAATTTCTCTCTCTCTTTTTCCAACTGTTCCCTGTCTTTCCCCAATTTTTTCTTCTGTCGCTGCAGATGCTTCTTTTTACATTTTAATTGTTTACTGATTTTATTCATGTGTACCTCAGATTGATCTGTTATACATTCATCCATTTGCGCTTCTTCTTCAGATTGTCTAACTTCCTTCTTTATATTTGAGATCTCCTGCAGCATCTCCATCTTCTCTGTCTGCAGCTCCTGAAGACCTTTCTCCATGTTAAACATTGTCTCGTCGATTTCATCCAAATCTCTGTGTGTTGCATCAATGATCTTATATCTTTCATCCTTTATATTTAGGATCTCCTGCAGCATCTCCATCTTCTCTGTCTGCAGCTGCTGAAGACCTTTCTCTATGTTCATCTTCATCTCATTGATTTCTTCCACATCTCTTTCTGATGCTTCAATGATCTTATTTCTTTCATCCTCTAATTTTAAGATCTGCTGCAGCAGCTCCGTCTTCTCTGTCTGTGCTTCTTGAAGACATTTTTCCATTTTAATCTTCATCTCACTGATTTTCTGTTCTGTCTGCATTTCAATTTCTTTCTGATATTCTTTGTTTTCTTTGTAAATTTCCTCTTTTTCAAGCTCCAATTGTTTCTTCTGCTCCATCAAATCAGTTTTCTCTTTGTCATTCTCCTGTTTTATTTCTTCCAAGTCTCTTTTTGATGCTTCAATGATCTTATCTTTTTCATCCTCTAATTTTAAGATCTGCTGCAGCATCTTTTCCTTCTCTGTCTGTAGTTCTTGGACGTCTTCCTGCAGTTTCATTTTGATGTCTGCGACCTTTCTTTGTTCCACTTCCAGTTTTTTCCAGCCCTCTTTTAGTTGTTTCTTTTGCTCCTCTAAACTGTTTGTCTCCTGCTTCAGCTTCTTCTTCTGTGACTTCAACTTTTTATAATTGGATTGAATTTCTTCCTCAATAAAGTCCATCTCACTTTTCTCCAGATCCAAATGTTGAAAATTGGATTCCAGGTCTTTTATTTGCCAGTCCAGGTTTGTCTTTGATGCTTGCAGCGTTTCAGTTTCTTTCTGATATTCTTTCTTTGCTTTGTCAATTTCCTCTTTTTCAAGCTCCAACTGTTTCTTCTGCTCCATCAAATCAGTTTTCTCTTTGTCATTCTCCTGTTTTATTTCTTCCAAGTCTCTTTCTGATGCTTCAATGATCTTATTTTTTTCATCCTCTAATCTTAAGATCTGCTGCAGCAGCTCCGTCTTCTCTGTCTGTGCTTCTTGAAGACATTTTTCCATTTTAATCTTCATCTCACTGATTTTCTGTTCTGTCTGCATTTCAGTTTCTTTTTGATATTCTTTGTTTTCTTTGTAAATTTCCTCTTTTTCAAGCTCCAATTGTTTCTTCTGCTCCATCAAATCAGTTTTCTCTTTGTCATTCTCCTGTTTCATTTCTTCCAAGTCTCTTTTTGATGCATCAATGATCTTATCTTTTTCATCCTCTAATTTCAAGATCTGCTGCAGCATCTTTTCCTTCTCTGTCTGTAGTTCTTGGACGTCTTCCTGGAGTTTCATTTTGATGTCTGCGACCTTTCTTTGTTCCACTTCCAGTTTTTTCCAGCCCTCTTTTAGTTGTTTCTTTTGTTCCTCTAAACTGTTTGTTTCCTGCTTCAGCTTCTTCTTCTGTGACTTCAACTTTTTATAATTGGATTGAATTTCTTCCTCAATAAAGTCCATCTCACTTTTCTCCAGATCCAAATGTTGAAAATTGGATTCCAGGTCTTTTATTTGCCAGTCCAGGTTTGTCTTTGATGCTTGCAGCATTTCAGTTTCTTTCTGATATTCTTTCTTTGCTTTGTCAATTTCCTCTTTTTCAAGCTCCAACTGTTTCTTCTGCTCCATCAAATCAGTTTTCTCTTTGTCATTCTCCTGTTTTATTTCTTCCAAGTCTCTTTTTGATGCTTCAATGATCTTATCTTTTTCATCCTCTAATTTCAAGATCTGCTGCAGCATCTTTTCCTTCTCTGTCTGTAGTTCTTGGACGTCTTCCTGCAGTTTCATTTTGATGTCCGCGACCTTTCTTTGTTCCACTTCCAGTTTTTTCCAGCCTTCTTTTAGTTGTTTCTTTTGCTCCTCTAAACTGTTTGTCTCCTGCTTCAGCTTCTTCTTCTGTGACTTCAACTTTTTATAATTTGATTGAATTTCTTCCTCAATAAAGTCCATCTCACTTTTCTCCAGATCCAAATGTTGAAAATTGGATTCCAGGTCTTTTATTTGCCAGTCCAAGTTTGTCTTTGATGCTTGCAGCATTTCAGTTTCTTTCTGATGTTCTTTCTTTGATTTGTCAATTTCCTCTTTTTCAAGCTCCAACTGTTTCTTCTGCTCCATCAAATCAGTTTTCTCTTTGTCATTCTCCTGTTTCATTTGTTCAATCTCTCTCTTTGTCTCTTCAAGTAACTTATTTTTCTCATCCAAATCAATGGACTGCTGCTGCAGCATCTTTATCTTTCCTTCAACTTCTTTACGGTCTTCCTCCAGTTGTATTTTACTGTCACAGACCTTTCTTTGTTCCACTTCCAGTTGTTTCCAGCCCTCTTTTATTCTTTTCTCATCTCCCTCTATACTCCTTACCTCCTTCTGAAGGCTCTTTTTCTCTCTCTCATTTGGTGCATTGCACCCTTCGTTCTCTCTTTGAAGTCCACTAAGATCATCAGGGTTGTAGGACTCAGAATCGTTGTTGAGAGTGCTCTCGAATCCCAGTTTTGTTTGATCTTGTTTGCAAGTCATTTCTGTAATCACCACAGTTAAAATGTTAATCAGGTATTTGTAAGTGCAATCTAATATTCAGAGATGTTTTCTCAGTCGCAGATCGACGTTTTTCAGCAGATAATAGCGTTTAACACTATATATCTCCTGCAGAGATTGTCGTGTGTGTCAACTTCCTCCTCAAAGGTAGAATAATACACAAACAGCAGCAAGCCACAGTATTTATACTGTGCTCATGACATCATGATGTGATGTCACATTCTAGAATGATCGCCATGGTGACCAGTGGTGGAGCCACACCCGTTCTGTAAACACAACACCCCCCACCCCCACCCCCACCCCCACCCCCACCACAACACACAGTAAAGAATATTTTTTTTTCATCACAGTTGAATCCATTCATCCGTTATCTACACGGGGGTCTGTCAGAGCCGATCCTGACGCATCGCAGGTGAAAGGAGGGGTCCACCCTGGACAGGTCGCCAGTCCATCGCAGGTGAAAGGAGGGGTCCACCCTGGACAGGTTACTAGTCCATCGCAGGTGAAATGAGGGGTCCACCGTGGACATGTCGCCAGTCCATCGCAGGTGAAAGGAGGGGTCCACCCTGGACAGGTACCCAGTCCATCGCAGGTGAAAGGAGGGGTCCACCCTGGACAGGTCGCCAGTCCATCGCAGGTGAAAGGAGGGGTCCAACCTGGACAGGTCGCCAGTCCATCGCAGGTGAAGTCAGTGGCTTCCAGCTTTTCCTGCGGTCAGGTTACTATGCCAGCAGGGTAACGTTTTTATTGGTAGACCATATGTGTTACTGGCCCGGACTTTGTTCTTCCCACTTAGATGCTCGTAAGGATCTGCCTTGATGACGCGGTGGGGTTTTGGGTGCAGGACTGGGGCATTGGGTCATTTTGGTGGCAGCATTGAGTAGCTCCTTCACGTGGTCAGTGACGTCCCGCAGGGGGAGAGATGGGGAGGATGACTCAGATGAAGGTGGGTCTTTATTCCCGTCTTTTGGTGCAGGACGTGTCAGAAAACGTTTTTAGATTAGATCCCGCTATTATCGCTGGATGATGAACACGTGTTTAACGTGCGTTTGGTAATATAAACGCACGGCGTGTTATTTGCCACCCTGTGCCTGAAGCCGAGCTGAGGGGAGGGAAGGCAAGTCGGAGGCATAGACTGTATATAACAATGGACGAAGCATTCAGTCATGTGACCCAAAGACTAGAGGGCCACACAGCATTCACTGTCTGTACCGTCTCGGGTCACAAAGTACTGAAGAGACTTCAGGCTCCTTCAAGTCACGTGGAGGATTTTTCTCTCGTTTGTGCAGAATTATTAAAGCCTGCGTCAAGTATACTCGTGAAGAAATACTTTGCACTCACCATCGACCCAGCAGGATGGAGACACCCTGCACATATAAGACCAAAATCTTCTCAAACTTGAACCAGGTTGAAGGGAGACCTGACTTTTTTCCTTCAGGATATTGTTTTTGGACAGTGAGTTGATGCAAACGGTGGATTCAGCCATTTGAACTTGGTCCAGTTGTCTTCAACCCCTGTCAAGGTTGATGAAAACTCTGCAGACGCTTTATTTTCTAAGTTGGCAGTTTAGCTTCCACCTTACCTGAGATAAGACCCCCCTGCAGAAGCGTCACTTCAAAACTGTTCTCATATAAAAATGATTTTAAGGGAGCAGAAATTACAAGGTGTTTAAAGAAGAAATATTTATACATTTTTTTCTTTCATATGTACTGTGAAAGTGTTAAGTTTTGACATCTGGTTGTGGTCCAAATTGTGTTGTTGCACAATATAAAAGTTACACAGCCACATCCTGGGAATAAAATGGACATTTTCATAATTCAAATCAGGCTTCACAATGAGGACCTGGAAGACCTTGTAAAGATGAGCATGTCTCTACTCCCACTGACCTGCAGAGCACCATGGCTCCTCTGTTGACCTTCAGCCAGCTCTTTATTTTAGCTGCTCCAACTGTGTCCACCAGGATCCTGCCGAACCGCTCTGAGAAGGTGAGAGGAGTACTCGTAAACGAGGGGAAGCAGAAAGAGAGCCTGATAGTTCACATAGATGGTCAACAGGTCTGGTTCCCACCTTCTTTTCCAGCTTCTGCCAATGTGACGTCCTGCTCTATGAGCCATTTCAGCACCAGGTGTCCTGCAGGATGTTCTGCCAGGTGAAGCTGAAACAGAAACAACGGTGATGAAGCTCCAAAATGTTACAATAAACGACTGTTGTTTCATCCCAGGAGTTGATATAACGCCTATATTCATTTATTTGTGTTTCAACAAGGCAAATAGACAGAAAGCAGGAAGCAGCTCTGGTTGTCACATCATAAATGTGTCACTTCGTTGTCCGTATATTCAGTTTGTGGCCATACAGCTCGAGTTAGAACAGACGCATGCAGCTTCCTGCCTAAAAGTAGTCCACCTGCACAGGTCCGAGTTCAGCGTGCCTGCTGAGATCTGCTGGAAGTCCAAAACTATCTGACATGGTAAAGCCTCATTAAACCACAGCCTGACAGTGTGATGTGTTCATTGTTGATCCTAAAGGACTGAAAAACTAGACAGGTTTGGGGCTGTTTCTGAAGCTGAGGGCTTTTGTTCTTGATGAGCGTGTTTTCATGTAGAGCACTTCAGATAACATTTCTGCAATCACATTTAAACACCTGCTAGTTTTTAGTAAATCAGTGTTCTTTCACGATTGGACAGCGTGTCTGGGATCGCGAATGCTTTAAGTGAACTGCATGTCAAGTGGAGCACCGTCTACACACCTTTCCGCTGCTCCGTCCTGGGACTAACTCCCGACTGGCCAGCTGAGCCACGGCTGTCATAGCTGGTCAGGTCTCCGCAGGCTGATGCCACGATGTCACTGACGACGACGCTGGTGGCCTTGTCCGTCACCATGGCTGCAGCGTTTTCACAGAGGTACGTCAGCAGTGCAGCGGAGACGCTTCCAGCAGCTCCTTCCTGCTTGGAGCTTTGTCCTTTTTCCTGATGAGAAGCAATGAAACGAGGACTAATCAAACCTTTCAGCGCACTTTCCCGTCCTTACATGATTAACTACTAATTATTCAAGACGGGATGTTTTCAAATCTATGACTTTTCCAGGAAGAATGATGCACATCTGGGCCAGCTTCAAAGATAGCAAGTTATAGGTTTGTTGGGCCACCATTATAGATATACATTTATAAGCAGACTTGTATTATATTTATGTAACAAAGTATTAGAAAATCAACAGAATATAAACTGTTAAGTTCACCTGCAGCCACCGGCTTGGAGTCACGCTTGATTTTAAGAACTGTTGTGGTTATTTTCCAAGCTCAGACTTTCTGAAATGACTCCTAGCTGTTACCTGTGAGTGTTTCCATCTCCTTGCTCCAGCACCTGGATGATCTCTGGCAGCAGGTGAGTCGGGTCTCTCGGGCTCAGCAGGTACAGCAGAACCTTTTTCCCGAACTTATTCCCAATGACGTCGTCCAGAGATGACAAAATCTCCTGCTCAGGTCAGACACAGGTGAGGCCAGATTTTTAAAGAAACACTCAGGAGTATTTTGTTATGATAAAATACACATTTTTTATAATTTGAAGAAACATCTGATTATCTATTTAAGCAGTAACGTATATAAAATAAGAGTTGAGACAAACCAGCACCGTGGAACATGCCCATCACCAGCAGCACTTCTGTCACTCAGATGCCGTCTATAATCTCACAGTGACGCAGCGCCGAGCCGCCTCTGTTCGGTCTGTGTGCATTTCAGAAAGGCAGCAGCTTCATGAGGACAGCAGGCGCTGTGTCTCAGGGGCTTCATGTTAACGGGACAAAACAACGTCACACAGCAGGAGGCCTCGGGTTTCAGTGAGTACTGACAAAGCAGCTGGACTCTCCTACCTGGACGGTTTCACAAACATCTGCAATTCATGCAACCGAACCGTCACACATATGGAACAGGGGTCCGTTTCACTAACCGGGTCATGTTGAACCTGAACTCGGGGAAACTCTTGAGTTTTCTGTGTCACAAAGTGAGGTTACTTAACTGCGACCGATAGGGTTCCAGTTGAACCGGTTTCAGGAAGCAGGGTAACTCATACTCGGAGTCTGTTACCGTGGTAACCAACTCAGTGAGGTAAACCTGGTCCAGAGCAGGTTTACTTCAGCGTACGCTGCGTTACTATCTCCTCCCCTTCAGGAAACTGAAACGAGTTCAGTTTCATCAGATAATCAATCATGAAACACGCATCTTAGAGACGCCTGAACGAGGACGTGTCGCATCCGCGTCAGGAAAGTATATTGATGATCTGAACAGATGGTGTCATGTGATCAAACCAGTCATGATTTGTACTCATGATTAGGAGTGATAGAGTTTTTTATTTTGTTTCACAGTTGGCCTTGATGATCTCATCCTTCTGTACATGTCAAATATCACCCACATTATGTTCATACTTGGGTTATTAATTTCATTAGCTATTATTTACTTGCAAATGTCCATTTTCTTAATAATGACAATATACTGAATATACCCAATTCTTTTCGTTAGAAAACGAATGCTGCGTAACTGAGAAAAGTGGCCCGACTGGACTCAGACCTCCATCGCCTACCTCATATTCCACCATTTCAAGATGTTTTTATGTTATAAGTCTTTATCTGCTGTATTCTTTTCTCTGCATTCCTTTATTGTTCTTTTCATTCCATCCATCATCTATACCCGCTTACTCCTTCTCAGGGTCACGGGGGTCCGTCGGAGCCTATCCCGACACATAGCAGGTGAAAGGAGGGGTCCACCCTGGACAAGTCGCCAGTCCATCGCAGGGCCACATACGAGACAGACAACCGTGCACGCTCACACTCACATTCACACCTGCGGGCAATTAAGAATGATCAATTAACTTAGTATGCATGTTTTTGGACTGCGGGAGGAAGCCGGAGTACCCGGAGGGAACCCACGCAAGCACGGGGAGAACATGCAAACTCCACACAGAAAGACCCACCGGGCCGGGGATCGAACCAGGAACCGTCTTGCTGTGAGGCAACAGTGGTCACCACTTTTCATTCCTCAGGTGAGTGTTTCTACTGTGGGCTATGGCGACATGTTCCCAGAGACCAACTAGTTGATGGGTTACATACAGCGTATGCACGATGTCCACACTGACAAGAAAGGGAAGAGAAGAGAAGAAGAGAGAAGAGAAATGTACACAAATGATCTCTGATTTGATGTCTTTTTTCCTTGCACCTCTACTTTATTTGTGTTTAGTCACTTATTTGTGCTGCATCCAAGTAAAACAATAACTATCACATTCAAACTATTTCCAATTTAATTTACATTCTGACAGTTTGGCAGCAATGCCTTTTAATATTGCTTTTTAAGAAGACGAACCCAAAACAGCAGCCAAATGTCTTTAGAGAAATCAGTTGGTGGGTGGTGGAGCCTCTCTAACAGGAAGACTCATCTGACTGAACCAAACTCTTTTTCTGTCCCATCTCAGCCAGGAGAGTAACCCTGATACTCCAATCGGACCTCCTCCAGTAATCCACTCCTCCTGGTACCGTTCATTAGGGACCAGCTCAGAGGTGATGCTGGTCCAACACTGTCGTCAACGCACCATAAATAGTGGTACATATGCATTTACCAGCTGAAGACCAGGATCAGCAGTAAAGAAAGTGAAGCCTACAGAAGCGACTGATGACTGGGTGCATGTGGTGAAATCAGCTTCCAGAGTAGCTGAGTATTAAGAGCACAGAAAGAGCTTCTACAGCCACAAACGTGACAAAGAACAGCTAGAACAGCTAGAACAGCTAGAACAGCTAGAACAGCTAGACTAATGCTGTAAGTCCCACTTGGAAATTAAGTTTAGGAGAAAACTGTCATCATTTCAGAGCAATATTTTATTTTTCACCACATGGATAATTTAATCTCCCCCTAAATGACTTTTTTTTTAAATTGTTAAATATTTCAAATAAAAATGTATACATATTTAAAATTATATCTTAATGTTACATATCATCAGGTGTTTAGAGTGAGGGAATACACAGTCTTAAGAAGAAAAATGCCTTCTTGAATTTGATGACAGCGTGTATTAATGAATGTGGGACAGAACAAAGTTTACGTCTGTGTAGCATCCAATATGGACTTTTAAGATTCCATACATGTCTGGAAACTGCGGAAAGCAGCAGCTGGAGTATCAGAAGAGGACTGCTGTCCTGATATCGTCTCAGAAGAGGATTTGAGCTCAACAGTCCTGGGTCGTGTTTGTAACCTTTTCTGTTTGTTTGTTTCATGTGTCAAATGTCAGTTGGAGAGATGTCTGACTGCACTCAGACCAATTCAGAACCTGGACTCTTCTACTTCCTAACTGCAGTTTTGTGATGGATGCAGTTTGTGTTGTAGTACTGTCTTAGTCCACGGTGAAAGGCCTTAAAGATGTGGTCTAGGTCAGATGTTTCTCTTAAACTTGTATTTACCTCTCAGCACTGACATTCCCTTTCCAGATGTGGAAGCTGCTTTTGAACTGAGTTCTGACAGCAAGCCTGATGATCCCTCTCTGCTTTAGTCGAGGGGACATGGTGTCCATGGTTTCTGTACCGAAATCTAACTGGTGAATGCAGTTTTTATTTTTTTAGTTCATTTTAGATGAGGTTTATCCCATAGAAGACAGCAGTGTTTTGTGATCACGCTGACGTATGGCTTCTTGTTTTCATGACGACGCTTTGGTCCGTTTGTGGGCGGTACGGCCAAGTGCATACTTACACAGAGATTTCTGTGTTCCTGGGTTCATACAGAGGTTTCCATTAGAGAATCGTATCGGCCCTGCCTGAAAGCTCAAAGATCTTGGACATCCAGAGTCAATATTCAAGCATGTCTACAGCACACAGAGATTTCTTCAGATTATCAGAATCTTTTGAGGATTTTAAGCACTGTAGACAATTAAACATTAAAAGTTTATGGAATTTAAGAATGCGAAATATTATTCTGAAATTGTTTCATCATTTGTATTTGTGTTTTCTTCAGATCGGTTTGCCCATCTTTATTTCTAGGAGACTCTGCCTCTGTAGGATGTTTGTCTATACCGATGTTGCCAACCGGTTCACAATTAACCTGCCTGTTACAGTTCCTCCACATGTAATATTTACTTTTACGGCCTTTTGTTTGGGGGGGCACACAGCTGTTTTCGGATGTAGGCTTATGCTGATATTGGTCATTAAATGATAAAGTGTCTTAGATTCAGTGTCTGATGTGTTTTCTATGTCTTCTTGAATAGGTTTATAAGATTTCCAAAATGTGGGTGTTTAGTACTCTGAAAAAACATACTCACCCCTATACTTGCTGTTTTATCAAAGTTTTAATGACTTTTATATTCTAGTCTCTTTAAGATATGAACAGAAAATACAGGATCGTAGCTGTCTCAAACCAAATACTCAAGTACCAGTGATATTGCTGATATTTTGTCAAGCATCTGTATGGGAAAGTGTCCTCATGAAGAGTTAAAACTGGACTAGACTCAATACTTACTGACTTCTGCTTGTAAAGACATTTTGTTCTGAATGGTGTGTGGTTTATTTTGGTGTAAATATTATCTAGAGGCGGACCCATTTGGCCAAGTAACTGGACTACCTATAAAATAACTTCCGTATTTTCAGTCAGTATTTTAATGAGGAGGCCGTGAGACAAATATGGTCACTTGCCTGATTCTTTAAATGGCTTTAATTCCCAAACGGTAAAGGTCAGTTTGGTGGAACTTTTAAAATTAATAATGAAAGTCTACATTTTGATTCAATTTTAATGTTTTTTTTTTTTTTATTTTAGATCCATTGTGGTTGTGAATAAAAGCAAAACCATCATCAAACTGTTGCTGTTCAAATACCTCTGGACATGACTACGTTTGCACCCGTAAAGTACAGATTTCTGTGTCGGGATTTAACAGCTGTGTTTCCTTTGGAAAACCATTAATCAGTGTGAGCGTTTAAAAAGAAACGTCACTTTTGCTATGGAGCACAATGACTGAACTCTGGAATAATGAAAAACTGTTACGCAGGTTGATGAGGCCAAATTTACCCCCCCCCCCCCCCCCCCCCCCTCACTCTCTGACAGCTGTCAGTGTCAGGATTATGAAAGTCCACATCAGGGAACACTGGCCACCGAAGAGCGCAGACTTCACCCCCACCCCTGATCTTTAAGATGTGCTGGAGAAGATTAAACCCAGCAGCCCGACTCGCCATCAACAACGCTACATCTTGGATAAAAATAATGTGGGCTAAACCTGGAGAAAAATAAATGTAGTGAAATCAAATAAACTTATCTAAACAACGTGACAGTGAGCATATCCTGAAATAACATTCGTGTCTGCATTTTTTAATCATTCTGTACACAAAGATATATTTATAAATTAGGTAAATTGACACAGCAATTAACGTTATCAGAAAGCTATGTGAGAAAAAATAAATGTTTGAAATTCTTAAAAGCAAATGACTAAAATGACTAAACAGAATTCTACAAAGAAAATAAGCCTGTGAGAAAAGGTTAATATTGTATTTGTACTTTGTTGTTGTTGACATTAAACAAATTGAGGAGATTTCTTAACGCATTCCAGAAGGGGGCATTCACGCTTGATGTTCTGTTTTAGGCGAATGTGTGCACGCGGATGTTGTCCCGCCACGATAATATACAGCCAAGGCGGGTTGATCAGACTGACGTTTTAATTTACACAATAATAAAATATATTTTCTATGATGAAAATATAACGTCGGTGCGCAGGCAGCGTTGTTTGTCTGAGAGCATCACCAGGAAGTGATCCGCGCACGCACCCGCTCCGGACTGGAAGTTACACGCACGGCCTGCGTTTATGTGAAAGCAGCGATGATATGATGTTCCTGCTGAGATGTTCACGCTCACGTCCACGGCTGAGTCCCGTTCACGTAAACAAAGCCCGGGCATCCCGCAGAAACGACGGCGGAGAGGCAGGACAGCGGGCATGCGCGCAGACAGTAGATGAAATGGAAAGTGAATAAAATGGAGCACGCTCCACAGGGTGAGTAGCGTCCGTCCACTCACGTGGAGACCTTATTTACACGCGCGGGTGTTTGTTCTGCAGGGACAGCCGGGACGTGAGGGGGAGTGAATGGCAGGAGTTCACTGATTGTCCCGCACGAGGCAGTGCGGGAATCGGCCACTGCAGAGGAAAATACCTGCAGACGAATTATTGACGTCAGTCGGCGTTCACCATCAGCCCGTCAGAACCTCTGACGTCATTTCTTCAATGGCACCATCTGTCACGAGCAGCCGTGCGTGTGGTGATCGATGCCGGAGCTGAGCCCCTGTCTTCAGGGTCCCGGTATCAGGGTCATTTCAGGAAAATAAAATAAATACATAAATCTGACATTATAAGCTTATGTTTGCAAGGAAAAAACAGTTGTTAATGCGCAAAAGTTGCAACTATAAAAGTAAAGCAATTGTGTAAAATTAAAAAAAACTGTCAGTTACCCACAAGTTTGGACAAAGAAAATCACTACCTAAGACCTCATAATCTAGCTCCTTTGCATGAGGACATTCTGAATTCTTAAATGTATTAAGTGGCAGTTTTGCAAATAAAAACTATGAGATTGATATTTAATACACTCAAAAATTTGCTAAAGAAAACAGAAATTGTGACATTAATATCTTAAGACTTATATAGTATCAATAAAACAATAAAAATGTCTGAAATTATAAACAGTTAATTAAAAAAAATAAAACCCTGACTTCATAAACTCACCATTCTGAAAGCAAAAATTTAGAAATTGAGACTTGATAAAGTTGTAATTTTGTGGGAAAAAAAACTTTCTTGCAAGTTTGCAAGAAAGAAAACTTGTTCACTCGGATTTCTCATATACTTGTATTTCTTAATAAACGAGATAATTTGCTTGATAAAATTCAGAATTTTGTAAATTTATAAAGTCCACATTTTGCAAAACCAAAAAAAACCCCTGAACTTCTTAATTTATAAACTCAAAACATATTCAAGAGAAATTGTGACTTTAAAACTTTCAGGTAAAGAAAGAAATTCTAACTTCATATACTCCTTAGCTTGGAAAAACAGACTTTATAAACTCCAAGGTATAGTTTAAGTGAATTATATAAACGTGCTTATTTAAGTAGGCAAAAACGAGGAATGGAGCTGCAGCTGACCTTGTATCTTGGGGGCCCTCTAGTGGCTACAGGGGCTCTGTGCATTGGGTTGTGGGCATAAAGCAAGAAAGAACTCTGAGCAACTCGGAGCTGCAGGCCATGCGGGGGCAGCAGAGACCTCTCATGTGGTCACAGGTGTTCATGCCTCATTGGTGCTTGTGAGAACCTGAAACTGGCCTGTCTGCAGCGGAGCGTCTAAAAATAACAGGACATGCCTGGTGCACCAGTCACGTTACATAGGTGATCATACAGATGCCGGAAACAACTGGGTGAACATTTCCTTTAGTGCTGTGTCTACTCATTGTGTCCTTCATATCCTTGATCTCCTGACATACGACATGGGAAATAAACCCTAACTGCATTCCCTCAGAACCCAGTCTTTACTGAGCCTGTTTTTCTTTTCCAAAAATATTTGATATCACGTTAATTCTGATACAGTAGGTGTCTGAGTGCTGAAGCTAAACTGAAGGAAATAGTTCTGTTGACGGTTCTTCCTGATGATAGAGTGAATGAATGTAAGCCACGTCACGGACAGATTGATTCCTTTGTTGACAGTGTCATGGCCTGAATGTTTACGGTGCTTACAACATTACCTCTCTGAGAAAGATGCAGCTATCTCCATGGTTTAATCAGCTAAAGCAGACTTGGAGAGTCCTGGACATACTCATATCATTCCTGTTGGCAAGAAGACTGTTACACAGTCTAGAAAGACAGCCTTTTGACTACAGCTCTTCACAAAGAGAGATTAAAAAATAAGTATAACCCCTGGTTTCTTTTCAGAACTGCTGCAAGACTAAGAGTCAAAACTCTGCTGAGCAGTGGTTTACTTGAACTCTGATGACTTCATGAGCTTTTTCACAAAAAAAAAAAAGATAATTTCCATTAGAGAGCAAGTCTGTGTCACTCTTCTGTAATGTTGTCGAGTCGGGGTCTCTGAGGTGGCAGAAACAGCAGCTTCTTCTAAACCATCAAAGAGTCTCTTAGACCCTGTCCAACCAGACTACTCAAGGAGGGTTTTCCCTCAGGTAATACTTCCATTTGGGAAGTAATCAACCTACTTTTGACTGGCTTTGTGCCTCAGGCCTTTAAGTTTGCTGTAATTAAACCTGTCCTCTGGGAGTGCGAGTTAATTATACACCAATATGTAAACAATCTCCTGTTAAGTTCTAAAACTCTGAAGAATCTTTTCCAAATCAGCAAATAGACTGTTTTCACAGGAATGTTTTGTTTGAAGACTTTCGATCACGCTGCAACAGAGCGGTGAACATTACCACTGAGCTCCCTTTCCCATCCTCTCGCTGACCATCAAGGCAGATGATCGCCCTCGTGTGTGGTTATGCTGCAGGTTTTAATCCTGTTTACTACCCTTTTTGCTTTCCACCGCTGCCTCATGCTTAAATAGACGACTGAACTGAAGTGAAGATTCAATACAATCTGCTGGGTTCATCAGATCATTTGTTTGTTTTTCAGATGAAATGTAATCCATTAATTACAATGAAATGGACTGAAACTTGGACTTAATTATCACCGTGCACACCAGCCTGAGGCTGGTGTGCACGGTGCATACAGATGGGCGACAAGTCAGAGGCCCCTTCATTCATTTATGTAAAAGTGTCTAGACTTAATGGAAGGGTCCTTTTCTTGATCCTCATAAAGTTGCAGAAATGTGCTGGTATTGCTTCCACAATCAGGTAAGACAGCCTGAAGTCAGCAGAGTTCAGATCTAAAACTGGCTGAGATATTGCAGCCAAAATGTGACTCGTTTTACAAAAGTGTGTAAACAAAAGAGTGTATTGTATTTGCAAGTTAAAACCGTCTTCTTTGAGAAAACATCTTACCCATAAAAGAGACCCATTTCAAGATTTACTTGATGTCTGTGGCAGTTTTTAGCACTTTATTATCTTATGGAGGGTTAAATAACTTGGTATTACAACGCGAGTGTGACGCTTTTCTTACAAGAGAGTGAAAATTAGTGGATTATAAAAATAGAAGAAACCTGTAGATTTATTATTCAGCGGAAAACAGTTTATATTCACTAGGAGCTGCGAGGATGCAGAATATTCCAGCGACTTTGTGGACGCAAGGGTGACAAGTTAAAAAAGCATATGAGCAATCACAAAATAATGAAACATTTTGATTGATATTTAGAGGGGATATCTATGAATTTGTAAGGTCATTTACCTGATAGTACAATGGAGTTAAGCAGCCACCTGAAGGAGGAAAAAACTGCAAATGACATCTTTTATGAGACAGTGGAAATCCTTTTTCCATGAGAAACCAAGTCAGAATATGAGAATAAACTTATCATTTTAAAAGAGTTTTACACAAATCAAGGTGTACTTTTACAAGAATAAGATTTCAATCCAAAGAGAAAAGGGGTAATAATTCATCAGAATTAAGTCATAATTTTATGTGAAAGTCATACAATTACAAGAATAAAATCATTATAGAATAATGTCTTAGTATGATAAGAATAAGTATGTAATTTTACGTTGTGTATGACAGCGTGTGTTGTTTTGGTGGAAACCCGAGCAGCCTGACCGCGGGCTGCTGCTGTCCTGCCCGCGTTTGTCCACAAGGTGGAGCAGTGTCCACTCTGGGTGGATGAACCTTGCAGCAGAGGCGGCTCTTGATGGCGGTGATCCGACTGATGAGAGGAGGTTTCAGGAGACTGTTGAGAGTTACAACGAGCTAGACGTGAGGTCACTCGAGATGCTTCCGTCCACTGCGGCTGAAGAAGCAGTAACATGCTTCAAAGAGTTTGCTTCAGTTATACCTACAGAGAAAGTGAAAGCACAATCAGACGCGGCGGTAAGGAGACGTGTCAGTAACCCGAGCTTCTCGCCTCATCAAGTCCAGATGCTCCAGATCAGGGAGTGGCGACTCACCCTGAAAACCAGAGCTTCCTCCTTCACAGAAGAAGTGACGATGCAAATGAGCGTGCGTGAGCCGCTCTGCTTCTCTCTTCACTTGTGTAACACGGTGTAAAATGTAAAATCGTGGTCTACTCGAACTGAAACCAAGTGAAGTGAAAGAGTGCGGGGGTAAAATGATTATCGAACACAAGGATGTGGTGAAATCCAGCCTACATTTAATTCATTTAAAACAAATGAGGGTTAATTAGTCACCATGGTTACAGTCACGTTTCAGCAGACAGAAAACTTTTCTCACAGTTGTGAAGGGCTCTCTGACAGCCTAGTAAAGGTACAAAGGTACGCCGCAAAAACAGACCCTCTAGAAATGAGCCTCATATTCCTAAATCTAGTGAAAGTTGTTTCATTTTAGGTAGAAATATGTCTGCCAATAGGGTAAGAAAAAAGTATTGACTAGAAACTAGAGTAGTTTTCTAATTATCTTGAGACAAGGGTTTTTTTTTTTTACTTTCTTAAAAAATAGATTAGGCAGAGTATGTGGACATTAGGTGTTGTAATAATGAGTGTGTGAGACATTTAATAGGTCGATCATAAGCAACATCACAGACAGCGCTGCAAAGGCGGGGTCATAGCAGGTCAAATGTTCATTTCCTTTATATGCAGCTGAATAATATCCTTGTAAGGGGGATATGGCCTGTAGACGCGTGTTTGGACCTGTGGGACCAAGGCTGTGGACATTTGTGGACATCTTAGTGCTGCTTCAGAGCACAACAGAATTAACCTCGCCGAGGTCTGAGCTTCATCATATTTACTACATTTGTAGCTACTCTTTTTTATTAGTTTGTTTGTTGTGCCATTTTTACGCTGAAATCCAGTGCTGATCCTTGATTGAATCATGAAACATCATCCGCTGCTGGCGAAGTTCTGTCCCAGTTCGGTCGTCGTCGAATCAACGATCGGAATCCCCAGGGGTGTGTCTAGCTCCGCCCATTTTATTGAAAACTCATCCAGTGGAGCGATGGACGGTTGTAGCAAATCAAAAACGAGTAAAAGAGAAAGTTTTAACTTACTTAAATGTAACTGAGTGTAGTTTTCTGATGTTTTTTTGCATGCTAACTTAAATTTTGTGGTCAAATTATCAAGACAGAATATATTTAAAGTTTCCACCGACGTTTTCAGAGTTCTTTTCTTTTAGCCTCCACCAAACTTTATCTATAACGCGGCTAAAATACAAAACTATTAACAACATAATATAAAGTTGTAAATACTTTTGTCAAATAAGTCTGTGGTTCATTTTAAAACATATTAATGTTCAGAGTGTTTAATGTTCGATTACATTGTAAATATTTTTTAAAAGTGTTAGCCTCCAGTCTGAGCTGTGATGTCATCAAGTTCGCAAGTAAACCGCTTTTCCAGCTGCAGAAAGACTGAACATGAACTACAAAGTACACAAGTCGAAGCTGGGAAAACCTATGCAGCGTCTCGTTTGCTCTTCCATCTAGACTCTCGTGAGTTTCCTCTGACGTCAGAGTGGTTCTGTGAGCTGGTTTCATTGTTGTTGAGTGACATCGTGCCCTGAAGCGACTCGGCTGCTGTACGGCATGACCAGGACGGGAGTCCAAAGTTACAAAGACTGCTTTATTCCCAGATCAGGAGACAGGAGACAGCGAGACCTAGACGACATTTTCTAAAAATAATCAAATAGTCCTTGAATGAAACTGAAACTGACATTTGAACACGGATTTAAGTCTCTTTTTTTCTGCTGCATGAAGAAAACAGGTCAAATTTGTGAATCTAAAGATCAAATTTAAGTTAACAACGTGAACCTAGTGAGCTGCAGTTGGCCACCAGACGTAGTGGCGCCTTACGTCCATGTTGCAGGTGCACCTGGCTGAAGCACTGCTGTACAGTCACTGTTGGTTCATCAAAACACCCTCTGAATTAAACTGATTAATGTACTCAGATGAATAAAACTATGCTTATTTATTTGTACTGCTGCCAGTAAAGAGACAAACGAGCGTTTGTGGCGGCTCTGTCCCCACCGCAGTGGAAAGCAGACCCACGCCTCGCCCGCCGGTCGTTTTCACTTTACACCTGTCCGCCGCTCTGTGACGCAATATGTTTAATTTCTCCTGCAGCAAGTGCACCAGATAATATTGGTGTTCTTTGTTTTCTTATAAAAAAGGGAGTCATTTTTTGTAATCATAAACAGACTTGTGTTTCAGTATTTTATACGATAAAAGTCGCTGATGTGCACCAGCATCACTTTGTAACAATTTAAATGAAAAAGTACATTTGAGTGCGATCCAGCACACTCACTCTGACCCAGTCATTAACCCAGTAAACACTACATTCACATCATCCTTATTGTTCTGTCTTCTTGCACTTCTTTTTTCTGTAGTAAAAAGTAATTTCACTTTATTTTATTTTTTTTAATTATTGTTGCAATAAACTTAAAAATGCACCTCTGCATTGACAGTATGTTGCATCAAACTTTTATCATGTTTAACATCAAAACTTAAAGAAAGATAAAGTCTGTCTGTCTAGATTATTGATTTAATTTACAAACAGGCATTTAAAAAAATAGAACAAAAATAATAAGTGAGTTTAGTTTATTCTTGTCCACATAATTGTATTTAATTAGTCAAAAGCAAAATAATGAATCTTTTGTGCAAACCATTTTAATCAAATAATTTTTATTGAATTCTTTTAAATTGTCCTGAAACACAAACAACCAGCCAGAGATGTTTTCGGTTGGTGACAGAAAATGAAGATGACAGTGTGGCGTTGCTGCAGCGCTGCCTACTGCTGCACAGCTGACATGTTGGTCAGTGTGCACATTTAAAAAAGGAAGTACAGAGCGAGGTGGTTAAGGAAGCTGTTGAAATGAGGAAGCCTCGGGGACTGCCGCTGCTCCCCAGTCTGTCAGGTTCTGCTCGTGGACGCCACGGCCGAACCTCCTCTCTGAGCGTCTCTGCTGGGTTCGGGCTCCAGGATTCCCTGCAGCGCTGAAGGACCGGCTGCAGGAGCGCCTGACTCTGGAAGCTCCTCGCCTCACTGGTCAGTAAGTGCAACTGGCTGTTTCTATCAGAAACTGTCTGAAAACGCGCCGTCACTCATGAAGCAGGAAAATCATCTATAAAAAGCGTTTGAAATACTTGACCTCGCTCCACTGTTGCTCATCTTTTTAGTAGAATTTGCCAGAATATTGTAAACAGATAATTGTACATTATGTCTCAGCAGTTGTAGTGGAACATAATTTCTCTGTTTTCTTGTTAGCCGTCTTATGTTACTAGAGACTTTTCAGTAGAGGAGGATGAACCTTTCAGAGCGAAGAGGCCTTCGGTCTCGTCCTTAGACGGGACGGGCCTCTTCCAGTGCTGGCAGAGATGGAGTAGTAAATACTGTAGTCACTGTACTGCATCTGTTTCAGTCTTCAGGCAGAGGTTTAACAAAAGAAAAAAAGAAAAAAGACTAGCTCAACTTTCTTACGCACAATTGGCTGTTTTTGACGTGCTTTGCTGATTATCCATCTTTAACTTGAGATTCGTTAGTTTTATTAAGTGAAGAATTCTGTTTTATATCTGCTTTTTATTCTGCGGTTTATGCTGCTGTGAAGCTCATCGCTGAGGGCAGATGCACTTTACTCAAATGTGTTTGCAGAAGTCAGAAACTTTACTGAGATGAAACAACTTCTACGAAAAGATTACTAGTGTGCAGGACAGGGACTTTTCTGAGCTAAGCAGAAAAGCCATCCAGAAGTCAGGTCAGTTTGAGAGAGGGTTTTCATGTTCATTTGAGGGTGAAAGCTCCGTTTAGATGTACTGATCTTTTACATCGGCTTCAGCTATGAGATAAACGGAGAAACTAACGGTGTCTTGCTGACTGTGAAGTCCTTCACAGCTCAGTGCTCGGCGCACTGGTGTGGTTATGACTGATATGTGTATATAAAATAATGTGTGCTCAAACACGTAAAGAACACCTTGAAGCTCATACAGGAGTTCACATTTTCAGAAATGGTGGCGTTACTGTGAGCACCTTCCAATGAACTGACCCGTTGGAGAGCTCCTCTGTGAGCGTAAAAGGTCGCGCTGAGGCTGAGAAAACTGAAAAAGTGCCATCTGCCAGCATAGCCCCCTGCACAAGTAATTGAGCGTGTGCTGACATAATGGGCATAGTTGTGGCGCTTTTCAGAAGACTAGGGGGAGTTTAGAGGAACACCTCTAAACCTGGTGAAAGATCCTCATCAATTCTTTGACGGTGTCTCTATGTCTCTATTCTTTCTTATTTCTTGCTCTACCCGGCTGGCCTTCGGCAGGAGGGTCCCCCCTTATGATCCAGGTCCTGATCCAGGTTTCTTCCCTCTTAAAGGGGAGTTTTTCCTTGCCACTGTTTGGTTTAAGGTTTTTCTTCCACTAGGGGAGTTTTTACCTGCCGCTGTTTATGTAATAATTGATTGAGGGTCATGTTCTGGGTCTCTGGAAAGATCCTAGAGACAACTTGTGTTGTAATAGACGCTATATAAATAAAATTGAATTGAATTATATTGAATTCTTGTTTTGCCCCTAACCGTAAATGAAAACAGCTGTTTTACTGCTGTACCAAATAAATTGTCCTTTTATTTTGACATCTATAACACTTAAAACTTTAAGACAAGTTCTCTATATTTTTAACAAATTATAGTTATCATCATATTATTATATTTAGTACTTAAGCTGATATATATATATATAATATATATATATAATATAAATATAATAATATAATATAATAATAATATATATATATATATATATATATATATATTATATATATATATATTATATATATATATATATATATATATATATATATATATATATATATATATATATATATATATATATATATATCTATATATATATATATATATATATATATATATATATATATATTATATATATACACATATACATATATATATAGAGAGAGAGAGAAAGAGATAGATATATATGAGACGTTAACTTTGTTGTCAGCATGTTTAACTGTGGTAAAAAGTGAAATGATGGGGCTCTGACTGAAACCAGAGACACTGGTGTTCCTGTCACTCCTCATGCCGAGGGTTGAGCTGAAGATCATGAGAAAATCCAGATTAAGTTGGGTCGTCCATAAAAGCAGTTGTGTTTCAGTAATGTCAAATTGGTTACAGGAGCAGACAAATGTGTATAAAAATAAGAAAAAGCATTTTATGCTGTGGCCACAGTCTGCAACTCAGCACTCAGATGGTTTCCTGTTTAACTGAAAGAAAGAAGTCATTTTTTTAAAGGTCATTTGTTGAGAAGTTGGTCTTTTATGTAGTTGGTTTTGTTTTTTCTTGTAAATGTTAAATGTCTACCTGGTATTCTGTCTCAGTTGGACTTCACAAGACACAGCAGAGGTAATGTGACGAAGGAAATTTCCACGATGCACTCTGCACTACTGCTTACGTTATCGCCTCACGATGAATGCCAGCTCGTCACCAAGACATGATTCATTCCTTTAGCCTCCTTAACGAGAAAGGCGGGTTTTGTGATTTTTGTGAAAAGAGCCAATGTTGCATCCAGGTAGAACCCCTCCGGATGCTGGACCGGAGGATGGCAGGGATGAAAAGCCTTCTCACAGGGTCAAGCGGCGGTTTCTGAAGCACTTCTGCAGTCAGAGCCGGAAACAAAACATTGATGGCTGGACGCCAGAGGAGCTGGATAACAGCCGAGTCCCAGCAGGCAGGCTGACGGGTGGTTTTTGGGCTGGGCTTTATCATGACACAAATAAGATCCTGAACTGTAAAGAAGTCCAGTGCAAAAATACAGAGAATCATGCATGTAACATGTTATGTTACCACAAGTCCACTGTAATTTATGTGCACAGCGTGTCACTCTGCTGGATTATAATATTACAGTAGAATAGATGTGGGTTGTAGGCGTTTTACTGTCATCAGCAGGAACATTGCAGTTTATTTACCAAAGATAAGCAAATTCAACTAAACATAATTTGTACCTGCTAAAACAATAATAACCTTAAATTTTATAGGTGATTTGTGACAACCATACAGGGAGTGATTTTTTTCATTGACCTCATCAGGTTAAATTATATTAAATCACAAATGTATGCATAATTAGGGTTGTGTGTCTTTAAAAAAAAGCTGCTTCTGTGGTGTCAAATAACTGAATGTCCCACTGAACAGTTTTGGCGTTGTGGGTAAAATTGTTGTTTTAAAGATAATGTTGTTAGTTTTGCTGTTATGATAAAAGCGCTGGAGTCCTGTGCTGTGCTCAGTGCACCAAATCATCCAGCATGTAATTAACTGTTTCCCCTGTGCATGCCAACACCCACAGCCCACACGCTGCGTGGAAACTACTCTGAAAAACTCATAACTCTTATGTCAGTGCACCGGTGCATAAACTAGGCTGTAATTATTCATTTCTGCTGCAAAGTTGTACATTTTATGTGGAGGTCAGTGAAGACTTTTCATTCTTCAGCAATAGATTCAGCTCAGAAGTTGTTGGTTTGTTGGTGATTGATATAAACAATTAACAAAACCAAAAGTGCTGACAGGTAGGCTGCACAAAAATATTCATCCAGAATGCAGCGCTGCATGAAGCAGGAGGAGGACAGAACTTCGGACGGAGGAGAATACAAGCAGTCCACCCCTTCCTGTGAGAAATGCCCAGTTTTGAGGAAATATGTCACTAATTGTAAAATGAAAGTGTGACTTCAGAGTTCATTTCTATGCTGATTTGGTCTCATTTTGTTTTTAGGTTCATTTGTTCCTGGTGGCTGAACACTGTGAGGGTCTTTGGTGAGGGGGACGCTGTCCAGAATCCAGCATGGCCGAAACTGTCAACACGTTGCCATTCTTCTATGGCAACATCACGAGGGAGGAGGCGGAGAGCTACCTGCGGCAGGCTGGCATGGGCACTGGCTTGTACCTGTTACGCCAAAGCCGAAATTATCTAGGGGGCTTTGCGCTGTCTATCTCACATTCAGGCCGCTGCTACCACTACACCATCGAAAGGCAGCCCAATGAGATGTTTGCCATAGCTGGTGGAAAGAGCCACAGGAGCCCCGTGGATGTGATTGACTACCACTCTCAGGAGACAGATGGGCTCGTGTGTCTACTGAAGAAGCCCTGCAACAGGCCCAAGAACATGCAGCCGAAGGTGGGCCCATTCGAGGACTTGAAGGAAAAACTGATCCGGGAGTATGTCAAGCAGACCTGGAACCTGCGGGTGAGTTTCAGGGTGATCCTGTAATAACCAGGAATGTGACCCTAATATACAGTCATTGATTTAAAAAAGTAAGGCAACGAGAGACAGAAAAGATTCACGTGGGCAATACTAAGTACCCCTTACTGCATACCTAGTGTTTAAAAAGGAAGGATGCAGCCAGGTGCAGTTAATCATCAGCAGGCGTCCAGATCCCTATAAAAGCTGATGTTTTGGCAGTTTGCTGGTCTGCAGCATTCAGGAGCATGTAAACGTAATGCTAATAGGGAAAGACATTAGCAAAGGTTTTAGAGAAACAACTGTTGCTGCACATGAATTCGAAAAATATTTATAAAACCATTTTCAAGCAACTGGAAAGGATCATTGTGTTGAGTGACAGAGCATTCAAAGTATTCACAAGCTAAGAGACAGTTGCCAATTTTCCCAAGGAGTTGGTCCAAGGTCAGACTGAGCCATGCACAGGCAAAACATCAATAAAGCAAGGGCCACGTTTAAGTCTCTAAAGGCATTTGATAAAATATTCAAGTTTTTGTAAAAAGGGGTTCCAGAAGAAAACCTCTTTTTTTCTAAAAGGAACATAGAAGCACAACTGAGACTTGCAAAGCTGCATCCAACCAAAACAGAAGATTTTTCACAGTGCCTTATTGACAGATGAGACCACAGAGTTGTTCGGCCTCAATATTCAGAACCATATTTGGAGAAAACCAGACAGCATTGCAGAAACACCTCATGCCTGCTGTCATGCACAGTGGAGGGGGGTTGATGATTTGGGTTTGTTCTGCAGCGACCAGCCAGCAGTCCTTTAGTCAACTGACAAACTGAGTCACGCCAATGAGCTGAAGTAATGCTATAAAAAGAATGGACCAAATCAAACAAACAAGGAGACGGTAAAATACAAGTTATGTGTTATTTGTTTGAGGTTATGGTGATCAGGTCATTTATTACGTTTACGCACAAAACCATAGAAAAGAGGGATTACTGACTTTTGTACGACTGTATTTGCATCAAAAAACAATGTCAGCAGAGCAGTAAGATTCAAAGCAATACACCAAATTATTTTTTTAAATAGTCCATTAAATTATGGGGTTCATGTAGAGGAAGGATAACGATGTGAAGTACTGCGTTCAGGCTCAGCGCTCCTGCCTCAGAGCACAGCAGTTTCAACCGTCACTGGCTCCTTGATGTCATTTTAAACAGAAAATTCTTTAGTCATGGTATTTCACTTCCAGAAAAGGGGTTCACACAAGTGTTTTGCTCAACTGTATCTTGCACATAACAACTTCTCCAAATAGAAGCGTGTACAACATCATGGCTGCACAGCATCATATGTGAAAGCACGGCCCTTCCTACAAAGTTACATAATTACCAATGCTCGAATATTCTTCATGGTACACGTGTGAGGTTATAACACAGCTGGGGTTGTCGTGTGTGCGTGCAGGGAGCAGCTCTGGAGCAGGCCATCATCAGCCAGAGGCCTCAGCTGGAGAAACTCATCGCCACCACCGCTCACGAAACCATGCCCTGGTTCCACGGATCAATAACACGCGAAGACTCTGAGCCCAGGCTTCAAAACGGGCCGCGGACGAATGGAAAATTCCTGTAAGTACCTGACTTTGGCTGTGAATTAGAACATTTGACTGATTGTGACTCCATTCCAACGATCGACTTCTTGACATTAAGTGACCACTTACACTTTTTGACTCAAAAGTCAGAGCCCACCTTCAAAAAAGTTGATGCAGATGTTCAGCTGTCTGTTCTGTGGAGCTTAAACTTTATCTGATAAAAGACCTCAATGAACAATTTCAGTAATTTCAAAGGGACCCATGTCATACGTTTTCTTTGATAAATACGTGGGTGTGGAGTGAGCAGACCTGACACAAAAATCAGTGATCTATGGAGAACATCTCACGTCCTGAGTTAGGAAAAAACACCTGGAGGGATTTATTTTCCTGATTTTGTATTTGGCATCACATCAGCACTCTGCAGAACTGAGACAGAACATTTTGTGAGATGAAAGTATAACATGGCTCCAGGTAGGAGGTAAGATGTTCAGTCTGGTTGTACATAGGAAGACATCAACTCTCGCTGGGTAATCTGAGTCTTTGGAAGAGACTAATTTTAGAGTGTTTCTGTGGTTCAAAGAGTGACTGAAATAGAAGCAGCGCTGCAGGTCGCAGACAAAAGCTTTTCTATTGTGTGTCGGTAGCGAGAAGCTTTCAAGCACTCGTCTCCGTCTCTGCAGTCAGTGTTGATGCGTGTTCCTGAGGAGCTCAGCGAGGAAGGAGGCGAAAGAGACCCACGGCTGGGTGAACATCAATGAACGGATAAGAAATGAAAGCGTGCTGATTTTTTTAAGAGAAAGGACCAGACCTGCTCATCAAGGCAAACTGCCGTGTACGATGTGCTCTTTAATGTTCTTTGAAAGATGCAAACTTGTACGACGTGTAGGAATGGCTTTTGCATGTATAGATGATCTGTAAGCCTAAAGACGGTGCTGGTGGCTTTCTCACATTTTTATGGAGGGCTGCGAGGACGTCATGAAGAATTCCGACCTACTGCAGATGTTTGTTTCTAGAGCAGATTAAGGCTGAAGTAGAAAAGGAAACTAAGAAGAAGAGGAGACGATACTCAACCTAACTTTCACCGTAACATTGTTTCATCAAGTTTCTGCACTTCCACATTTATTTGCATATTTAAGTTAATTATTAATTTTTCTATAAGGGAGGGTCAGACTGCAGCATGAAGTTTTCTCCAACCCGTCCCGAAGATTTGAAGTGGCTTATATACTATAGTCGTATTGGTAAACCGAGGGGGCGATTGGTTGTACAGTCAGCAGTGTTCGCCCACGCAGGCACGCACGCACGCACGCACGCACGCAGGCACGCAGGCAGGCAGGCACGCACGCAGGCACCCACGCAGGCACGCACGCACGCAGGCACGCACGCACACACGCACGCACGCAGGCACGCACGCAGGCACGCAGGCAGGCAGGCACGCACGCAGGCACCCACGCAGGCACGCACGCACACAGTAATAGTTCACATGCTGATGTGTAGGACTCCAATGATGCAGAGTACAAATTGCTACTTAAACCTGCATTTTAGTAGAGCATAATAAAGCTTTTGTTTTCTTTGATTAACTTTGAACTCTAAAGTTAAACACTATTCATGTGTAGTTTTGTAGTTTTCAGTCTGTGAAACAAACAAACCAATAATCCAGTCACAGTTATGTTAATAGAGGTAGACTAATCAATAAGGCTGCTGATTACTGGAATTTTTATAAAAATCAGGATCGGCCACAGAAAAAAATAGTGTGTGTGTGTGTGTGTGTGTGTGTGTGTGTGTGTGTGTGTGTGTGTGTGTGTGTGTGTGTGTGTGTGTGTGTGAGTGTGCACGAATGTGCGTGCGTGCGTGCGTGCGTGTGTGTGTGTTTGTGTGTGTGTGTGTGTGTGAGTGTGCACGAGTGTGCGTGCGTGCGTGCGTGCGTGTGTGTGTGTGTGTGTGTGTGTGTGTGTGTGTGTGTGTGTGTGTGTGTGTTTTGCAGACATATACGTGCTTATACATGAACATTTAAACTGACAAATGACTGTAGAAGTTCTACATGTGTGTTTTCCGGTTTTGATCTTAGGATTTGATCGGTTTCGAGTTATTTCAGGCGTCACGTTGTCAGCTGTGAGCCGAGTCCCAGAGGAGTATTTATAGAAGCTGGAGCTTCAGTTGAGACTCGGGGGTCTCGGCTGAAGACACAAACACTAACTGCGGTTTCCGCTCTGACAGTTTGCAAAGGACTTCCTGAAGTAGCCAAATGAGGGAAGATTGACAGCAGCGTGTGGCGTGGCTGCCCGTTTTTCATGAACCGATGAGCAGGAAACGGTTTTTTCCACCCAAACGTGGCCCTCTCGTGTGACAGCTTTACTTTCATGAGAGCGCTGCAGAGGACACAACATTCTGGAGCTGTGTTCATCATACTGAGATGTAATGGTACCCCAGAACCAAGCAGTACCGCCATCTGCCTCCGCTTCCCTGTGGTTCTGTTGATTAGGTCTTTGTGTTATTCGGACCAGTGCAGGTCTTAAGGATGACACACAGACTGGTTCCAGTTCAGTTCCTGTAAGTCTGTGGTTTCTCAGCCGCTTCTTTCTCACTTCCTGAACAATGAAAAATAGTCACAAAAACATGTCATGTGTGTTAACAGGTGGGGTTAAATACTGCAAAAACATCGTACAGGGGAGAAAATCAGAAAGCACTTTTGATTAAAAGCAACTTTCAGATCAAAACAGTGAATATCACTATGTTCTGCAAGAGTTTTGAAGATCAAAAGATGTAAACAATAAAAAGAATTGTTCTGTTTTTTTTTTAAAGAAGCACCAAAAAATGAATAAATAAATAAAACCAAGCCACCAAAATTCAACTGTTGAGCACATGTGGTTTAAATGTGGTTTAAAAGTGTTGTTGATTTTCCAGAGCGGGTTTAAAGAGACTGGCGGTGAACACAGGTGGACTCACAGATGCAAACGCTGCCAGCAAAAACCAGAATAACCAGAACAGCTGGAAAATAATTTGTTTACAGTTTGTAAATGTAAATACGCATGTAAATAAACTTTGAATTTTTATTCTGCTTGGTTGGGTCTGTGGTTCTGTAGCTGCAACTTAAACATGAGTGTGTGTGAAGATTGAGAAATTCAGGTCACACACCAGGAGAGATGACTTTAACACGTACGAGGGAGGGTTAGAGCGGGTCCACGCCCCTCAGACATCACGCACTTACGAGGAAGGGTTAGAGCGGATCCACGCCACTCAGACATCACGCACGTACGAGGGACTCCACACGGGTCCACGCCACTCAGACATCACGCACGTACGAGGGACTCCACACGGGTCCACGCCACTCAGACATCACGCACGTACGAGGAAGGGTTAGAGCGGGTCCACGCCACTCAGACAGCACGCACCAGGGTCACGTACTGGGTCCTCCTCATTCTCCGCTCCATTACATTATTGTCATGAGACTATTCAGTTATACAGAACATAATTTTAGAAGATATTTTAAAGATCATAAATGCAGAGAACATGTGGACCTTTTCTCCACAAACTATGATGTAAAGGTTCAGCTGTTTCTGAATTTAATTAACAGAGATGCATCAGAGATCGATGTTTCTTTCTGATTTGTTACATTTTATTATGTGAAAGGAACGTTTGTTTTTTTGCAGTTTGGCGCCTGTAAATCAGGGGGAGTAATTAGTGTTGCATATAAGAGGTCCATGTCTGTGCTTCCCTCTGCAGGATTCGACAGAGAGACCAGTCTGGATCATATGCTCTTTGTTTGCTGCACGAAGGACAAGTGATGCACTATCGCATTGACAGGGACCAGGCCAGCAAGCTCTCCATCCCAGACGGCAAGAAGTTTGACACCCTGTGGCAGGTCAGTGCAATGTGTACCACATCTGTGTTGCCTGTCAGGTGGTGCTGTTTTAATACAAACACATCAGAAAACGTTGGGACAAAGACAACAGACACCAAATGTATTTTCTCAGCGTTATTTAACTTCTTAAAATGAAAAACGATTATTTTGATCCTGTTGATGCAGAATCTGGGCTTGGTGGCATTTGTAAATGCAGCTGTCTATTGTTGGTAATCCTTGTCAATGCTTCTGGCGACTCAGACCATCTTTTGCATTGAACGCTTCTGTGCACACTTGTGTCCACGTTACAGCTGGTGGAGCACTACTCCTACAAGCCTGACGGTTTGCTGCGAGTCCTCACAGAGCCGTGTCCAAGGCCTGACGGAGACACTGGTAAAAACACACATTAGGAACTGACTCAAACCGACCACCAAAGGACAAGATTACAGCCCATGTATGTGTCTTTAACAAGCAGCCGTAATACTTGTCTTCGCAGTGCTGATAGGACGCCTGTCACTTCCACGGGACCTTCCTGGAATTGGTTCTGCTATCGTAAGTTTTCTGTTTTTTTTTACTATTTTAGTTTTAAACAGAAATAAATCTGGTTTAGGAGAGGATACAACACCATTCCCACCCCTGCATGTCTCGCGTGCTTGCCAGCAGCTGATTGAAATGCTGATCTGAGACTTCTGCTGAGAGCTGATGAACTCAGCATCTACTGACTCGTAGGAAGGACGTGAACATGCAGGGCGGAGAGCGTCTCGGTGTGGGAATGAACTCTGTTCTCACAGCTGCTAACACTGACTCGTGTATTCATTCACAATTTATTAACTTTATAAACTCAGAAATCAGCAAGGTAATCTCAAAGATTTTGATATTTTCACAGATTTGGAAGTTCAAAAAGTTTTTTAATTTGGCTTATTATTTCTAAATTTATAATCTCCGACATTTCTCAAATATAAAAAAAGAAAATCTGATTTATAAGCCTTCAAATTTGCATCAAAACTTCTGAAATTCTGTCTTTTAAACTCACTTATTTACAAGTTTAGAAACAGAAATTCTGTTTTATTTTCTTTTTTCTTGTTTCTGTAATGTCACACTTTAACTGAATCTGGATTTTTTAATTATTCACTCATTTTTCTTTAAAAAGTCTCTAATAAGCTGTTGTAAAATAAATACTGCATGGATCAGTTCTGAACAAGGACTGGACTTTTGTGGTTGTGTTTATCCAAATGTTTCCCGGGTCATGCTGGTGTCTGAATGAGCTCCCTGGAGCTTTGTAACATATAAACTATTTACATCAACGCTTTCAGCACAAGTCTGAATTGCAGCTGTCATATCTGGAAGTTTGAAACCGTACAGTGTTACCCTAGTTTTGCATTACTTTTGAGTGACTTTAGCCAAAATAATGGCAGAAATATGATTTGGGATGCCCTTTGTTAAGATTTGGTTGTATTTAATTTCATTGTGTATCCAGTAGAGGGCGCTGTGTTACAGTATAACGACAGTGCAGGTGCAGTGGTCCAACACGCCTGGAAGACAGGCTGGTAGGTCTGTGGGCCTGTCTGTGGGCCCGTCTGTGGTGCCGTCTGTGGCGCTGTGACGGAGATCAACCCGGCTTTGGTGTGCGTCTTAAGGGATGGGGTTGGGACAGATGCTTTACCTGTTTAATGCTTTTGTCTAAACATTGAATTCCAGTCCAGAGTATCTCTCAGTTTTGGTGAATATAACACATTTTTATGTTTATAATAATATGTGATATTACACCATTAGAGCAAAAAGCTATATATTTATGTAACTGCATTACTTTTGTAATACTGCCCCCTAAACATTAAGTTCACAACCAAAAACAGAACAGTCCAAACTTTTCTCATTCATGGTTTCACATATTTAATGTTATCATCATCAGTAATTTTCTCAGTTTGTGAATCCAGAACAAGAAAAAAAATTTTTTTAAAGTGTTGCAGCTTCTGCTATTGGTCTCAGGCACCTCTAATCTTGTTGTTTTAGCAAACTTTTAATATCCGTATTTATTTTTCTGTCCCTTTATTAATATGTGGACGGAGAATACGGTGATAATACCAGTTAGACAGTTAACAGTTACACAGAGCAGCGTGTTTGTTTGTTTTGTAGTAATTATAATGGAAAAACAGTGTTTTCCCAAAAGAACTGTAACTGTTGAAGGACTTCCAGAGTTTCATGTTGTTCTGCAGCTTCTCATCTGCAACAGCAGAGATTATGGAGAAGATGTCATCAGATGAAGGAAAAGATCTCACTGGTTGCAGTCCTACTGCCTGTCTGCAGGACACAAGTCCTTCAAACCTCCTCCAAGTCATAGCTCCAGTGGTTGTGGCAGCAGTCACAAACATAATAAGTTCTTTGCCTCCCTCAGGGACATTTTCACTGGCCTTTGAACAGGCTATGATCAAGCCGATGTTAAGAAACCGTCACTCAACCCTGCACTGGTTGAGAACTATCAGCCGGTCTCCCTGCTTCCCTTCCTTTCCAAGCTTATGGAACGAGCAGTTTCTAAACAGGTCATTGACTTCCACACACAAAATAACCTTCTTGATATAAATTAGTCTGGGTTCAAAAAGTTTCCCTCCACTAAAATGACTCTGCTGTCTGTGAAAGAAGCCTTAAGACCAGTGAGAGCAGCAGGTCAGATCTCTGTTCATCCTTCTTGATCTTTCTGCTCCCGTCGATGCAGTTAACCACAACATACCTCCATCGGTACTCTGTAATCTGGAAAACATCTTCATTACATCACCTCTCTACAGGGGTTCCCCAAGGCTTGGTATATGGGTCCCTTCTCTTTATTAAATACACCGCCTCTCTGGGCCAGACTATTCATTAACGCAGCTCCTCATATCACTGCTATGCAGATGATACACAACGCTACCTTTATTCCCACCAGACGACCCCACAAATCTCAGCTTGACTCTGACCTGTCTTTTATCTGTACTTAGACGTGCACACGTCACACCTCTGTTCACTGGCTGCCTGTGCCTGCTGGATTTAAACACAAGTCTCTGTCACTTGCCTACGAGGTGATCTCGGGGTCTGCACCTGCCTATACGACCTCAGTCGCTCATACCCCTATTTGAGCGCTGGGCTCCTCACCAGAACACGGATTGGTGTTCTCTCCTCACAAGCTGATCCCACATGAGATTGTTCTCTCACGCTGCTGTCAGATCAGAGTTGTCCCTTTCTATGTTCAAGAAGGTGTTGAAAACTGTCCTCTTCCAAGAACTCCTCCCGTCACAAACTAACCTCCCTCCCCGTTCATTTCCCAAGTTAATTTTCTGACTTTAGTGTCTTTCGAATTTCTTTATTTGGCTTTCCCGTTTCAGTAGTTTGCATTTGCTCAGAGTGGTGACTTAAACACGTCCATCTTTAGGGGCCCAAAATATATGTTTCAACAATCACATGCATGACTGGACTATTACGGCATCACTGATGGAGTTTTCTTTTCTTTTCTTTTTTAGCAAAATGTTGCTGATGGATTCTTATCCAAAATCAAAAATGCTCAGTCTCTGCTGCCTAAAAAAAAGGTAAACTAACACGCCTAACTCAGATTCACCCTTCAGCTCCTCACCGGCTCCGTGGAGGGCTGGGACGACGCAAGTCGGTTCAGTCTTCCTCCCACTTGAACCGTTCCCCTCCCACAGATCCCTTCATACACGCAAAACTAGAGACATATTCACATGTCTGCTTTATACTAAACCTTTTATTATGTATTATGTACACACTAAATTTAATGGAAGAAAAATCAGACTTTCTAATTTTCTGATTTATTGTTTTAGTGTAAACTAACAGATCTATTTGGAACAGCCACAACTCTTTTGTGTGCTCAGAGACGTACATCAGTACCTGAAGCAGTTTGAAAGCAGGTTAAAATGCAGATTACACTCTGCGTCTTCAATCTGCATCCTGTCAAACATTTTCTTCTCCCCTGAACTGACAACAGAGATCTGGATCTCAGCGCAGCAACACCGTCAATCCATATGAGACCAGGCTGTGCAACGAGGGTGAGTTTTCTAAACGAGTTTCTAAAACACTTCAAGTTCACGCTTGTGTTAAAGAGAACCTTGAGCATGCTGCTGGTACCCTCCTACTACGTTTGTAATGATACAGCAAAAAGGTTAAATTTTTCTACGACACACGTACAAACACATATAAGAGTATCCTGGTCCACCAGCGGGTCAACGAGAGATTTTTTCTTTTAACACACACACGCACACACACACCCACACACACACACACACACACACACACAGACACACTTACACATGTGCATATGAACACATATACACACACACACAAATACACACACATATGCATATATACACACATATATACACACGTACACAAACACACACACACACACACACACACACACACATATACACACGTACACACACATATATATCTTTAATACTTGTCACAGCTGTATATACAAAGCCTGTGTTATTGCTGAAGAAATAATGTTGTGATAGGAGAAACTTACCCATTGAGTATATCCCAGTCATGAGCCATGGAAGACGTTCAGGAATGTTATGTGTCCAGATAATGAGGTCTCATGGACCTGTCTGGACATGAACTACCGTAACTGAAGCATCGAAGCAGGATGCTGGAACCTCATGCTTGGACCAGGCATGAGGGGCACTAGTATGGTCACTCCCTGTTTGATGTCATAAAACTCTAACTCATAAACGTACCGGAGGTTTATCAAGTAGATGAGAAGGCATTTATGTCTTTAGTTACACTTAGTGTCATGTACTCCACTGGTAGACTGCTCTTTATCGTTACTCTCATGTGACATTGATCATTTTCCTCCTCCAACAGCAATGCCAATGGATACAGAAGTATACGAGAGTCCGTACGCAGATCCAGATGAACTGAGGAGTTCCACCGTGGACCGCAGCCATCTGATCTTGGAGGACGGAGAGCTGGGCTCAGGGAACTTTGGCACTGTAATGAAGGGCATCTACAAGATGAGAAAGTATGTTTTGTTACATAATAATATAACATTGATCAGAACGGCAGCAACATAATCATCTAAAATACAAACATAAAGCAAATACAATTACTACAAACAAACCAGACTATCCATCTGTTTTACTTTCCCAGACTGTCATGAAGTCATGGTTGCTTCGGTTAAGGCATCTGTATACCAGCCTAAATATAGCGTCATCTCAAACAAACATGAGCACTTCAGGATGTGAATGACACAACTTCCCCTTCAGGTCTGACTCAAACACAATTACCCCCACTTCAGCAGAAACTCTTGTAGTTTCAAATTAATCACATAGATTAGGAGAAAAGGCTTTTCTGCACTGCTGCTTAGAAAAACCTGGATATTTACAGCAAAAGAGGCCAAACTGCCACTCGGAGACCATGAACTCCTCAACTTCTCCCTCTACTGACGGTCCTTTTTATACGCTCTGTGCACATGCAAAGTTGGAACCCATCCTCACTGCTCTTTAAGTGGTGTGATAGTTTTAAGTCTTTTCATGGGTTTATAATAACCTTTTATTTTTAGCTCTAGTTCCCTAAGTGTTGACATTAATTCAGCTCAATTCATCCATCCATTATCTATACCTGATTACTCCGTCGCAGGGTCACGGGGGTCTGTCGGAGCCTATCCTGACAGATCGCAGGTGAAAGGCAGGGGTCCACCTGGACAGGTCGCCAGTCCATCACAGAGCAGATGCAAAAACAGACAACCATGCACGCTCACACTCACACCTACGGACAAGTTAGAACAATCAGTAAACCTACCCTGCATGTTTTTGTACTGTGGGAGGAAGCCGGAGAACCCGGAGGGAACCCACACAAGCACGGGGAGAACATGTAAACTCCACACAGAAAGACCCACCGGGAATCAAACCAGGAACCTTCTTGCTGTGAGGCCTTCATGCTGTCTTCCAGCTCAGTTCAGTTCAGCTTTATTTCTACGGCACCAAATCATGACAAACAGTTCAACTCGTTCCAAATGACTCCAATTAATACAAAGCCAATAAAATAACATTACTTACTGCTTCGCTAAGAAAACCACCTGATTGCATCAAAACTTCTCTTGGATACAATCCCCCATCCTAAACAATTACCAGGTGACTGTGGACAGAACAAAGCTGTCCATTAACTGGAAGAAACCTCTGGAAGAACCAGGCTCAGGAAGGACGACCATCCGCCTCGACCGGTGGGAGGTGGAGAGGACAGGAAAGGGGAGAGAACAAGAACAACAGATCAGGAACACCTGCTGGGAAGAAGGAACACAGGTTCATAAAAACAATAGTGTCATTGATGGAGTTGGAGAAGAAGAAAACAGTGAGGAGAGGTGCATCATGGGAGTCCTCAGCAGTCTAGGTCTCAGAACCTCGGAGCCATCCCTAACTACGTTTATCCAAATGGAAGGTTCTGCTTCCTGAGCACAAACTGGCAGCTGGTTCTAGAGGAGAGAACCTGATACCTGAAGGTTCTACCTCCCATTCTGCTTTTAGAAACTCTAGGAACCACAAGTAAACCTGCTGTCTGAGAGCCAAGTGTTGTGTTTGGAAAATCTGGAACTATGAGCTCTTTAAGATATGATGGAGCTTGGTCATTAGAAGGTTTATATGTGAGGAGAAGAATTTTAAAGTATATTCTGGATTTTATAGGTTGTCAATGAAGACAAGCTAAAAGAAGAAAATATAATATAATATAAGGTGAAAAGAATCTCTCCAAGCACTGAACCCTGCAGAACTCCATGAATAAGTCTAGTACATGAGGAAAACTATTTACAAAAAGAAATTGGAATCTATAAGGTCAGTGTGACTCACACCAGTCTAATGCAGTGCCTTTAATCCCAATAACATATTTAAGTCTCTGTAGTAAAATGTTGTGCTCGTTTGTATCGAATGCAGCTCTGACACAAAAAAAATGTATAGACCCGGTTCTGTGCTGCACTCTAAATCTTCAAGCAGATTCTTTCTGTGATAAATTATCAGAGTTGAGCTGCTGTTGTCGTTCTGCTGCCAAAACATATTTTGTTCACACTCAAATCTGCTTTTATTCACCTTGTTTTGCTCTCTAATTAAATTGTCCATTGTTTGCCATCCTTTAACCCCCAAATGTTCCTTTAAGGAACAATGATCAGTTGTGCTTGTGATTTGTTTGATGCATAACTAATCACTAAAACTATAACTAAATAACTAATAACTAAACTTGGAAGAGATGAAGAACAAGCGTGATTGCGCTGGACCTCCTCTGTATATGGTGCCTCATTATTGTCACTAAACAGGCCCACAGCAGTCTCATATTGTCAGCAAACTTGATTGGGGGTATAGAAACTGTGGATGGTGCCTCCGTCATGTCAACAGGCATCAGGGGAACGCCGATGGTGGAGGAAGTAGATGTGCTCACTCTGAATTGCTGGGGTCCAACTTGCTGTGTTTACAGTTTGTTGATCAGGGGGCTGGACGTGATGGTGTTGAATGTGGACTGAAGTCCACAAACAGCATCCTGACATATGTACTAGGCCATTCCACATGACTACGGTTGGTGTGGAGGGCAATAGAGATGGTGTTATCTGGGGATCTGTTGGACCTGTAGGCACACTGGTGTTGGTCAAGGCCAGGTGGGATACGGCCCTGTAGAGATTTTAATACCTCTTCTTCTACAGTGTAGAATATAATTGATTAATTTGTGAAATCTGGTGGAACTTCACTTCATGAAGAACAAAGGAGCATCATTAGTTGGATAACTGATCTCTGCCCCTCACTTGACACTGGATGAAGAATCATCATCAATCCCTGATAGAACCACATGGACAAGGGATTCATTATGTTAATGAGTACAATACAGATTTACATTTACAAACAAGCCTTCAAGCTCTATTATAAGATAGATGTGAACTTGTCCAGAACAGGTGCTGACATCTCTAGGCTCTAAGACATTTGGGATTATCCTGCACCATGTGGAATTGTTGTTTTTTGGAAAAACTAAAGGGCAAACATGAACAGGACCATCCAGACTGTCAGCACCTGCAGTCCTGCAGGAAAGTGTGTGGAGAGTTTTGAAACCAGATACCTGTAGTGGCTGGGTTGGGTTTGGTACCACTAAAGGTCGGGTAGGAGATGCTTGAAAAACCAGTAAGGATGTGGGTGACTTTGATAACACAAATAAGAAAACTGAGCTTCTTTCCTCTAAATTGCCTCCAAAGCCACAATTTCAAATCACACAAACACAAAGCCTGTTTGCTGATTAAACAGGGAGTTTGATGGATAAGACGGCCCTGCACTGAGCTCAGTGTTTGAGAACGCACAAATCCCCCGGTGGTACAGTCATCCCAACACTAACCTCGCTGTGTATTAGAACAGAGAAACAAGTTGCAGTAAAGATTCTGAAGAATGACGACAACAACGCGTCCGTGCGGGAGGAAATGCTGCGAGAAGCCGATGTCATGCAGCAGCTGGACAATCCTTACATCGTTCGGATGATCGGCATCTGTGAGGCAGAGAACCTCATGTTGGTCATGGAGCTGGCCGACCTGGGACCGCTCCACAAGTTCCTGCAGAAAAACAGGTACGGCACCGAGTTGGTTTTACGGGAACAAGACGGCATGACCTTCTCTTAGATTTGTGTTTAACTGAAATTAGAGTTAAGAAACAAATGATCATTTGCAGGCAAACGCCCATAAAGAACATCACAGAGCTGGTCCATCAGGTGTCTATGGGGATGAAGTACCTGGAGGAGCATAACTTTGTGCACAGGGACCTCGCCGCCAGGAACGTTCTGCTGGTCACGCAGCACTATGCAAAGATCAGTGACTTCGGCCTGTCCAAAGCTGTCGCAGAGGACCAGAACTACTACAAGGTGAATGCTGATGCAGTGTGGAAATAGGCACATCACATAGTTCACCTGCAAAGACCCATTTGAAATGTGAATTAATACATCAATGTTCATACAAAACTGTAAAACTACTGTAGTGTTCCCAACTACCTGTCCCTGCACACTCTGCAAAACCTCACATTACTATATCACCCAGCGATTAGTCATGATGCCTACTGAAATCTGCAACATCACCAATATCACAACCGATTCTCCATGTGCATTTCCTCCTGCAGGCCAAGGGTCATGGGAAGTGGCCAGTGAAATGGTACGCTCCCGAATGTATCAACTACTTCAGGTTCTCATCCAAGAGTGACGTGTGGAGCTTCGGAGTCCTCATGTGGGAGGCGTTCTCCCACGGCCAAAAACCATACAAGGTCTGAATGATCTGAGTGACATACTAACAAACTGTCTGGCAGCTGTATGCATGTGTATCTACAAACAGATGTTTCAGGTTTTCAATTATGTGCCTAATTTATGATTTTGTTAATTTTGTTTCAATCTGCACAAATGTGACTGATGGGTCGTAAAATTATCTGAAGAGTAATCTCATTACCTTTCTGAAGGAGAAACTAAATAAAGACACATTTTTATTTGAGAAAATAAATAAATAAACAGAAACTGAATTTTGGATGTCCAGGGAATGAAAGGAAACGACGTGATGCAGATGATTGAGAGCGGGCAGCGAATGGACCCCCCGGCGAACTGTCCACCAGAGATGTACGAGCTCATGAGGACCTGCTGGACATACAAGTAAGTGGCTCTTCAGTGCATCTTCTAAAGCTCTGCTCTGATAAAAGTCACCTTTATTTCGGGAACGCACATTTTTGATGACAGGTCTTTTCTTGTCTTCCAGGGCAGACGAGAGGCCCGGCTTTTCTGTCGTAGAGCCAAGACTCCGCGAGTATTACTACGACATTGCCCAGTGATGCTTCGTGTTGATGTCACGAGGCTATGCAAACTCTTGGTTCATCACAGACAAATGGCCTCTGGTTTAGAAATGCTGTAAGATGTAAATTCAGTATCCCAAATATTGGAGCAGCTGAGGCTCAAGAGACGAAGCGATCATCTGCCACCAGGAACGTTGAGTCCTGAGTCTCAGTTTCCTGTAAATGTGTCGATGTCCCTGGCATGTCCAACGCTGAAGACGGCAGAGGGAAGAGGTCCTGCATAGACTAAACATAGCTTCTAGACTGAAAAGAGCTGCATGAACGTGTGCTTCAGTGGGTGTGGCTTAAAGTAAAAAAGTGCTCTAATTGGCCAACAAGCTTGAAAAGATTCTATCAGATGAATGTTTTGTTACTTTTGCTTTTCTTTTTTTAAATGCCAACAATCTAAAATGCATTTTACTCATGTTACAGACAACAGTTTGCATGAAATTATTTTTCTTAACTTGTGCTTCAAATGAAGACGTCCTATGTGTGCAGGACGTCCCGCCTTGTAGTTACAGTTAAACCTTAGATGCATAAGTCCTTTGTTGTTTCAGTCTGAAGGAGACCTGAATGTTCAGTTACCATCGTCATATCCTCGCTTTGTTTGTTGTGAATCATCTAAGCTGTAAAACCTGTTCAGTATTTTACAATAAACATCCACAAACAGTGAACCACAGATGTACTGATAATTTGAAAGAGTACCAATAATCCAACCGGCCTGAGGTCTTTTTGCAGTTTTGGATTTGGTTTGGCCCTGTCCTTCCTCTGCTGATCTGAGATCATTGCAGACTGTGGTTTTTAGAGGCCTTTGTGATTGCAGCTGTATTTTGAAGACCTTGACAGCGGTTTCCATGGTAACCCCTCGTCCACGCGGATCAATCAGCTACTGATGAATAACTGTTACTGATGCAGTGCCGTCTGAAGGGTCAGAGATCACAGCCGTTCTACTTGGGCTTCTTGTTTGGACACAATAAAATTCCTCCATGTTCCTTGAATGGTTTAAAAGTATTATCCACTGCGGAAAGAAACATCATCATATCATATCATAGTCTTCCGAACATTCTTTGAGCAACATTGTTTGTAACGTTTGATGATTTTTCTCACACATTTAATTCAAAAGGAGACCCTCTATTTATGTAAAAGACTCCAAGAAGACTCAGCCTTTCATAAATATTGATTTGTGAAAGGCTTGCAATCACCCGTTGAAGTCAGCTGTTTGAAAATAACTTAATAAATATGCTTTTTTTCCTTACTCTCCGGATGTTTTCTGATTATTTAATTAAACACTTGTCCAATTTTGTTTTGTCTAAAATTGTTTGGAAGAACACACAGCATCAGCAGACTTTGACCAGATCAATAAATCATTCATTTATCAAAAACACAAATACTGAAACACAAAGAACATACATTTTAATCATAAAAGGACATCGAGGGATTTTTCTTTGATCAAAGATAAAAGCTTTGAGGAATATTTTCCTGTCGCCAAATTATCAGCAGTGCTGATCATGGATGAGGCTGGGACACTGACCTCCACTGCTGATCAATATTAGCTCTACTCAGCTCTACAAGCATCGTTACAGCAGGGGATGACGTTCGGGATGAACCACACTATGAGAAGAATCTGCAGAAGGCGAAGACTGTTTCTCCTAGAAAAGGTGGTTCAGTCACCTGCACATCAAAGAAAACGTACCAGTCAGTTCAACAACTGAAGTAAAACACGTTACTTGGGTTTGGATATTTGCAGTTTAATTTACAAGTCTGGAGTCCATGGAGACCACCAGATTCCTTCTTGGAGATGTGACTCCAGACCTTAACTGGGGCCTCCATTGGTTTTATATATATATATATATATATATATATATATATATATATATATATATATATATATATATATATATATATATATATATATATATATGGGTACAGGTCGAAGTAAATGATGTAATTGGAGATTCTAACGAGGTGCCAAGTAAAATAGATTTAGTATCGATTCCCCGTCCTCCAAATGTTCACCAAGCGCGACGTACTAGAGGCGTTAACCAAAAGAAAAGAACCTCGTAAAAATAAAAACGAATACGCATTTAATGCGAACTACAGACCAAACAATTAGATGCGGATTACTAAATATACGATCTTTAAGCTCCAAGTCTCTATTAGTAAACGATCTAATTACTGAGACCCGGAGTGACATTTTCTGCCTAACAGAAACGTGGCTCCAAGAGGAAGAGTTTGTTAGTTTAAATGAATCGACGCCGTCCAGTTACTTTAATTATCATATTCCTCGAATCACAGGTCGAGGTGGAGGAGTAGCGGCGATCTACGACTCCAGTCTTACAATAAAATCCAAACCTAAATGCGATTATAATACATTTGAAAGCCTCACGCTTAGCTTAAAACTGCCGAGCTGGAAATCAGAGAAGCCAGTTTTGTTGGTGGTAGTTTACCGGCCTCCTGCTGGAGCTTATCTGGAGTTTCTGTCTGAGTTCTCAGATTTCTTATCTAGTTTATTGATAAGTACAGATAAAGTAAATCATAGTGGGCGACTTTAACATTCATATTGATGTTGACAACGACAGTCTTAAGTTCGCTTTTGATTCTCTTCTAGAATTGATGGGGATTTTACAAAAAGTTAACGAACCAACGCATTGTCTTAATCATACTCTTGATCTGGTCCTCGTCTACGGTGTAGAACCTGATAATCTGTTAGTGTCACATGTTAACTCCCTCCTATCCGACCACTATTTAATAACGTTTGAATTCAACATAGTCGCAGCTGTATCTGTCTATGAAGCCAGATGAAACAGAACCATTAGACAAACTTCAGATGTGTCTTAAGGACATCAAGGACTGGATGTCCAGAAATTTTTTGCTACTAAATTCTGATAAAACAGACGTTGTTGTTTGTGGTCCCAAACAGCTTAGGAAGGGATTAGATGGTCTTGCGATGGCCTCCAGTAAAACTGTGAGAAACCTTGGCGTTATATTCGATCAGGATTTGTCATTTAAACAGCATATTAATCAGGTTTGTAAAACTGCGTTTTTCCACCTCCGTAATATCGCAAAGATCAGGAGCATCCTCTCCCAGAGTGATGCCGAAAAACTAATTCATGCGTTCGTATCTTCTAGACTAGATTACTGTAACGTGTTGTTGGCTGGATGTCCAAGTAATTCTCTTAACAGCCTCCAGCTGATCCAAAATGCAGCAGCACGAGTGCTGACAGGAACCAACAAGAGAGACCACGTCTCTCCAGTTTTAGCTTCCCTCCATTGGCTCCCTGTAAAATTTAGAATCCAATTCAAAATTTTATTACTGGCATATAAAGTCCAAAATGGCCTAGCGCCGCGATATTTGCAAGACCTTATAGAACCGTACGTTCCTAATAGAGTTCTCCGTTCTCAGGGTGCAGGTTTACTCGTAGTTCCTAGAAGATCCAGATGTAGATTTGGAGGACGGGCTTTCTGTTATCAGGAACCATCACTCTGGAACCAACTTCCAGTTTGGGTGAAGGAGGCTGATACCACCTCCACCTTTATAACTAAACTTAAAACATTTCTGTTTAATAAAGCATATAGTTAGTGTACATTTAGTACCTTAATGTGTCAGGCCCAGTAGTCAAAGCTGCAGCTGCAGGACCAGATTAGAGCAGCTCATCTTAAACAGCTTCGGTGTAGATATGCTGTTATAGGCCTATGCTGCAGGGGGGCACCAACATGATCCACTGAGTGGTGCCTTTCACCTTCTCTGTTTCTCTTTACCTTCTCTGTCTCTTCTTCACCTCAACCCTCATTTATTAACAATATCCCATAAACTTAATTGTGGTCCATTGTTGTTGTTTTTTTTTCTTCCCTTTCTTGTCAGTGTGGACATCGTGCACACGCTGTATGTACGATGCACCGAAATTAGTCTCTGCTTTTAACCCATCAACTAGTTTCACTAGTGAGCAGTGGGGCTGCTAGCAGGGCAGCGCCCCGGGGAGCAATTGGGAGTTAAGGGCCTTGCTCAGGGGCCCCCAGTGATTTACCATTGTGGTAAATCACTGGGGGCCATTGTGATTTACCACTCCCTTCTTGTAGTTTGTTGTGCTTGGAATTATGAAGAACACCTAGAGACAACCTGTGTTGTAATTGACGATATATAAATAAAATTGAATTGAACTGAATTGAATGGACGGATGTATGAATTGCTGTTGAGGACATCAGAATGTGCTGTCAATTGCTTGTGCTCCTGAACGGTGAAGAAGACGAACAGCAGATGGCAGCAAAATCCAATTTATCCAAGTGCACAAACACCAGAAGTGAGCTGTTTGGTCTCTGGAAAGTAAAGTAAATAAACTTTCAAACAATCATCCAGAATCATCTCGTTTTTCTTGTGCTCGTTCAATATTAGATAATTGGTCCCACACCATGCCACAAAATGGTCCATCACTGAAACACCCCTGAACTGCAGAGTAATCTGAGTATTTCCGCAGATGAGAGGACTCCCACTTGTACTGGAAGTCTGAGGTGAACAGCGTGAAGCGGAGTGGTGAGAGTACAGTTCCCCGTGATGCTCCTGTGCTGCTGACCACCTGGTCAGACACACAACCAGTCAGTCCCACAAACTGTGGTCTGTTTGTCAGGTTCATCTAATTATAGCGACGTAGACAATGTCAATGTTTTCTCTTTTGGAGCACTTGGCAGATTGTTATTTAGTTAAAAATGTACCAAAGTTGGATAACCCCCAAATATTTCTATGAATACATTCTCGTGCTGCATTAGCAGCCTGGCAACAAGTCACTAGAACGTGTTGCTAGGCAACAAACACTGATAAAGACGCACAGAACTGAGATAAATGAAGAAACAGAATGGCTGAGCTAACAACATTCTTAATTAAATGTTTACTTTAGATGAAGAGTAGGAAAATAATGGACTTAGATAGATAGATAGATAGATAGATAGATAGATAGATAGATAGATAGATAGATAGATAGATAGATAGATAGATAGATAGATAGATAGATAGATAGATAGATAGATAGATAGATAGATAGATAGATAGATAGATAGATAGATAGATAGATAGATAGATAGATAGATAGATAGATAGATAGATAGATAGATAGATAGATAGATAGATAGATAGATGGATGGATGGATGGATGGATGGATGGATGGATGGATGGATGGATGGATGGATGGATGGATGGATGGATGGATGGATGGATGGATGGATGGATGAACATCCACAGGTGTGCTTCTGATTAATTCAAATGTTATAAATTAATCAGACGATTTCAACGTTATATCATCATCTTTTTAAAGACATAGTAATCATAGTGGATGTAAAATTCTGACTTAGAAAAAAATGAACTCTCTCTCTATATATATATATATATATATATATTCTGGCATTTAGAAAATATAAATAATGTTGATAATCTTAACTGACCTGAAGCAGGAAACATTTAGTCTTATTTACTGCAAGACACTGAAAAAAGGTCAAAGGTTAAAAAAGGCCTCTTTCTAGATGCATGTAAACTTCTGGTTGCAACTGTAAACAGACAGTAAGGAGCTGTTGCAGCTGGCTGACAGGAAACACGGCTCCACCAGGGCCGCTGTCAGGCAAAACTATGGAAAGGGTTTTAAACCTCCTCCAGGAAGTTCATTCAGCTCAGCTCACAGCGGGATAAAGGCTGTCAATGTTCCACTGAGGTTTAGTGCCTACAAAGTGAAGAGAAAACTACAGAGAGACCAATGTCGAAGATGTCTAAGCATCAGGACATGAAACTTCAGGCTATATGCCATGAATACCAAAAATGTACAAGGAAATTGATTTACTCTTTTTTTTTCTTTTTTACAATGCACAGAAACAGGAGTAAGTGTTAGTGAGTGAATTATGATAGATTAAATGGAGGAAACATGACATCTAGAAGGAAACATGTACATCTAGAAGGAAACATGTACATCTAGAAGGAAACATGTACATCTAGAAGGAAACATGACATCTAGAAGGAAACATGACATCTCGAAGGAAACATGACATCTAGAAGGAAACATGACATCTAGAAGGAAACATGACATCTCGAAGGAAACATGACATCTAGAAGGAAACATGACATCTAGAAGGAAACATGACATCTAGAAGGAAACATGTACATCTAGAAGGAAACATGACATCTAGAAGGAAACATGACATCTCGAAGGAAACATGACATCTAGAAGGAAACATGACATCTAGAAGGAAACATGACATCTAGAAGGAAACATGTACATCTAGAAGGAAACATGACATCTAGAAGGAAACATGTACATCTAGAAGGAAACATGACATCTAGAAGGAAACATGACATCTAGAAGGAAACATGTACATCTAGAAGGAAACATGACATCTAGAAGGAAACATGTACATCTAGAAGGAAACATGACATCTAGAAGGAAACATGACATCTAGAAGGAAACATGACATCTAGAAGGAAACATGTACATCTAGAAGGAAACATGACATCTAGAAGGAAACATGTACATCTAGAAGGAAACATGACATCTAGAAGTGGAAGACAAAACCATCATAAACACCCAAACAGAAGAAAACGAGGAAGAAGTCATGGACTGGTGACTGGATGAAGGTCGTGATTCAGTGGTGACTCATGAAAGAGTGTTGGATGAAGAGATGATGCTGGACCTTTAGTTTGGTTCAGGTTCAATCAAACATATGAAAAGGAATGTGAGAAGAAAACCAGCAGATTTTCAGTCATTGATGATACGATGATGATGTCTGGAGAAGACCAGCAGAAATGGGAAATAGGAGCTCTACATTGAATATATTGCTGGAAACTGGACCAAGGATAACTCAATCACAAACATGTAAAATGATTTCCATCCATCCATCCATCCATTATCTGTACCCGCTTTATCCGTTTCCGGGTCACGGGGGTCTGTCGGAGCCTATCCCGACGCATATCAGGTGAAAGGCAGGGGTACACCCTGGACAGGTCGCCAGTCTATCCAGGGCCACATACAAACAACCAATCACACTCACATTCACACCTAGGGAGAATTTAGAAAGATCAATTAACCTACACTGCATGTTTTTGGACTGTGGGAGGAAGCCGGAGTACCCGGAGGGAACCCACGCAAGCACGGGGAGAACATGCAAACTCCACACAGAAAGACCCACCGGGCCGGGAATTGAACCGGGAACCTTCTTGCTGTGAGGCAACAGTGCAAACCACTAAGCCACCGTGCTGCCTAAAATGATTTCCAACTTAATCAAAAAGATTAAGAGCATTATTGACTTAAAATGATCAATAAATGATTAGACCATGAGCTGATGAATGAATGAAATAGAAATAACCCTGGCTACAATGGGTTATTCCAAATATGTGACAGCTTTTAAGGGTCATCTTACCCAATTTAGCAGTTCAAGCAGTTCAAGCAGAACAAATGAACACAAGTCATCTCATCCTACCAAACAAATAGCAATGGTGGTTTAACTTCCGATGTTGAAGGCTGAAAACAGTTTAAAACAGCGTAACGATAGTTTTCAAGGTACTTGAGGCCCCAAACCACCTGTTGAGCAGCAGTTTAAACACAAAAGGCACCTATGCATGATTCATGCCTCCTAGGCCGGCCTGCGGTGACAAAAACCGTTCCTAAAAAGTGAACTTGAACAGAAAATGTAAAGCTTAAGCGAAGAATACGTTCACATTTACACCTTAAACATTTCCCTTGAGAAACGGCTGAGGTCCAGGCCTCCAGTATTGGGAAACCGGCCTTTTTTTTTTTACGCAACTCTGACTTGTGGTGGGATTCCCCCCGGCTTAGAGTTGGGACATCTGCCGGAAGGAGGCCAGCCACAGTGGGGATGTATATTCTGATGTGAGGCTCTGTGCAGCAGCAACACGAAGCCACAGGGCAGGTCTGCATGCAACCGCCGGCCAGAGCCTCAACTGTCGGTTTTCAGGCTCGTATACACATCTTCTACTTATATATTCAGAAAAACCCTGATCCTACCGTCATAATTTCACCCTGAGAAGAACTGGATCAATGCTATGAGCCACATTTTAATCGTAGAATTAAAAAAAGGGAAAACCATGGCTGTGGCGTCTGCGATGTCCGCCACTGAGACTTCAGTCTGGCATAGAGCTGCTTTCCTTCTAATAGGTAATAACATGATAGATTAGTTTTAATATTTGGTTTCATAATAAGGTAAGAATAAATGAGAAAGAAATACAGCGTCACAAAAGTAGGATATTAAAAGACAAAAACAGTCACATCCACTATGAGTTTTAAAGTTTTACATTTTGGGACGTCATAAAAATGTCTGGTCCACACAAGATCTCAAAATGGGGTAAATACAACCTTAGATGAATAACATTTACATTTTAGTACGCCATTGTCTATTCTTATTATCACTTTATTAGTCTCTGACACAGTTGTAGAGTTTTGATTCGTTCTTGTTGACAGCGCTGGTTCAGATCTTTGAGGTTTGTTTCAGATCGTTGAGGCATGTTGGTGCCCCCCTGCAGCAGATCTACACCGAAGCTGTTTAAGATGAGCTGCTGTAATCTGCAGATGTGCTCCAGATCATTTTCCAGTTCAGTGACACTGAATGGTCTACTCAGTGACTGCAAGGTGTCAGGCCCTGTAGCTGCAAAACACCCCCCGACCACAAGCAAACTACCACCGGGTTTCCTTCAAACAACATTTAAATGTATATTTTAACTTGAGAAGACTCCTTTGTGTTGCTGCAATGAGAAGAAACCTCCATTGAAGCCCAATCAGAGAGGAGGACCTCTGCCTCGAGCTGCTGGGGGACAGAGGACACCAACAAACACAGAGACATTCGCCCAGGGATACCAGCTATGAGACTACAACAGAATTACAAATATATAATAAGAATTTCATATTTATACAAGAGCAAAGACGGCAGCGAGGACGGAGCCCAGTGCATCATGGGAAGTCCCCAAGCAGCCTTAGTTAGAGCGTCAATAAATGGATGGTTCAGGACCACCTGAGCCAGCACTGATCATGGGCTTTATCAAAAGGCAGCGTTTAATCCCAACTGCAGGGAGAACGTCTGCCTGCTGAACACCAACTAGGAACTGGTTCCAAAAGCTAAGACTGACATGTGAAGGTTCTGCTTCCTGTTCTAGTTTGGAAACTCCAGGAACGACATCTCCACCTGCAGGCTGACAGACAGGAACTCTGCTGAGATCATATGAAACTATGACTTCTTGACCCTTGTGGGGTTCATGGGAGAAACTTTGTATGTTTCTCTGGATTTCCCAGGAAGCCAATAAAGGGAAGTTGAAGTTGAACCTCTGCTGCTACTCATCAGATCACTGCAGCAGCTGGATCAGCCGGAGCCTGTTCAGGTAGTAGAATGTAAAGTATAATGACAAAATGAACCACCAAGAGTCCTCAGAGAGGTCCTAGATGCCAAGTAATATTATCCAAACCAACGCCATGGTTAGACAGCCTGGTCCTGAAGATGTCAGGACTGAAAACGTGAGGTGGAGTTTCACTCCATGAATCCAGGATGAAGAAATCATGTGCACCAATTAGTTTCTGTCGTCCCCCTGTACTTCCAACAAACTACAAAAACAACAAAACGCACATTTCTAATAGATTTATTCATAGCTGTATGACACGGTTGCACTTCCCAGTTTGAGGCTGGATGCTGGTTTACAATGAAGACTGAAGGACATTGAAATGCAAGAAAAGCTGTTTGGAGGGAGAAATGACAGTTCGTGACGTTATATGTTCATGTGTGCGGAGACTGCAACGCTGACTGTAAAGGCATCCTGTAGGCAGGTACACGCTCCCGTTAGTGTCTGTGGGCGGCATGCTGGGACCGGGTCAGAGCATGCTGCGTACCGGACCAGCATTACAGCATACTGGGACCAGTACGTATGAAAGGCTCTTAATGTGCTCAGATCTCATCATCTGACAGAAAAGAACAAACATGAGTCTCAAACCCAAAAAACACACATATCTTAAGCAGATTTAAGTGTTTGCTTTTCTTTCACAGTTTTGAATCAACAAATGCATTTCCGTGCGAATTAATCTTTTTAAAAAGCAATGGACCCATGGGCTACATGGTTGAGGCGCAGGGTTCACACACCGGAGGACGCTTCTGCAGCGTCGGGCCGGATCACCGAACACCACCGCTTCTGCTGACGACCTACCCATCAAACTCAAAAGTGATAATCATTTGTGGAAACTGATGTTTTACGTTACAAATGTTTTTAGCATGACAGGAAGCGCCGAAGCTCGGTTAGTTTCTGGTTTCCTCAAAGCAGTTAGCCATGGCACCCTCCAATCCCTCCTGACACTCAGCAGCCGCCGCCGCCCGTGACACCCCGCCCTCACGCTGAAGTCCTCTGGGTTCTGTTCTGGTTAATGTGGTCGTGCTTCAGCTCCACCCGTGAACAGGTGGAGCTCCGATCAGCTGTGGAGCGGCCGCCTTCACTCCCCCTTGTAATGAGGTTGCCTCTTCTCCTTGAAAGCAGCCAAACCTTCCAGTCGGTCTTTAGTTGGAATCACCTTAAACATAAAAAACAAAAGTGAGGACGTGAGAATGAGAAGCAACGCTCATCTTTTAAGGACATCGTCACTCCGTTTTGTTGTTCCCTGAAGGGAACCAGACATTGCGGTGATGACATCATCTGTATGGTTATTTCAAAGCATCCATCATAGACAAATGTGTCAGCATCAGCGAGGGTCCCCGAGGATCCCCGAGGATCCCCGAGGATCACCAGTCATAACTACTGAGTTTGTGAAGTCTCTCTTGAGTGGGTCCGGTCACTCCCAGAGTTGTGGTGCTGCCAGTTCGCGGTTCAGCAGCCACACGTACGAGCCCAACCCCACTGCTGGCTCTCACGGCTCGGCTTCCAGCTAGGAAGGGTTACGTAGGCGAGATATATGTCCAAGTTCGTGAACTGGGCCAATACTTGGGTTTTGGCATTTGTTATACGAGCCAGATGTGGCCCATGTTTCTTAAGCTCATTTATTCATCGGACACGCCGGGTGTCATGGGGGCCAGGGGCCTCCAAAGTAGCAAAGACCGTGTCTGGTAGAAATGTGACCAAATGTGCGCAGGTATGAGTATGTGACGCCCGACTCGCCCCGGTCTTTTTCCATTGAGGTTCAGCACCACCTCACTGTGGGCGGGGCCTCTGTCTCATCCGCGCTGCCCCATCGGACTCCCTCTGGATGCGGTCGTCGGTCACGAGGCACAGAAACGTGTGGGCCTCCTCGTTGCGCCATAGAGGAGGTTTGCTTACCATTTTTTTTACTTGGAAATATCTCAGTCGCTGTTGGCGGGTTTTAAATACAGCGGGTCCGGAGGAGTTGCGAGACGTTACTCTGTGGCCAATCAGTGGCCTGCAGCCTGATGACGTTGCATTATCAGCCCGACTCAGCTCTGTTAGAACCCCGGCCAAGTAGGTACAAGAAAAGAAGGTATGACCTGGTACTATCACCTACTGGAAAACCCTTAAAGCGAGCAGACCAGAGCCGAGCCGAGCCAAGCCGAGCCGGTACTAGTGGAAAAGCTGCAACAGTGGCCACACAACTTGAGTCAAAGCCAAATGTGAGCCAAAGAAAACTGCAAATATGGGCCAAGTTGGTGCCAAACGCTCCCAGCTATGTGAGGAATATCTGAATCGATACCGATACCTCTCCTCCCAGAGAGCATCTATGAGGACAAAAATCATCTTAGACTCAGTTTTCCAGAAAACTCAATTGTTTTAGAAATTATCTGAAGGACAGATGAGCTCTTAACTCCAGCACAGTGCACATGTGAGCGCATCCCAGGAAGCTCCTGAACCTGCAGGAGGAACTCAAAAACCCATATTTTACCAGAGAAGGTTTATTTTAAATTATATGCTTTTATTGTGGAAATAAACTTGTTTTTCAATTGGTCTTCAATGTAAAATAATTCAACATTTAGAACATACTAGAAGCAACTAAATACTGACCTGGGCATAGCAGGCCTCTTCGATCGCCAGACCTGTCGATAAATCCACCTGAAAGAGAAGGCGGCAGCTCTCAGTGACGCTGAAAATGTTTTAATCTTATTTTCTTTTGATTTGATGCCGCAGCATCTGATCCACAGCACTCCTGAAGCTCAGACAGCTGATGAGGGTCCCACTGAGGAGACCAAACGGAGGTCCCCCTACAGCACATCAGAACCGCCTGACTCCGACTGTCCGAGCGTTTCGTTCAGACTGTCATCCACCTGCACATGCAGCCACATTCGTAGATGCAAGGAGATTCTGTGTGCAACCACATTTAAGGACCATGAGGACCTGATTAAACCTGGGTCATGTGACCCGTCACCACCTGAAGTTCCAAGCGAGAACACGGATTAAATAAAGTTTATATCAAACGACCCGGAGGTCCGTCCCTGCCTGTGACACTCACCTCAATCCCCTGGTTGATTGCCAGTTTTGCCATCCTTATTGCGATTGGACCCTGTTGAGACAAAATTCACCATCATCCAGTAGGTTACCAGGTTTACAAACGGAGAAAAGGCTGATATTTCCGCTCATATGGATACAGTCTCATCACTCGATACCTGGGGGTTAATCTCTCGAGCCAGCTCCAGAGCCCTCAGGTAGGCGGCGTCGCCACTGTTGTTCTGCTCCACTGAGTGATTGACGAGTCCCAGACGGCTCGCCTCCTGTCCGTCCACGGCGCGGGCAGCAAAAATGAGCTCTTTGGCGAGAGAGACACTAATGACCCGTGGGAGGCGCTGCGTCCCACCTGCAAGGACGGAAAACACCTCCAACTCAACAGATCCATCAAAACTTTAGACCAGCAAATAACAGAAAAATAAATCCATATCTACCTGCTCCAGGAATGATCGCCAGTTTTGTCTCAACCAGGCCCATTTTTGCAGTGTTTGCTAAAGAGATCAAACAGTGTTGTTACAAAAATATACCTCTAAAACCGCTACTGCTTATTTAATATTCAAATAAATACCTATATATCATTTATTGATTTTAAATAGATTAAATATTTTTGTGGAGGGGCGTCCTGGACGGTCCGTCACACAGTGGACACATGACGAGGAGGGTCCGTACCGTACCGGAACGTTCCGGACTCAGAGACTGAGTGGAAAACATTGAAGGCAAATTGGCAACAATCCCTTATGTTTGCAAACCTAAATGCTTTTGCAAGAATAAGTGGACAAAACAACACCTGCAGTTATCCATCACTTGGCATTTTCAGTCACATGTTCAGTTCGTCTCAGTTTAACGAACTGCTGTCTGAAAGGGTTTATAAACTAGTAACGCCTACAAGTACACAGTTTACGCCAGGGTTTGTTTTACCGTTTTAAACCGTTTTAAACTACATTCAGTCAGACTTCAGCCGTTGGTTTGTGGGTACATGTTTCAGATCTCTGCAGCCCTCTGAGCTGAGGTGCAGAACCACTGCAGCCGGCGCCAACAAACATCAGCAGTGTTTCGTGCATAAACGGAAAATCAGGTGGAATTTCAGTAAACTCAGGGTAAGCAGAGGCTTACAGGCGATTCTGATGTCACAGGCGAGCGCCACTTCCAAACCTCCCCCTAAAGCTGCTCCGTCGATGGCAGCGATCGTTGGCATCGGCAGATTTCCTGAAATCCAAAAGACAGCACCAAGGTGAACATTTGCATCTTAGACATTAAACTGAGCGAGCTGGTTTACTGCAGCTTTCTTCCCAACAGTAGAAGATGCAGATGCGAGAGTGAGGTGCAGGAACCCTCCAGTTAGACTTTCACCCATCCATGTTTCTGCAATCCTACCAGCTGAGAAGAAACAAACCTTAAAAAGCAGAAGCATGAAAAGACAGCATGAAGTCACACTGCAGTCCCTGCACATCTCTTGCATGCGCATCTCTGGGATAGTAGAAAGTATCTAGGACCTATGACCCAGGACCTAGGACCTCACCCAGCTCTGTGATGAGGGCTCTGGCTTTAGAAACAAACGGTCCCACTTCGCTCTGGTGCATCTTCGCCCGCTCCTTCAGGTCTGCACCTGCACAGAGACAACCAAGAGCATCACAGTGGAGCTCAGGCATCCCGAGACACCGTACTAAACACTGCCTTTGACATGGTTTGGGAATGAAAGAGTGAAGATGGACAGACGGCTTCCTGAGATCACAGGGTCTGTAAAGAACCAGGACCAGAGAGGAAAACTCAAAGCTCCTGAACAACGATGGCCAGTTAACCGCAGACACACCAAAGGTGGAAGTCGTGTCATAGTCTGAGAGGGGTGTAGGTTTTTAGCAGGACCAGAATATGATGGGATCCACAGCAGCAAGAAGGTGAACTGGGACCCTGAGACCTCAAATGTAAAACTCTCATCAAACTTCATCTCTTTTAACCACACAGAGAACAGAAACATCTGGACGGAGGATTCATCTGTGGACAAATCCAATTTAGAACCCATCTGGTAAGAACCTGGTCTTTGTCACTGGCTGTTCTTAACGTGTCATCAGCGAGTCTGTCAGAGTTCACAGATCCCTGAAGTGCACTGTGACGGCGTACCTGCACAGAAGATACCAGGAACCAAACTGCACAGGATGACGCTGCGCACCTTGTTGTTTTTCTTGATGTCCTCCACGGCCTCAAACATCTGAGAAGAGAAAGAGAATATTTAAAATTGTACATTTTCTCTGAAACAAATTGCACTTTGACAACTTCTATGACCTATTCTGACTGGACAACACCGGTGATGGAGGTGATGCTTCACCTCTGTCAGTGTCCACAAGTGAACTATAGGACGTGAGAAAACAGCTGGCAGTCTTAATGTGGTCTGATGCTCTTATTTATCCATTCTGGATGGATAAATAAGATGTTGCTGGAGGATGTGGGCTGGTGGGTAGTTCAGCCTGTGGAGGGCTGTCAGGCTGCTACTAGAGGAGCAGAGTTCCGGCTCAAACTGCCTTCAGTCGCTCAGAGCGTCTTTATCATAGAAACAAAGAGAAAAGTTGATACGTACCATTTTGACCAGATTTTTGCTGATGGAGTTTTTGGCTTTTGGTCGATTGAGCCCAACAACGACAATACCTGAAAGACAGGTGTCATAATTCTCAGTAAGCAGGTACAACGGACGAGGACAGCACCCTAGATGTCCAGCATGAGGATGTCATCCAGGAGACAGGTGCATCTGAGTCTGTGGTCCTCTGTGCAGTACAGGTTCACAAGATGAAGGGATTTACCGAAACATCTCACCAACACGACAACAGACTAAGTCATCTGAGAGTGTTAGTGCTAATTAAACTAAAGTGTAAAGAAATCCAGTTCCTGTTGGTTATCCGACATGATTTTCATCCGACTGTCACAGATTATCTTTTAACCACGTGAGCAGAGACCAGGTGATCTCACTCAGATTTTTGTTTTATTTAAAAACACTACCTGTACTTGCACCCCCAAGCAGACGTCTGCCACAACCTTTGCCCAGATGACACTAGGCCTGTTCAGCAGCAGATGCATGCTGACTTTGACATGTGGTGCAGCACATACCAGAGCTCTCTGCAAACATCTGCAGCAGAGTTTCAAACCATCTTTGGAGGTGAACTCAGAAGGGAACTAATACAGACGTCAACCTGCTGCAGCTTTTCACCCACTGCTACAACTGTTTTACGCTGTATATTCCGGCAGAGCCTCCAGGACCGCTGACATTTATTCCCGCCGTCTCGCCGTAGAAGCAAAAATGTTTACATTTAGTGGGCGTGTCGTTTTCTCCCGCTGACAGCTATTGGTTGACACCTTGAGTGACGCAGTTCAGTCAGAGCCGCACTACGACGTGCTTGGAGTTTACTGAAAATACGCTTATCACGATTTGTTCTCCGTTAGGTTTTTATATCATTTCTGAAACTCAGCATTCTGTCAGAAACGGACTTGGACGGCACCGCGCCCGGCCCACGTAACTTCCGTGCGCGGTGCCCGAGCAGCCAGCCTACCGGAGTCCTCCCCGTCCAGGTAGCGGACCCGCAGCTCGTCCTTCAGGTCGGAGCTGTAGAGTCGCGCCGTTCCGCCGAGGTCGGCCCGCGGCCCGCAGCCGAGCAGCGCGGCCGCGGGCCGGCTGGCCGTGGGCCGGCTCGCCCGGCCCCGAGCCGCCGCACGCACCCCGATGGCCGGATAAAAACGTCCCAGCAGCAGCGCCATGATGCTGAGCTGCGTGACTTTCAACCCTGAACCCGGTCACGTGAGGCGATCACGTGCACATGACGCTCTTATTTCAAATCGTAAAGCAACGACCTTCCTTCTGTTGAATTATCTGTCAGTTTGGTAACTTCGTTAGTTGTCTCTCATTAGTTTTAATGGCGCTGCCTACATTGTCATTTCTGATGGACAGGATGAAGAAACTGCCAGAGCTTTGTCACGTGTGCTCCAAGCTTAAAGTAAACACAGTCCCAGCCCCTATAGATTACACTTTCCTCATTTCAAAAACTGTAAAATACATGCAATGATGTGCAAACTTAATGTGCCCAGATTTGATTCACAATAAAGCATCAACATTGAAACTGAGACATGGTACTATTTCATATATGCTCATTTTTGCTTTGATGGCTGCAGCATCTCTGAGAAACCTTAGAAAAGAGACAGGATCCTCAATTCAATTTTATTTATATAGCGTCTATTACAACACAAGTTGTCTCCAGGATCTTTCCAGAGACCCAGAACATGACCCCCGAGCAATTATTACATAAACAGCGGCAGGTAAAAACTCCCCTAGTGGAAGAAAAACCTTAAACCAAACAGTGGCAGGAAAAACTCCCCTTTAAGAGGGAAGAAACCTGGATCAGGACCTGGATCATGAGGGGGGAACCTCTTGCCGAAGACCAGCCGGGTAGAGCAGGAAGTAAAGAAAGAATAGAGACATAGAGACACCGTCAAAGGTACAAGACAGGATACAATAGTGACTATCATCAGTAGTCCAACTAGACTTCTGTGTATATGGGTGATATATGGATAGTTGGTGATCCAAGGGGATGAGGACTGCAGGTCGAGATGTCAGCAAGTATCCAACAGAAGGTGAAGGCAGACACTGGGATGGTCAGAGGTGGAACTGCAGGTCAGTAAGCAGCTCCTGAGGTTCTGGTCTGCAGGACATGCAGAGAAGAGGAAAAGAAGGGCCAGACAAGCACAACAAAATAAAACAAAACCTTAGAGCAGGGATGGCCAGTCCTGGTCCTGCAGAGCCCCTGTCCAGCAGGTTGTAGGTGTCTCCTTGCTTCATCACACCCTGATACAAACAGCTGTGTCTTCAACAGACTTGTGCAGACCTTGATGACAAGCTGAAGATTAGATTTATTAGCTGCAGTCAGTGTAAAACAGCATTTTAACAAGTCTCTCAGAAGTTAAAATGTGCAGTGGTTCACACATCTACGAAAACTGATTCCATGTGTAGTAAAACATTTTCAGGACAATTTTAATGCGTTTAAATTATTACTTTTCCATTGCAGTCACCTTAATCATTATATGGTACATAAAATCTGAAAATCTGTAGAAATGTCTGTTGAAGAGGTCAAAGCCAAACATCATAAATGGATGTCTGAGATGTTCAGGCAGCACTGCATGTAAATCAGACGTGATTCTGATATTTAAAAAAAAAACAGCATGGAGTCAGTAACGCTTCTAGGAATCACTACAAAGTTGGCTGTACCACCCACAAATACAGGTTAAAGTGCTGTCATCAAAGAAGAAGACACGTGAACGTGGTCCAGAACACCACCATCCTCTCCGTGCCCAAGGGACTGAAGCTGAAATTTGATAGACTTTTCAGAAACATAGACATTGTGTGTGACACTGAGAAGGATTGTCTGACTTGTTATCAACACTCAGTTCAAAAGTGTTTTTCAGGGAAGGCTTTGCATGTTCAGCAAGACAGTGTAGAATCCCATCCTGCATCCAGTACAGCAGCATGACGTCCTATAAGAGTCCAGGAGCTGACCTGGTCTGCCTGAAGTCCCAACAATGAAAATGTTTGGCGAACCCAGGACTATTTAGCAGCTTCAGTCCTACAACCCCAGTCCCAAAAAGTTAGTACCCTGTCTGAAATGGAAATAAAAACAGAACACAATCTTTTGCAATTCTCATAAAATCATATTTTATTCCCAGTCAGACACAAACATATCAGATGTTGAAACTAAGGCATTTTGCCAGCTGATGCAAAATATTTGGTCATTTTAAATTTGATGGAAGAAACACTTCACAAAATATTTGGACCAGGGCGATGTTTAACCTTGTGTTGCGTCCCCAATTCTATTAACTGTGTAAACATCTGGGTAGTGAGGTGAGCAGGTGTGGGAGTTTTAGGAGAAGAATGCTGTCCCATTCTGGTCTGATCCAGGATTGCACATCCTCACCTTGACCTTTGCTGCTGGATCTTTGGTTTCATGAAGCTCCGAATGTTTTCTAATGTTGAAAGGTCTGAACTGGTCTGAACTGGTCAGTTCAGCGCCTGGAAATGCTGTAAAATACAATTATAAATATAACATCCAAATATAAATGTTATATCTACATCTAAAGACGAAATCTAAATCTGTCGGGTGAAAGTATTTAGTTCAAACGCAAATTCACCGTGCCGCTCACCGGAAGTACCAAAATAAAAGCTCAATGAGGTCGGACAGTGTCTATAGAACACAGAGACTTTAATTTGTCGTGCTTTTGCCTTCACAGTAAAACCTTGAAAACATATTGTTGACTTAGTGATTTACGAGGCTCTCAGGGTGAGCGTAGAAATCTAGACCTCTAGCACATTTAAATTTTTTTTCGTAGTACAATTCATCTTTCTAGATGTAGGTCTTATCTCTCAAGCTTATATTATGTGGGGTGCTGGATAGTTCAACTGGTGAAGCAGGAAATCCTCTGACTGCAGTTAGTCCTCATGCGCCGCTCCAGGTTCATGTCTTGCCTGTGACCCTCCATAAAGGCTTTTGGAGTTATGCAGAAATTAAAATTAGATGCATTAAAAAGGGCAGAATACAGCCAATTTACATAAATGACCAGAATATAATCAATTTAAAAAGAGACAATACATTTTTCCAGCTCCTCTCTCTCCACTCTGTGGATCCTTTTGCGGACATATTATGAGGTCAACTGGTATGTTTCTTTGTTATTGTTTTTTTGACAGATGCTATAAAGAAAAAAGCCAGTAGTTGACCATGCAATTAGTTAGTCTACTTCTAATATTATTACTGGTTGTGTCTTGTGAAGTGATTAAAAAGGGTAATTTAAACATGATAAAACCATAGGACTGGGAGTGCCTATGACTTTTGCACAGAACTGTGTGTTGTCTATTTTGACTGAAAAATGAAAGTAGAAAATACAACAGTGATCATGGTTCAGTGACAGAACATTTATTGTAAACAAAAACTCAGAATTACATGAAACATGAAGACTGTGGGGCAAGCATCATTATCATCATCATCATCATCGGTGTTCCATCTGACACACAAAGCATGAGATTATTTATACTTTTACTGCTGATGAAGTGATATTAGCAGCAGTAACAGCAACACCAACACCGTCCAGGTGTACAACCCTCCCACAGGAGGTGTGAGGGTTTCTCAGGTCTGCTGTGGACCCTCAGCGAGGACAGAATGAGTCGTAGCTGCTGTACTCTGCAGCGACTTACACGCGGTTTCAAACCGGAATGCTGATGTGAACACTCTGAGGTCAAAAGTCTGGGATGAAGCTCTCGAGACTCGGCCACCTAAGCATCATCACCGAAGAGATGACGCTCAGTGACTTTAACAACGTTGGAGACTTACTTCCCGTCTGCGCTCTGAACGTCTGACGTGGTTTCCCAGGATGTGACAGTGGTCACAGCAGGTTGGAATGGTCTGGAAAGAACAGCTCCATCTGACCTCCATTACAGGTAATGTTCACATCAGCCTGCAGATGACGAACACGTCTGAATGTTCAGGTACCTGGTGAAGACGACCAGACGTTTATCTGAAACATTCACAGGGACTGCATCTCCTACAGCTGTGAACCACGTACCACAGCGACACACGGATGGATGCTGCATCATACGACGTATTACTGCTTTAAGGCAAATCGGGGTGGGACTCACCCTGTGAGTGACAGGCGTGTGAGAAGGGCACAGCTAAAAAAGAAAATGTTTCATAAATGTGAAAGATTTAACACTGGATTTCTGGATCTCATTGTTGTGACAGAAGCAGCCGTTTCAAACAGGCGTGTATCAGGGCTAAACAAGTCTCGTTTTCATGACTCATGGACGCAAACATCCCTGCTTTATCTGCCAAATCTTTAAAAGAATGATCCCAAGATTAAACATCTACTGCTAAAGCAGACACCTTCTGACCTTTCATGAACATTTGACAGTCTCTTGATGTCTTTAAGTGTCACATCTTTTAGTCAAAATCCTAGCGATACGGAACAAAAGCTCCGTTGTCAGCCACACATCTACAGCTCTATTCACAGCAGCAGCTGGTGTTGGGGAGCAGTCACATCCCTAGCAGCTCTAGCCAAGGGCCTGAAATGAATACCTGTTAGAGAAAATGCTGTAAAATGTGATGTGGTTGGGGACAAAAATTAGGAATGTTAACTGTACCTATAGCAGGTACTGTGATGTCAGAGAACCCTGAAAATCTGAGCCGCCGCTAAGATTTGAGCAGTCCCACATAAAGCTACAAGGTTGCGTAATGTCCAAAACCACAGTGTAAGCGCAGTCACAGGTTCATTCCAGTATCAGTCTGGTCTTCAACTCCAATCTTAGTTTTTTTCTTTGAGTCCAATGTATATATTTAATTGTCTGATGTGACTACAAATCTGAATCTCTGACATATCACAACCCCATCACTTAGGTTTTCAGGCCCAAACTTTCATTCAGAGTTGCAGGGTTTTGTGACATCACTGCAGTCTGCCCATCTTTGTCTATGCCCACACCTTCACCCGTTGCTGCATTCACTGTGCTGAAGAAGAGGACACCACAAAGCTGTAACACCAGTTGTAAAAGAGGCACACCCCACAGGGTGGGGGTGGAGTCGTGTCTGACCCCGCCTCCTAAAACCAGCTGCTGTAAACAGATTTGTAGCCACTTGTACATCATCTCTGATATTCTGATCAAACATGTCACAGCCCTTACGACTCCAGGGAAACTCGTGAAAAAGTGTATAATACATCTCCTTTATTACATTTACAGACTTGTTAGAAATAGTAACGAATGATTTTTATTAAAAAGTAACTCAACAATCGGGGAACACGGCACACAAAGCGTTGCTAATGAAAAGTGAAAGAAGCATGGAAGAGGTGGAGGACTGCCCCTCGCTTTCAGAGTGGGTGTGTTTTACTAGGTTTTCCAAACATTACAGGACAGGTTGCGCCTCCAGCCAGCATTAGCAGATGGTTTTGTTTGTGTAATTTAACACTTGTACTCATTGAGAACCACTTTTAATCCAAACAACAACAACTCAGTGCAACATGAGTCCAGTGAAACGCAGCGGCTCAGTCGGAGGAACACGCTTCTGGGGCGGACTGGTGGCGATCGGCGCAACTTTCGGTGGACTCCACCACAGATCTTTGCTCTGCTGTGCTCAGTCTTGTCAAACTCTGTTGAACACACACGTCCTCCTCCCGTGTGTGTGCACAGGAAGTCTCTTTCACATCCAGAGCAGGTCTGACTGTGGAGGGGCTTTGGACGCATGTGCTGCTCCTGCAGCCCCCCGGCAGAAACTGCGTGCTTTCAGGGCGGGGACTCCAGTCCTGCAGGCTGCTGACCTGCAGAGACAGGGGGCAGTGGGGGGGCTGCAGGAACGCAGATGAGTCCAGAGCGGGCTGGCAGCACTCCCCCTCTGAGACGGGAGACAAGGACTTCCCCAGTGAGTCGTATTCAGGGTCGACGGCCTCCACTTTGATCGGGATGCTCCTGGATTTGATCCGCAGTTTGTGGGGCAGCGCTGAAGAGCTGCCGTCCGGCACTTTGTGTGTGGATACAATGACGCTTCTCGTGTCTGCAGCAGACGGCATCAGCCCTCTGGGGACCTGCTGCTCGTCCTCACCATCTGAAGATTTACTCACAGCACCATCGTCTGAGCTCCTGGGTGAGTTGCTGGATGATCGAGTGATCTGGCTGAAGGATGCAGGTTGAGCGTAAGCTTCCGACAAACCGCCAGACATGCAGTGTTTGTAGAGGTCGTATGGACTGCTACTGTCCTGCACATAGCTGCAGGTTTCTGCTGGTTCTTGTTTGACATCTGCAGCGCTGCAGATGGTAAAGCTCCCCTGAGCTGCACAGCATCTCTCAGAAATGAGAGGGGACTGTTTGATGACGGATATGCAGCTGCTACGCATCGGAGGAGACTCCAGATCCCTGCTGCCCGACCCCCCGTTAGTGCTAGGTGGGATGAACTCCTGCTGGTAGTTGAGGGCGGGCCGGCCAGACAGCTTCTGCACCTCCTGGGCGTACACCGCAGAGCTTACCAGACCAAACCTGAGCTTCAGCGCCAGCAGCTCTGCCTTCAGAGAGGTATTTTCCTCTCCGAGCGCCATCAGCTTGTTCTCTAGCACCATGTCATTGATCCGCCGCTTCTCCCTGGAGCGCTTGGCGGCCTCGTTGTTCTTACGCCGCCGCTCCCAGTAAAGGTTGTCCTTCTTTTCATCCGGGATGAACTCCCTTTTCCTGCGACAGGTCGTTTTGGCCTTGAAAGGAAGTGCAGAAATGTCGGGGCCCATCAGGTCTCTGTTGGACCCCTGTAAGGCCACAGCCAGGACCAGAGCGTCGTCTCCACTGTACGACTCACTGGAGTCCATTTCCTGTTTGATCGATTGCATTTTATCTCCGTCTGCTGCAGTCCCAGTCCTCTCAGGTCTTTAACTGCTCGCCATGATGCTGGAAGGCAGCGAAGGTCACTCCCACACCGGGCTGAAGAGATCTGTGGAGCAACACACCAGAGCAAAGAGTTTTCACTGGAGGAGAATTTTCTTTGTCTCGTTCTGTAATGATTCAATATTTACTCAACAGTCTGACAGGCTTCGTCTGTATAACTGAGGGTTGTTGATGTTTAATCCATTTGAGCCAACTCTCTGTACCTGCCTTGACAAAAATACGCCAAAACACATTGATTTTCTCAAATGAAGGAATGTTTGACTGCGCTGCACCGAGATGCATCACCGTGCTGAAAAACGACTTCATCAACAGCAAATCTATTTTTTGAAGAATGTTCCTTGTTCTTGTAGATTTATCCATCTTCCTCTGGCCTTTACCTGCCATCAAGCCCTCATCATCAGCCTGCTTCTGTTGTGTATTTTCTATTTTTGAGGCGTACTGCTTCGACGTTTGTCCTGTGTCTGGCACTTTCAACGGTCTACCTGTAGGTTTCCCTTTTAAAACCTCATTTTGTTTTTATTTGATAGAAAAAAAAAAGTTACATCTTAGTGGGAACAAGCAACATGCTTTTCCACAGCCAGAGTTGAATGGCCGTCGTGGGGGGGTTTAGTAACCCTCTGCATTGTCAGCTGGCAGCTCCAACATAAGAACCGACAATGCAGAAGCTCACAAACCCCCAATAACATAACTCAGCTCCAGAGGAGGCAAAACATGCTGCTTGTTCCCAGTCTGCAGTCTAAAATGGAAAAGATGAAAAAAAAGTTAAAAAAAAACAAAAAAACAAAAACATACAATTTTCTACAGTAAGTCAGACAAAAAACAAAAGCGAATTATCTGATGAGAACTTGTCAAAGTATTTCCACCGTGACATGAACCACTGCTCTGATAAAGAAGCTCCTCTTTTTAAACTTAACTGACAATATACAATATTTTTCATGCTCCTGTGATGAAACGTATTTGCCCCTGGGGGTGAGAAAAGCTTGTTTGATTTGCATTGACATTGCAATTGTGACACAGGTGAAGATCAGAGCACTTCCTATGGCAAACCAATGTAGAAAATCACATGTTGGACGTGCTGCATTTTAATAAACAACTCCATCACAAGACTTTCATTTGTTTAGGTCAAGCCGGACGCCCTCTGTCTTTTCAACACATCAGTGGTGTCGGCTGATGTGAGAAGTCCAGGTATCAGAACATAGACGACACTGCTGCATGTCCCCACCAAACATAAGGAATGAAAATCAAACCCTGACAAAAAAACGGAATCAAAGACAAACCGACGGCATTTGTAACCTCTAAAGCAGGGACGGCCAGTCCTGATCCTGCAGAGCCCCTGTCCAGCAGGTTGTAGGTGTCTCCCCGCTTTATCACAGACTGATACAGACAGCTGTGTCTTCAACAGACTTGTGCAGACATTGATGACAAGCTGTAACGACCAATAACTTGAATCAGCATCGTGGAAGCAGGGAACCAACAAGCAGGTGACTTTTGGTGACACCTGCATGATCTGCGCTCCATCACTGACTTCCTTCACTGGAGTGTCACTTAACAAGGCAGTCCGGTCAGGGTTGGACTCGCAGGCTTCCGTAGGTTGAGGAAAACAATGGACTGCACGCAGTTAAAGTCTCGGGCCGTGAAGACTTCACGGTCCCGCTGGTTACGGGACCAGCTGACAGAAGTCTCGGAACTCCGGACCGGTTCGGAGATGGGGGTCCTCCGGCCCGCGGGACTCTTTTACGCGTGTATGTGATGAATAAATGGTCACGTCTGCCAAACGCCACGACGACCCCTCTCTCGTGTTTTCCAAGGAAGCGATTATGAAATCACCACTAAATGTTGCCCTCACGTGGAAAGAATATGATCTAAACTGACAGCATCGCGGGCCCCGCGGCGGCTGGGGCTCGCCGCGGTTCGGCCGCGGTTCGGCTCAGATCGCCGTCGCGTCACCGCGTCCCGCTGCCCCACATTCCTTCATTGTGTCCGGATTACACAATAACCCCCACCCACGCCCACTCCCGGCCTGCCTGTGCCCGTCACTCCCGCGGCTGCCGACATTATGCAACCCGCCGATGTGGCAACAACGGCCGCGTTTGATCGCGGAAGACGGTTCACGAAAACACGGGTTGCACGCGCACACTGTAGCCCTTCACTCGTGGACATGACATCACCGGGTCCGGCGCGCGCGTGCATCTCCGCCCTGAGAAGTGAACCAGCCGCCGGTCGAGGAGCGGATTTGTTCACCGGAACGCACCGACGGGGTCCAGCTGCGGCGGGGTCGAGGCGGGTTACCTGCCCTACCGGCCGCAGGTGACCAAAGCACCGCACCGTCCCGAACAAACCCCACCACAAAGGGGCATCCGCACGCCCCTCGAAGCTGGTTCTTCCCGTGAACACATAATTACCATAACACTGAACTGTGACTCCGTGGACTTTTCAGAGCACACCAGCACCAGGCGAGGAAAACATTTATCACTCAAACGTTAGCCCAACTCACAACTGTACCTTTTCTGCCTCCTGGTCCTTGGACTGGATTTCCGCGCAGAGTGGGGTTTTCCATCAGCTTATAAAGAAAAATATCCTCCCAGTAACGAACCACCCAGCTCCGCTTCCGTGGGTTTTTCCTTTCAAGGTGGTTAGTGACTCATGGATCTGTGTTAGTAGGTCAGTGATTAAGTGTATTGGCAGCGTGAGAATAAACGACAGCTGCCGCAGCCAATCAGAGCTCAGCATTCTTTGACTCTAGCCAATGAGCATGAGCCTCCGCCACTCAGCAGGAAGCTCAAATCCTATTTAAAATGTACGTCGTCATAAACAATACGTTCATTTTTCGTGAGCGTTCATCAGAGCACGCTAATTAAAACTTATTTATATATTTTACTCCACGACCCCGTCTTCCACGGCGGGGCCGGTGCAGCCGTGGTGACATGATGACCTTTGTAAGAAGTTCGCGGCGGGTGGCGTGTGACCTCTGCAGGCCACAGCAGACAACTGTTGGACCTCAGCACCGACACCCGCTGCCGCGCTGCCGCGATAAACCGCTGTGGGCACCGCGTGGGTGTGCTTGTGGACAGCGGTGAAGTCCGTCCGAGGAGGTCTTCCTCCGACATTAACTGACCCTGCACCGCTGCAGCTTGGTTTTAAATAGCCTCCCCGTCACGTGACCCTCCGCGGGTTATGTAACTACATCAGCTGGGACGCCAGTGTCTGTAGCGCGTTTCAGGGCTTCATCTGTTTACTACCGAAATGTCCAGGGAAAGTAATATTAGTTTGAATAAACCTCAAACCACCCAATCCAGCGACCCCACACGGCAGTACTCTTCAAAGTGTTTTGTAGTTTTTTAAGCAGTCATCATTGATTCATCTTATCTGTTCTGTGGTGTAGACGGGCAGGAAGCAGAGCTGCAGGCGCCTCCTTGAAAATGTTAAGATGTACTTTGGAGGTGAAAAGGATGGACGAGATTAAGAATGAGCACGTCAGAGTCGTAGCCAGGGTTGGATGTTTTGGAGTTAAAGAAAGAGGCTAGATTAAGAGGGTTTAGAGTCATAAAGATGAGGAAATGTGCATTAATTGGTAGAAGGTTGCTGGAGATGGAGATGCTGGGCGAGAGATAAAAGGGGCAAGACTAAAGAGGAGAATCCTGGATGAGGTGGAGGAGCACATGCAGCTGACTGGTGTGATGGAGGAAGGTGCAGAAGACGGGATACGACAGAAAAGGATTACTGAAAGATGAAGCATGTGCAGCTTCAAATAAGGAGTTTTAACCACACGTGGGAGTCACTGTAGATGCTATTGTTGGTTTAAAAAACCTACCTGAAAGTACATTTAAATGTTTCTATATATATTTCTATATTGTAAAACAGACCTTAAATAGAACTACATGAGGTGCGTTTTGTCTCTTGTAGTACAAACTGGGTACGTTTGGCATCACTGGATCACGTGGTGTAAATTAAACACAGCTGGAAAGTACTGCTGAAGAGCCCCGTGATCCTGAATAGGAACGAAGATGGATGTACTGATGGATGAAAATTAAATCTTTTTTCCTTTGAAAATAGTAATGTATAATTAAAGAAGCCTCAAAACTGTTTTATTTGTCCCTTGTAACATAATTTAACTTTGGTTCGGAGCATATAAAGGGAACGGGACAACCTCTTCTGTGACAACAGGTTTCTGGGAGACGTCCTGGAGCTCGTGTGAGAGCTCTGCGTACTCCAGAACACAGGCTTTTACTTCTTACCTGGTTTAGTAAACTCAGAACAAGCAGTAAACTGCAGCTTCTGTTCCAGACAGTAGTCTCTTTGTTACCATGGAAACATACCCTCTGATCCCAACTTGGGTTTGTGGTCGAGTTGAAATTTAACCACGGGAGTTTTCCAGAAAGCAGCTATTACTTAGCTGGTTAAGTAAACTCGGAGTAGGTCTAGTAAACCTAAAAAAGCAGAGTATATTTCCCATGGAAACCCAAGCTGGGACGGGGAAGGTTTATTCAGGGCATGCTGAGTATTTTCAGTTCATGTTCACAGAGGTGGGGCTTGGTCGGGGTCATAAACTGGAATTACCACTTGAGCAGAGAGCCACAAAAAACCTGCAAGATTTTCATCATGAAAGGGCGATGACACCAGCGACTGATATTTATCTCACTTACCTCAATTTTCTGGGGCTCAGAAGTATTTTGATAGTGATACGACTTTAAATAACCATCATGTTTAATGCCTGGATAAAAATCCTTTGCCTGGAGTCCATGGACATCACCACATTCTGAGTTTCCTCCCTGTAGATGTTTTTCCAGACCATCCCTTCACACCTTCAGCTGCTTGTTTATGGGTCTTTCTTCCTTTACTTTTGAGTTCTGTAACTCAAAAAAGATGCCCTAATGAATGAAGACCAGGTAACTGAGTTGGCTAATGAAGAATATTTTGTTTCTTTGACTTCAAAAAGTCTGGATTTGCTTCCTCAGCATGTTTAGGGTCATGAACCACCTGCACTGTGAAGCTTTATCTGCGAGTTTTGTAGCATTTGTCTGAGATGGAACAGAGAGTAAAGACCTGCACACCTCTGAACTAATCTACTTTTGTCAGCTGACAGAAGCAGCAGCGGTAGTTAGATGACGGCAGACGAAGACGTGAACCCGAGTGGAAAGCTGTTGTGTGATCATTAAGATTCTTTTATTGGGATCAGTGTTTTTGTTCACTACAGAGTAGAGTCTGTTTACCGTTTTAGTTTCTGCCCTGACTTTACAGTGCACCTTTTAAAATTTGTTAATTTCTTTGACAAATTATAAAAAACAACAATTAAAATAGAAAACTGCTTAAGAAAAGCAAACGGGGCGAAGAGGAAACCAACACCACAGTCAGCAGTCTGCAGCAACTTCACAAGGTTACAAAGCAGCCTGTGCTCATGAAAAAGTACATGTTATCCACAAACGAGGCTTATTTAAATCTCCTAAAACATTCTCATGAATCATACACTTTTATTCTGTCTGTCACGAAACACAGAAGAAAACCCACAAAAGCAACAAGAACAAACGCGTCCTTCAGGAGTGAGGAAGCCAGTGGAACATGCAGCGGTGCAGTTCCTCAGACTGCTCCTGCGCTGCGGTGAACACATCTGGTTGACGGATCACGTGACTGTCAGGCCGGGGAGCTGCGACATCTGGGGTGGGGTGAGGGTTAGGGAGGCGTGGAGCCAACCCTTACCGAACCCAGATGAGCCGTGACTGACACTGAACACCAGAGGGTGAAAAGTCTGTCAAAGCCACCAGCCTGGTTCGATATCAGTAATAATGTAAAAATGTTTGTTTTGCTTCAAAACGGTGAGAACAAATGATTTAAAATGACAACAAAACAGCGTCTAATGAATAAAAGTCACATAACTTCTGGGAGGCACAACCAGTCAACATCGGCAGCATCTCCGAAACACAAAAACATTCAGTCAGTCTTCTTCAAATTGTTCCCTTCATGTAGTGGACGTCTGTGAAGCGAGCACAGTTCTGCTGTCCTCCGAGCACCGCCACCCTTATGTGTCTGCTAAGTGGATCATCAGTTTGTCAGTCTGAAGAGGCTCGCCATCGCCTGGGGGCTCTGCTCCGGACGACTCGCTTGGCTTTCGCTCTTCCTGGGACGCCCTGTCGGCTGAGTCTTCGTCGTTGGTCCTGGAGTCCTCGTTCAGCAGGGCGACCCGTTCTGTGGCGGAGGTGTTGGAGGGGGCAGTGGTGACGTAGCCTGTAGATGTAGATCCACTGCCGCTGTGGTGAGAACTAGCTTTGGAAGCCATTTGCGGGGGGTGGTGCATCTGTTGGGACGGCATGGCCATGGGTATTTGCATGGGGTAAAAGTTCTGCAGGTACGGGTAAGCTGGCATGGGGTGGTAGCCGTTGACGGGGATGTAGAGCTGCGGGGGCACCATTGGCCGATGCATTTGACCCTTCATCGGCATGAACTGGGGCTGATGGAACGGGGAGCTCTTTTTAGGGGTGGTGTAGCGTGATGCAGTCACTGTGCTCATGCTGACGTTGCTCACAGGGCTGGTGCTGAGAGAGCTGGTCTGGGTGGTGTTGCTGGTGCCAGACGTCTGCGCAGGACTGTTGTAGTTGGACAGGCTGTCCCAGGAGCGCAGACGAGCATGGACATCTTTGAAGCGAGGTCTCCTGGCTGGGAACTCACTCCAGCACTCCAGCATCAGGGTGTAAATCCAGGCCGGGCAGTCGTCGGGACAAGGCAGCAGCTGGTGGCTCCGCACCATCTCCATCACATCCTGGTTGGAGTAGCCACAGTACGGCTGAAGACCATAGCTGAACGTCTCCCAGAGCAACACGCCATAGGACCAGACGTCAGAGTCGGTGGAGAACTTGCCGTACATAATAGCTTCAGGGGACATCCAGCGAATAGGGAAGGGACTTGTTCCCATGAGATTGTAGTAATCAGCGGAGTAGACTTCTCTGAATAAACCCACATCCAGGATCTTGATACTGAGTTTGTCAAAGACCAGGATGTTCCGAGCAGCAAGGTCTTTATGGACCACTTGGTTGCTGGAGAGGTACTCCATCCCAGCAGCAATCTGAGTGATGATGTGCAGAAAATCCGCCTGCTCCAGCGTGGACTTGGTTGTTCTGTCATCGTCTGAACTGCCAACATCTGAGTTGGGGGAACGCATCACCAGGTACTCATGTAGGTCACCGAGACTGGAGTAGGTGAAGATCATGCTCATCGGCTGCTCTTTGGTAACCACCCCAATCAAACAAACAATGTTTTGGTGCTGCAGGTGTAGGCGGAGCATGGCTTCATGGCGAAACTCCTCACAGAGGGTGGCATCCACCTTGTCCTTTAAAGTCTTGATGGCCACCACCTGGGTCTGCTCGCCAGGGGCTGTGCCATACAGGTGGCCCTTGTAAACCAGACCAAAGCGGTCCTCGCCGAGCTCCTCCATAAATCGCACGGCAGACAGGTTGATCTCCCGGAGCTTAGTCTGGAGAGAAAGAAAAGAATAAAACACAAAAATAAGACCCCTTATAGGTCACATTGGCTCTTCGTGATGTGTGTTCAGATGAGCATGTCAGAGAAAAACACACCTGTGGGTTTTGGAGTTGTATTAAGAGAAAATATGTATCATCTGAAATACTGTAGTTTAAAATCAAAAGAACTTAAATAACAAAAACAGGTGAAATAAAGAAATGACAAAGTGCCAAGAAAAATAGATGAAGCAATTAGAATGAAGTGAAATTTCGATTTGCCATGAAATGTGATCTGGTCTTTACCTACAATTATAATTTGTCACATCTTAATTAATTTTTTCCAATGAAACATTTACTGTGCCGGATGGAAATTGTAAATGAACCCATAACTTGAATGATGTAACGTAAAGAGTTTTAAGCTACTTAACAAAAGACGGTCAAGGATGTTAAGATTTATGTTCATACGAAACATCTTTGAAGTAAAATAGGTATGCATTTATTTATATACATTTATGTCCATTATATACATAAACTACATGAAATGACACAAAACAAAAGTTGCTGATCAGCATAAGGCTGAAAACAGATTCAAAAGCAGCTCTGAACGTGTTGAGGCATCCTCCAGCTGGAGAACGTTTCTCCTCCCACCTGCAGATGTCCACAGCTACCTGGACCTGCAGATGTCCTCAGCTACGAGAACCTGCAGGCGTCCTCAGCTACAAGGACCTGCAGACGTCCTCAGCTACGAGAACCTGCAGGCGTCCTCAGCTACAAGGACCTGCAGACGTCCTCAGCTACCAGGACCTGCAGGCGTCCTCAGCTACAAGGACCTGCAGACGTCCTCAGCTACGAGAACCTGCAGGCGTCCTAAGCTACAAGGACCTGCAGACGTCCACAGCTACGAGAACCTGCAGACGTCCACAGCTACAAGGACCTTCAGGCGTCCTCAGCTACAAGGACCTGCAGGCGTCCTCAGCTACCAGGACCTGCAGGCGTCCTCAGCTACGAGAACCTGCAGGCGTCCTCAGCTACGAGAACCTGCAGGCGTCCTCAGCTACAAGGACCTGCAGACGTCCTCAGCTACGAGAACCTGCAGGCCTCCTCAGCTACAAGGACCTGCAGGCGTCCTCAGCTACGAGAACCTGCAGGCGTCCTCAGCTACAAGGACCTGCAGACGTCCTCAGCTACCAGGACCTGCAGACGTCCACAGCTACCAGGACCTGCAGACGTCCACAGCTACCAGGACCTGCAGACGTCCTCAGCTACCAGGACCTGCAGACGTCCACAGCTACCAGGACCTGCAGACGTCCACAGCTACCAGGACCTGCAGACGTCCACAGCTACCAGGACCTGCAGACGTCCACAGCTACCAGGACCTGCAGACGTCCACAGCTACCAGGACCTGCAGGCGTCCTCAGCTACGAGAACCTGCAGACGTCCACAGCTACCAGGACCTGCAGACGTCCACAGCTACCAGGACCTGCAGGCGTCCTCAGCTACGAGAACCTGCAGACGTCCTCAGCTACCAGGACCTGCAGATGTCCACAGCTACCAGGACCTGCAGATGTCCACAGCTACCAGGACCTGCAGGCGTCCTCAGCTACGAGAACCTGCAGACGTCCTCAGTTACATCCCTCACACACTGACTGCATAGATACGACCCTGCGACCTTCACTGCTAAACAAAACTGGGCTGAGCCAATATTTTTAAGCATGTCGCTTCATCATCGACCACTCCAGCCTAATCCCTCTGAGGAGAGGCGTCGCCACAGCGGATCACAGTCGAATTGGCCCAATTTTAAGCCGGACGCCCTTCCTGACGCAACTTCGCACACAGGGACAGATAACCAACCATTCACACTCACACACACCTACGGGCAATTTAAAGTCGTCCATCAGCCTGACATGCATGTTTTTGGACTGTGGGAAGAACCCACTCAAGCACGGGGAGAACCTGCACACTCCAAACAGAAAGACCCCCGCCGGGCCCGGGAGTCCAACCAGGAGCCTTGTTGCTGTGAGACAACCGTGCTCACCACTCAGCCACCGTGCTGGCCCGAAACACGTTGCTTGGAGACCTTGAACTCCGAGTAATTCAATCCATCTGGTGATACTACTCTACACTAAACATCTTCAAGCTTTTACGGTTGGTACTTATTTCTTTGATCTTCATCTGGTCGCAGCTCTTTTTATAGTAACAGTCTGAGAAATCTTTGTCCCCCGTTTTGCACTTATAAGCTCTTCTAGATCGCCGACGCACGTGATTTTCCATTCAAATCCAACTTTATCCTTAAGTGTTTCCCGGATCCTATGAGCAATCTTCCAAAACAGAACCAGAGAGTGGCTTCCACATGACCTCCAGCAGGCCGTCTGGTTTCAGTATTTAGTGCAACAGAACCGGATCCCGTTCTCCCAACTGGATTGGCTCCTGGAAAGAGAACTTGTTATGGACCATCCCTGCTTGCAGATCCCATTTTCCAGTCTTACTTTTGTTTTGGCCTCTGATTCCCATCTTGCTTTAATGTTCAAAATGGCATTTTCTTTCAACTGCTGAAGCGCCACATATGTTCCAGATATTGATTTCAGATAACAATCTCTCGTATACTTATAAAATACTTCAAAAGCTTTTTCTAAACTCTCCATAAATACAGCTGAACAGCAAAATTACCCTCTGAATAGGAAAGGAACATAACTGGGAATATTTGCTGGTTAGTATTTTTATTTAGGAATAGCAGGATTAGAATTCACTTCTGCCTGAAGGCCCAGTTCAGGGTTCTGTTTGGGGATCCGTGTTGTGTGATGAGAAGGTTCCAACCCTTTTAGATGATCTGCTGGTGCGTTCATCTGTTATACCAGAAAACTGGTTAGATTTGTGAATCTAAAATCAAATTCAAGTTGAGCTGGCCAAATAAATCCTAACAAGTAAACGCTAAAATTTACTGATGCGATCCGGGCCGGAACAGTGAGTTCGGACCGTTAATGTACACAAAAACCTATGAATGAAGACTTTCTGAACTTCCTTAATCACACAAAAAATTAAAAAATAATAGTAACTTTATCAACTTCTAAATTTGTAAGAGAAAAGTCATGAATTATGAATTTATGAACTCACATTTTCAAAAGAAAACTATAATATTGATCATAAACTTTTAAAACGTTTGAGATCACCGATGGCACATACCGGTGAAACGTTTAATACTATTTAATACCTCTTCATTTATACTTGAAGCAAAATGATAAAAATGTGTTTAAGGAGGACTTCACTTAAAACACAGATAAACACCGATACCGAGGCTGAACCTTGGTGACCACAGGCGCCGTCTGAACCTGCACCATCTGCATAAAACAACTCTCCGAAGTTTCCTGTAGGTGGACGTGTCGGGCGGTGGACGTGTTGGGCGGTGGACGTGTTGGGCGGTGGACGTGTTGGGAGGTGGATGTGTCGGGCGGTGGATGTGTTGGGTGGTGGATGTGTCGGGCGGTGGACGTGTTGGGCGGTGGACGTGCTGGGCGGTGGACGTGTTGGGTGGTGGATGTGTCGGGCGGTGGACGTGTTGGGCGGTGGATGTCTTTGGCGGTGGACGTGTTGGGTGGTGGATGTGTCGGGCGGTGGACGTGTTGGGCGGTGGACGTGTCGGGCGGTGGATGTGTCGGGCGGTGGACGTGTTGGGCGGTGGACGTGTTGGGCGGTGGACGTGTCGGGCGGTGGACGTGTTGGGCGGTGGACGTGCTGGGCGGTGGATGTGTTGGGTGGTGGGCGTGTTCGGCGGTGGATGTGTTCGGCGGTGGATGTGTTCGGCGGTGGATGTGTTCGGCGGTGGATGTGTCCTCCACCAGGGTTCTGGAATTTCAGGGCTCTCGTGGTGACTTCACCTCTTTCTAACGTATCTTAAAAGTTAAGTTTATTATTGTAAATTGTAAACTGCTTTGTTATTTTCATTCTTGTTGAATTCCCAGTGAATTGTTTATTTTTCCAGAATCTTCCAGACGGCAGAAGCCGTCTAGCTCTTAAGTGGCTCTTTGCAGATGTGTGGTGAAGGTGGAGTGTGAATGAGCGGTTGGTCCTACCTGGTGTTTCTGCTGACTCAGCAGAGACAGCTCCACCTCCTGGCTGGGCGAGACGCCGAGCTGGCAGCGGGGGGGCGTGCTCGTAGAACACTTCTGTTTGTTTCGGCACTTGCAGACCAGAAAGAAGAGGCAAGCGATGACTAATGGGATGGAAATCGCCGGGATCAGGATGAACAGGATCTCCTTCCGAGCGTTCTCCCGAGGCTCTGTTGAGATAGATGATGAATAGCTGTCACGCGTTCATCGATTTAGTTGTGACGAGAACCGCCGAGACTAAGAAAAGCTCACTGAAAACAAGAAAGTTCTACTTTGGACCGTCAGACACATTCCAAGCCAGGAAACCTGCACATCTTTGGAAAAGCGCAAACATCTGACTGACATGCATCAGGTGCAGTGGGAGTAATCCGTACTTTGCAGTGCTGTTCTCCTTCACCTTTTCCCAGAAGTCATTGCTACAGCAGATTTCAAACCGAATCAGGTTGGTGGACTTCACAGAAAAGCTGCACATTTCAGAACATGGCTTTAAGGATTTTTCCAATATTAATAATCTCAATTATAAAACCTTGTAAAACATGGACCATATAGAACATTTAAAAACTAATAAAATGCAGTGATTCTCACATGTCTGACTCACTTCTTTGCAGACAGCTTTTATAATGTTCCTTCACTTTCACTTCACCCAGTTTGTTGACTAACATTCATCTTTGTTTGTCAGACTCGCAGCACATGTTGGTACGAGGCAACTGAATACTAATAAGGAGGTAAAAGAAAAAAAAAATATTTCTTCCCCAAAAAGGTGATGGACAGAAGATCTTCACTTTGTTAACAAACGTGTGAGAAAAATCTTTGAAACAACACTTGAAACAGTTTGTATTAATTTTACATCCCTGTCAACAACTGGGACATGTGCAGACTGAAACCCGGTCTGGTTCCAGCCCGGTTCTCCTGCACGGTTCTCCTGCCCACCACCATGTCTGAAGGTCTCTTGGTAGATCCCCAACACGGATCCCTACACTGATGCTGTTGAGAACGACTGACGATTGGCAGTCTGAATGGACCACTTCTCTTGCACTTTTAGATGTGTTTCAGTAAAATTTTCAGTAAAATCAGGAAAACGTGCGCTGCAGCAGCTTTGGGAGGAATTCAACTGGGTTTACACCATCAGCCCTTTCTCCCCTGGTTCTTACTACGCCTTGAAATGCGACCTCAGGTTAACAACGATACGTGATATGTTACACCTACTAATACACTACACACTCTTCACCCGTCCCAGCATCCTCCCCTTCAGCCTCCAGCCAAACAGACCTCCCGTCCTGCCTCGACCCACAGCTTCCCTGTCACCTCGGCTGTCTCATCTGGCCCCTCAGTCATGAATCTCGTTGCCGCTCCATCGTTATCCCAAACCACATCGGGACATGCTGGGCTACTGGACCACTGGCTTGTCTCCCAAACTTTTACCTTCGGTGAACAAGGAAGGCTTGTTCATGGACTTCAGAAGGAGGTCTGGAGGAAGCGGGGTCCATGAACTCTAACTGAATTTTCCAACATTTCCTACCCAACCTTCACAGAACCTGTAACGGGACGGCTTCTGCGCTGCTGTACTTACTACAGGGCTGGATGTCGCACAGGTCCACGCGGACCTGAGGGTCCAGCGTGAAGCACCAGGGCGCCTCCATGTGGCCACCGGGGTTACGACAGAAGTTGTGACTTCCCCAGAGCTCGGGGAACTCCTGTGAGAGGTGGTGGCTGTGAGGGGTCTGCGAGCTCCACGGCTGGCACAGGTGGCCAGATTTCGTGACGCTGACTGTACCCCGGTAGTCCGCCCCACTTCCGTTGAAGCAGCTGTGATCCGAAGGAGAATCTGCAGACAGGTTCAAACCTTCATGAGGTAAAACTGAACAACAAAGCCCCATCAATCATTCAGTCATCAAGGGACACGCTTGTCTCTGCTCTCAGTATTTAAGTAAATGGAACAGTTCCAGATTATTTTTTTGTCTCATTACCTGGACTAAGTGCAATGAAGAATCAAGCAGTTCTTAATTACACTTTATCAGATAATCTCAATATGTAGAAAAGGGATATTTTCCACTGCTTCCATCCTCCATCTGTGTGTTTTATAAGACGAGTTAATGTGAGCCGCTGTGGTAATACGGTCTGAAACCCTGACTTTGGTGTCAGGTGGTGGGAATGTTAATTATGCCATGTTCACGTGCCTTGTATGTTTGAATGAAGCAGGAACGTTACACTACCCAAAGGCTCAACACGCGAGTGTTTTAAAGCCCACATTCCACATAACAGACAAATGCTGTAAAACGGATTTGAGCACGCCACAACGTGAACTTACGCGAGCCCAGTTTGTCTGGCGGCACTCCTATCCTGATACAAGACGCAGCCTCGGGGGTGCCGGTCTTTGGAAGCAGGCGGCAGTTGGGGAGCTCCAGCTGCATGAGGATCATGGGGTTGGACCGGGCGATGGTGTACTCGGAGTAGCAGAGGTTGTTCTCCAGCGCCTCGCACTCATCTCGACAGAGCTGGCGGCGCCGGGGGCTCCTGGAGTTCTCGTCGCACAGAGGGAAGACGTAGTAGCAGAAGGACGGGATGGAAAATCTTGAGCACTGGTCCGACAGGTGGGTGGAGGTGCCGATCATCGTGAAGGCAGCTTCCAGAGAGGAGGAAGAGGAACGTGTGTGAACAATCACAGTTTAATTTAATAACACCAGCTTGTGCAGCACATGGAGTCAGACACTCCCTCACCAGTGATGCGGTTCTCACTCTCCCCCTGCATCTGCAGAGACTCCACATAGATGCTCTGGTTACCGAGGAAACGAGCGCAGGCGATGCCACGATACGGCTGGCAGAAACCCTTATTACTCGACCTGTCAAGAAAAATCACACTAAACGTGAGGAAGAGCCGTTGATGAAGTCTACCTTTCAATATCAGGTGGATCAAAAGAAACAACAGAAGAAACATGGAAAAGGCAAGAACCTGACTGGACAGATGGTTTGGTCCGTCTGAAAAAGGACTGAAACCCACCTATGCAACAGGTCCGGGTCTGTTCCCCTTGTGTGTGCTCAGGTTAAAGTGGCAGTGCACACACACGTTCACACTGAACGAGTTCACACTGAACTCCACCAACGGTGCAACTGCACAAGAGTTTGTTTTAAGTGAACGAAAAAGCATCCTGATAACTACAGCCCATGACGGAAATCCCAGAATTCCCGTTTACAGCACGGTTGTACTTACAATCCTGAGCTTATCAGCAGTCTTGAGAGGAAAAAGAAAAACAACTGAGAGGTATTTTCAATGTGGCTGGAGACTTTAATGAAACAAACCGCAGGATTACTTCCCGTGACTGGACCAGACCAGACCAGACCGGACTGGACCGGACCCAGTAAACGCTAAGAACAATGTTTAAAACCAGAGAAGAACAAAGACTCAAAACTGTAGCTGTAAATTAGAGCTAAAAATAAACAGACGCACATTTCTGAGGCTTCATTCAGGCACAGAACAGTCGGTCTGAGCGGTTTAAACTTCAGAACCACCTTGAATTCTGACTGAATGATCTTCTAAGTCCTCATTTCAAACACCAGTCAGTACTTTTGTTATGCGTTTCTGATGGTTCTGACATTGTAGGTCTGCTCAGCTCTTAAAAACCAGGGTTGCCATGGTGATGCATTAGCCTCGACTAAGAATGTTGGTCTCGGGTCTCAAGTGACTGGTTAGGAAATAAAATCCAACTCCTCCCCTTTGGAAACAGATTAAGGTGAATAACGTTGACCTCAGTTGGAACAAGAGTGACAAGCAGATGATTATCCTGGTCCACATCGCCGTTATCCAGCTCCGAAAAGTGAAAAACAAACCAGCACTGCAGGAAGTTAAATACAAGGAATTTCTGCAGCCTTTCAGGTCATGTTGGCACTCAAAGCACTTTATAGTCTTATTTACACAGAAAGGTCCTGCATGTAATCAGACAAAAACCCCCACGCCAAGAACAGCGGGGGGCCTGGGGGTCCGAGTCTTGCTCAAGGACACTTCTGAAACTGGGGATCAAGCTGCTGGCCGTCTGATTGGTGGAGGACTTCCTCTCCAAAGCTACAGCTGAACCACGTTAACAGAAGGAGATCCAGTTGGTGGCTCATAGTTTAGACTGAAGGGATTTACTCGCTGAAAATATCTCAAAGCAGGAAGCGTTTCATCGGTGGATAAACCGCAGCTGCTAGTGAGGACTTGTGTGCAGTATAACATCCCGCCAGGAGATGGCCATCTGTGACGCAGCAGAAGGTCCTGGTCCAGAACTCTGAACTGAGAGTCCAACAGCCTGTTTTTTGTTTGTTTTTTTTTGTGTTTTTTTGCTTTTAACTGCCTCATATTTAATGCCTCAGAGATGACAAGTATCACCATGTCTTCCTGAGATTCAGTGTCTGAATGCAGTAAACTGAACTCCTGAACCCGGTTCACATTTCTGCTGCTGACTAAGGATGCGCTGCCAACTTCGACTCAAAGGAAAAGTTGTGATTAATTCAAGTTCCATTATTGTCTTTCATAAGAAAAATAATGAAACATTAAAAGCTCAAGAGCCAAGTGAGTGTGAATCTGACGAAACCGTGCCACGTTGCTAAATCTGTGACGAATCAAGACACATTCGGCAGAACTGTTAATTAATTTTAAAAGTATTTGTTTTTTCACTCTGCACACTCCCACTTCCTGTCCTTTATTTTCAACAAGACGTCTGCACATAAAAGTGCTTGGGCTTGAAACTTGAACCACCATTTGAAGGACCGCTGCAGAGCAGATGTCCAGATTCTGAATAAAAATCTAATTCCGGTAACGTTATTGATGTTGTTTTTGCTGACATGTGGAAAGATCACAGAGGGATTCGCCTGACGGTGGTCCAGAAGTGGGCACAGCCTCCTGTGTTCTGAAAACCCTGCAGCAGTTTGCACCCATGAACCCTGCAGCATGTGGAAGGACATCGAGACCACGTCAGAGATGATGCAGCATCCTCCAGGGACTGCGTCCTCCTGACCGTCTCACAATTCAAGGCCTTCGTCACCACCAGGCTCTGCCGTGTACCAGGTGAGCTGCCTTCGGAGTCCTGTCTCCATTATTTTGTAGTAGAAGTAAATAGTGACACTATTTTGCGTTTCTCCTCTCGTGATAAGTCCATCTGAGAATAAAGGTGATGGAGGTCACTGCCCGTGACTTCATGCGGCAGAAGTGGATTCAAAACTTTAGAATGACTCTAATGCAATACAATAACTCCTCTTGTTGCACGGCGGCTTATCTGACCTGCAGATGTGAAAAAACATGTTTCTGCTGCAGATTTTTGTGAAAATGTCCATTTTTGAACTGCAGGAAGTCTCATAGAAACATTAAAAACTTAGTTTTGTTGCATTCACAGGAGTTTGACATGTTCCCATTAGGTGCATCTGGGGTCCAGTTTGTGCACTTTTATAGTATTTGGAAATGCACCTAGAGTGGATAATGCAGATGTGAGGAGGCCCCAGCTCAGATAACAACCGGGGCTGGGCTCTAACGGGCCGTGGACATTTTTAACACTTCTTTGTCCAGGGTTTCTGCATCTTCATGCTTTCAGACTCCTGCCATGAGTCCTGCACCAAAGACCTCAAAAGCCATGAAGTGTTCTGATGAGCAGGTTGTATCGGGAACAGCACTGGTGACGCCATGGACTCTCATCAGTTTCATCAGCAAGAATGGCTCTCTGATGATGAAGCATCTTCTGTGGTGAACCCAGGCCTCATCTACCCGGGGAACAGGGACTCTGTTGTCAGACTGCTCTTCTTGCACAGTGCCATCTTCAATAACATCCTACAAACCATGAAAAGCACCCCGAACAAAAGCCTCTTTTTAACTGGGTTCTGGACTTTTTACAGAACAGGTTGCAGATGTTAGGGATCCACATTTCCTCCTCTCCCATCATTCTCAGCACCGACAGAGGTGCAATGATCTCCCACAACAATCAGCCAAGGTACAGCTGAGAGGTGAAACATCTGGAGGTGTGACGCAGAGCGAACACTCTCCATCGATGTAAAGATTAAGATGATGATTTCAGGAGGGCTTAGTTCCTCCTCCGTCTGCTCTACATCAAAAGATCAGCTGCTGAGATGGTCTCAAGCTTCTAACGCATGGAGGTGATGTTGCTGATGAGCCTATGTGGAGGGTTAACACCCCCCTGATAGAGGAGGCTCATTAGCACCTCCACTCTCTGAGGAGACTGAAGCATGCAGGTCTGGGTGCCTCGGCCCTCACCACCTACTCCAGCTGTGTCGTCAAATCCATCTTCAGTGTTGCTTCACCGTGTGGCTTGGTAACAGCCAGGAAAGCCTGGAGAGGGTGGTGAAGGGCGCAGAGGATCAAAGACGCGGCCTGCCTGTCATCGGTGACATTTACATCAGCAGCTGTGGAGGAAAAAGGCTTCCCACATGATGAAGGACGGCACTCCCCCTGACATGGACTGCTGATCCCTTCTGGCAGAAGGACGTGAAGTATGAAGCTGCACTTACACACCTGGCCTGGTGTGTTGATGTATTTGGTCTGGTTTCACCCGTTTCCCGTTTTTTTATGCAGCTCGTTTAAACCTGACACGTGTACAGCCACTTATATCTGCTCTTACTTGCACAGATTTGATGCATCTATTGTGCTCAGGGATTCCTATTTATTTTTAAAGTTGATTTTTGTGTACCTCATTCTCTACTGGGATCCTGGGAAACTAATGAACCCTTTTATTAAATGACAGAAACGATCTGGGACGTGTGACTCTTATTAGGAGACCTCGTTTTTGTACTTTCGAGAACACTTTGCCTCCAGTCTAGTTTTGGGTCCCTGCCAGTTTTGCTGCACACCTGCAGCCCGTCATGACTCACCTTACTAACCTGGACACACCCCCTCCCGCCGACATTCCAGCAGCCTTTCCTGTGCTTCTGTCCCTCTGCGTTCGGGTATTTTAGGTATGAACTCTCATTCCCAGACTCTATAGCACGTATTTGTGTCTAACACAGTGAACCATCATGATTTTGTTGTTTTTTTTGCATTTATGGCCTTTAGGAATCAGAAGACATTATGTATTTAAAAACATGTATAAAATATTCTAGTTTAAGGTAGAAAATTAAGCTGGCATGGGTTTATTTGCCTAATTTAGTGGTTGTTGAGCAAAAGAACAACTGATACCACAGTTTCTGGTAGAAATCTGAAAATAATTAAAACCTGTCCAGTAAAAAAAACAAACAACTGATGACTTGGATAAATAAAATCTATGAAATAAAACCCCAAAAGGTTATTCTTAGATAAATAAAACACATCAAATGGAGCTAAGGTTATCAAAAAAGAAAAAGGTAATGCCCCAAGTAAAGAAGGTGATAACTTACGGTACATCGGGTCCATGGGTCGGCATCTGTCCTGAAAATCCAAACAAGACTCATCAGAGAATGCACCACACATTTTCTTTAATGCTCCTGCTCAACATGCAAGAAAGGTTGACAGTATTTACAGTTGAAGTGCAAAGACACAAGAACCCGTCACATTTGACTTGACAGAGATCTAGAAGAAGGTTCCTGTTTCCAGGGCCTTACCCAGTTTGACCCACAGCACCCCAGTGGCAGAGATCTGCTTCAGCGAGTTGGAGGCCACGCACTGATAATACCCCGTGTCTGTGGTGTCCAGGTCCTGGATGCGGAGCTTGGAGCCCGCCTCAGTCCGACGGATGCTGATGCGCCCCTGCTCCTGGACCAAAGGGGCATCGTTTTTGAGCCAGCGGATGGAGGGTCGTGGGTTTCCTGCAACCTTGCAGAACAACGTGGCTGTCTGGCCCTGGAAGTGAGTGATGTTGTTGACTGGCTCCTGGAATTCCAAGAAATAACCTGGAGGAGGTAAAACGCAGCCATCTGAGTGAGACAGGAGGCTTTAAACCTGAGAAACAATTTCAATCTACATGAATGAAACAGAAAAAAAAACATGTACAGAACATGTGAGAACATGTAAAGGTCCCGTCACTGGTCCAGATTACAGTCTTATCTCCACCGCATTTCAAGTTTGTTTCATTCAAAACTCAACTATTTTAATTTACTTCTATTCACAGAATCTGATGGAATCCAGTAACATCCAACATACCAAGACTAAACCTAATGGTTCAGTTGCGATTGGTTCGGTACGTTCTGTACCGATGGATAGTGAATGGGGGACCAGGGGTACCAGACCCAAAATTGTTAGGACTGGACAGGCTAAATGAAACCTGATCTACCCTCAACCACTTTGCTTCTCACTTGTAAGTTTCTTTAAAATAAAGAGTCATTTATTCCACTTGTGGAATCCTTCCTTGTTACAGAAACAGCAAAAACAAATTCTCAAAATTGGAATAAAAATGTACCAAAACAGTCATATAGATAGACATCACATATGGTTTTTTTCAAAGAAAATAGGTATATAAAAGTGCATAGGTTGAAAGAAATACAACACATGGAGGGTCATGAGCTGATAAACTGAAGATGAATATAAATGAGTTTGTCTCCAGAACACAACTGCAGAAACCTTTCAAGCACAGTGTACCACACAGGACACTTCTCTTTGGAGTTGGTTTAACTTAAAATGAGATTACTGTCCACACAGTAAACATAATTCTGAATCCACAGAAACTAAAACTGCTGGACTCTTCTGGAGAATATTTCATCTGCTTATATATGAGGGAGGAGGAGGATCAGTTGTTCCTTTGAACTTTACACAAATCTCTCTGAGACAGATTTAACTTATTTAGGATGTCCGTCTGTCCCCCACCCCCACCCCTCTCACACACACACACACACACACACACACACACACACACACACACACACTACAGTAAACCAGAAAACAAAGGTAACGTTTCATCCCACCTTCAGCTGAGGGTGCAGCTCCACTCTGAGCTTCTGCCAGACCATCTGCTTCCACTGACAGTCCTGGATCAGCTGTGGGAACAGCAGCAAGAAGACAAACAGTCACAAATACAGTAAACAGAAAGCAGGAGCATGCAGACATGGTGGTAGAAGCCCTGAAGCCTCCAACACGCCCACCAACAGTATGAACGGATTGGACCAAAGGAATATCTGAACAACAACCAGTAGGTCTTCTGTATTCAGTCCAGCCCAGATGTGTCCAATAACGCTGAGATCTTTACATCAGTTGGAAAAGGGCCTCACCTCCCGTGAGGTGTTAAAAGAGCCAAGTGTCCTCAGTCCAGTGTTCTTCAGCCGTGGTCGCCAGGGCACACTGTCCTGCATGTTTTAGACGTTGCTCTGCTCCAACAAACTCCTGACTCAAATGACTGGATGACCATCAGCTTGTCATCAAGGCCTCCACAGGTCTGTCAACAGCTAACTGACTAGCAGAGAAACATCTAAAGCATACAGGGGCAGTGGGTCCTGAGGACCAGGAGTGAAGACCACTGTCTTAGAGCATAACCTGTGGAAGCGCCCCTGGTCTCCATCACAGAAACAGACCTGCTTCTAATGCAGTGCAACCTCAGGACCCAGAGATAACAGGCATCAAATACTGAGCTTCGGCCTTATCTAATGCACACAGAGATCTCTTCAGACCCTCAGGATGTTGAGAGGATATTCTGGACCATAGCTGATGAGATATTTAGACAGTTTTCACAATTCTAAGCCGAGGAATCGGATCGGTGAACCCTGCTCATCTTCACTGAGAGACTCCGGGATCATCGCATTAGCTTTTTGTCCTTCGTGTCACTGAGCTGCTGCCAATTAACCTGTTTACTGCCACTTTTTTAAAAAATGAGCTAATATTTATTTATTAAAAACTAAAATATTTCCCCTTCAATATTTAACACATTTTCTCTGTTAAGGAAACAGCTTGTACATCCTTTGTAGATCACCAGGTTCCTCAAAGTGGGTTCAGTTCATGTGAAGATGCAATAAAAAGGAAAATAGCAGAAAACCACATGTAGACGATCCTTTTTTATTTCTGCCTTCATGTTGACAGCATCATGTTGTGGACGGCGGTCTGCAGAGAGGCCGTCTCCGCAGGCTGATGTGGTTTATGTGTTTTAAAAAGCCTTTTCACTAAAGGGAAACAATTCCCTTTGTAGCTTTGTGTAGAGTGCTCAGCAAAATTCAAAATCATATTCTCTGATTGTGAATTGGTTGGCACCATGTGCTCTCCTTCAGCTCATCCACAATTAAAAAAGATTTACTAAACTATGTAGCAGTGGCTGTATTGCTGCACTCTGGGCCATAGTCATAGTCACTGCAGTACAAACACGTTGGAGCAGCCCCATCGTATGAAAAGGATGTCGTTTTAAGCTGCTCTGAGGCCAATCATCTGAGGAGGTGAAGGGAACTCTGTGGAGTCACTGGTTCCCATCACACTTTGAGGACGAAGAACGTGCACCAGAACAAAAGTCTTCCTCGTTCATAGCGGCCCGCTGCTGCCATCTGTTTTAGATGTACTGCACAAGTCTGTGTGGGGAAACAACAGCCAGTGATCTGGTCCTGAAAGAATGTTAACAGGAATCATGAACGCTGGGAGTTGGACGTAAAGAATAAAACAGACATGAGATTCTGATTGAGGAAAACGACACGAGTTTGGATATGAAAGGCAGCCCTCCGTGATTCACACTCTCACAGAGCAGCAGCACATCGATGTGATTCATCAAAGTCTCTACCTGATAAATCCCTGTCATTCCCAAACACCCGTGGAGCAGTGCCAGGCCTCTGTTCCCGACTTACACAGAATCGATTCAGTTTCATTTTAAAACTTTTGCTGCAGTTACGCCTGGCATCAATACTCTGCAGCAGATCAAGAATTTTACAGGGTTGAACTCATCAGGGGCTGTTTCAGTCTTTATACCACAAGGGCTGCGGTCTAAAGTGGACAAACAAACCAGAAGCATTTGGAAATGATGATGTAGTTGGGCAACTTCTAGAGATGGACTGATTGGCTCATGATAAAAAACAGCCAGTATCATCACCGACTGGCCCTGACCTTCATTGGTAACACTTTCTTGTATTGCTATTGATTAATCTGATAAATCCCTTTTCAATATCTTTTTAGTAAATGCAGATGCTTAGAATAGTGAAGAACCCACCGTTTTTTCTTTTTCTATTTTTTTTTTTACATTACTTCTTATTTTATATTGGTAGTTTACAAACAGCAACATACTGTATGTGCACCACTCCCCTTAGGTGGCGTTGAGAGCTAGTTTGCCAAGTCAGTAGATCCTATCGAGTCAGCCACTCTGAGACGGGACGGCTGAAAGAACAGAGGACCGACACAATCCCGGCTGCCTAGATTTCACCTCTGAACCCTGCTAAAGGAAACGCAGCCACTTGTACAACATGTTAGGTACAAACAAACAAATACAGCAGAATCAAGGGGCTGAGCATCCAAATCAAACCTAATGGACTTAAAATAAAACCGGCAGAGCACACAGCCTGCAGCCTCTGCTATCCTTCATTTTTGACAAAGTTGGTGTATCCAGCTGACTATGGTTGACAGATAGAAAACTGGAAATGGCTTCAGCACACAGACGAGCCTTACTAACAGTTCATAGGTGGCACGGACAGGTGCTTACTGACGCAGATCAGTTGTGATTGAAAATGAAACTGCACGACTGTAGACGTTGCCTTTGTTTGTCCAGCAGATTTTTGAGTCTGCACAGTGTTTTTAGAGTGGACATGTGCCCTGGAGCTCAACTGTGATCACCAGAAAGAAAACACAGCAACGATAAGAGCACCAGCTCCGACCAAACGTAAAATAAACAGAGTGTATCTGCTGCAGGAGTGGAGAACCGACTCAGCCCACCAACCTCATGTACGCTCACTGTTTACACAGAACTCTGCAGAGACCACGGAGCATTAAAACTGAAATACTGTCCTAACGCACACAGCTGTTTCCTGACCACCATCCCTCACTGCAGCATCTTCTGACCACTTACATGACGATTTGCCTTTGATGTAGTAAATGCATTTCACTTTGATCACTTTGCTGTGAAAGTGCAGGTTTACTTGTGGTTCCTAGAGTAGTATGTAGAGTAGTAGAACAGCAGGTCGAGTTTTCAGTTATCAGGCTCCTCTCTCGAGGAACAAGTTCCCAGTTTGGGTTGGGAGGCAGACCCCGTTCTGCCTTTAAGGTTAGACTCACAGCTTTCCTTCTTCATAAAGATTATATTCAGGACTGGCTAAAGCCCCGTTTTAGTTATACTGGTCTCGTTCTGGGCTGCTGGGGGACCACCCACGATGCACTGGAATCTGTCCGCACTATGCTCCATTTGCTCTCCACATCGGTACAATATATATCTTTATTACTGGATTTCTTCTTCTTTCTCCACTGGGGCAGCCATAAGCGGCTCGTCTCCCGGTTGGACAGTTTGCAGCTCGAACCCCAGTCATTCCACATGACTGGAGCTCTTTGACTAGACACTGAAGGTCACATTGACGCCAATATGTTGGCTGGTGAATGACTAAAGAAACAAGTGCAGCCTGCTGTACACAGAGCAGACAAACCTGATATGAAGCGCTGAAAGGGCACTGGAAAGTATTTTTAAGAACATAAAATACGGTGAAAAAGAAACCTTATGAGTGCAGTCCATTTAACTCTCCTACAGCACTTACTCGACCTCCTCGGTCAGGAGAAGGTTCCAGTGTTGAGGAAGACGTCCTGCCTTTTACCTAACTCACGGGTTGATGGCAAAATAAGTATCCCTTTAAGAAAAAGAACAACAAATCCATCCGTGTTCAGCTGCTCTAATGTCACACTTTATAAAAGTCCAGGAGACACGGTTACTGGTTTCTGGCCCGCCTCACTGCGGAGCTGAACTCTCCAGAGGTCACCATGAATGCTTCGGGGCTGTGCTTGTAGCCTGTTAACAGCTGAGCCGACGACGTCTCGTGCAGCCTCAGCAACCACCAAAACCACCAGATAAACCTTCCAGGTAGACAACACAGAAACTCACAGCTGACCCGTTAATACCTGGGAGCAGAGACATTCCTTCACGTGTTCTGGATGACCATCTTCACGAGCTCTGCAGCTGGACTGCATCTTTGACCGTCTAGAAGTTCAGAATGTGCTCCTGGAGCCGGGTCTCAGTGAAACACGCAGTTCACGCAATGTGGGAAGTTGATGTGAGCACGTTTGTGACATAAGCACCTAATTAATGACCAGGTTTGGTGCCAACAATGTGCAGGATTGAGAATCTGGACTCTCAGTCCTAGCTGCTCAGAAATCCTGACCAGGTTTTTGAGTTCTGCTGAGTGTAAAGGTATTCCAGGTAAAGCAGGGCTTAAAATGAGAAGGAAAACAGCAGCATATGGTCATTCTAACATAAATGACTGTAGTCATTTCTTTATTGGGTTGTCTTAGAAACAAGCACCGTGGGCTGAAACGATATCCATGATGGTTATTTAGCTGCTCAGTAACAAATGCCTTCCCTAATTTATCTCGACGTCCGTGAAACGTGAGAGAGCAGGACAAATCATCGGAGACACGGTGCTCTGTCGCGGTATTTAATTGTCAGAACAAGAACAATACGTTTTTCCTGGCAGATGCTGAGATCTTGGGTAAAGAGTTCTTGCAGTGAGGAGAACATTCAGCAGATTTTCCCTCTTTCATTTGGCTCGACGCCTGTGGAAAAACAACACGCTGGGACGCTGCAATAATGGCAGGAAAATCTCTGAAGGGTACATTTGGACGGGACTATTCTCTGCTCGGTTGTGTGTATTTATTTGGGTTAATGACACGACCTGCAGGATTTTACTGATGACAGAGAGCCCACTTGCGTTACATACGTAAAGCAGCACCATAAACCACCACGCTGCCGTAGAATAAATGTTTTGTATGTGACTATAGGACAAGCCATAGGCGAGTTGATATTCCAGAAGCCTGGTTGTTGCAGGAAGTGGCTGTGATTGATTACACGTATTAAGTGCCTTGGAAAACATGGTGCTGCGGGCAGCGGGACGCTTTCCCATCAAGCGCTGCTGCATTCCAGGAGCCTGCTGCCTCCGCCGTGAAAGAGCCCTTTGAAAGGCGAGAGGCCAGGCCACCGCTCCATCTCTGGGGCTTGGATTGAGGGCCCTTTGGCACACCTCAACACTTTCCTTCCCTCTCCTGTTTAACCTACTTACGAGTGTGCATGTCCTCCTGCTGCTCGCTCCTCTAACTTTTATGTCCCTGCCGTTCCCTGAGACTTCAGCTTACACAGGTTTTACAGTTGGAGCATGCAGACGCAACGCTGCTGGCTGAGTTTAACTCTTGTGGTCAGAAACAAATGGCTTCAGTGTCGAAGCAGAGCAAGCAGCTGAAAGCTCAAGTGCTGCTCCTCTCCGAGAAGGTCAGTGGTTCATCTGTTTTAGAGTTTTTAGCAGCATGACGGCTTCAGAGCGGTCCAAGACTGATACGTGTCTCGCTGCGCTGCAGTAAGCCGGTACAAGATCCACTAACACATGCAGACATCCTTCACACATTACTATGAGAACGTTTCTGGAGGGTTCAGTGGGACGTCGAGGTGGAGAGGTTTTGAACTATTCAAGCATATAACTTTCCATGGCACGTACTTGGAGTATATAGGAATTAATTGTTAAATTGTGGTAAAATATCATTTACAAACATGAACATAAGAATGTTGTTGCTCATAAGCAGATAAGCAGGCGGAGGTCTGCTTTGATTCAACCAGACCAAACGGAGAAACTTTAACTTCTGGGATGAGGCTGGCTGGGAAGTTTTAAAAATGAGTCCACCTACACTGACCGTCATGGTAAAACGTGCAGTTTTGCAGCATAAACAAACATCTACAGCTTGGCTGAACAAAAACAAGGCCTTCATCTCCATTATTTTCACATCCACCACACCTGTATGGGGGTGATTTTTTTCTTTGCCTTTTTTTTACCACATCAAGCAATACACTTGTGTACAGAAAGGGGCGTGAACGTTTGGCTGGCGGCTCGCGCAGCCAATGACCATCTTTCAACTGCTTTCTATTCAGAGCTGTAGCTTCGAGCAGGCGGCTTGTGCTAACCGAGCGGCGCTAAATGCAGCGGTTATTTCTGAATTTTACCACCAAAATGAAATTTCATAATGGAGATCTCGCTGCAAATATTTACAGATCTGCAGCACCTCCGCTGAAGGCCCCAGGAGCCACGGTGGATCATTTCAGGGCCCGTTCAAGCAGACGTCTGCTGGGACCTGCAGTCACGGTGGTTGTCTCGAAACGCCCCCGGTCTAAACCTGAAATAGCAGCCAGAGAGACGGGAACCGAGAACATGACCCCCGAGCAACAATTATTATTATTTTTTTTTTTCTTCCCTTTCTTGTCAGTATGGACATTGTGCACACCGAAATTAGTCTCTGCTTTTAACCCATCAACTAGTTTCACTAGTGAGCAGTGGGGCTGCTAGCAGGGGAGCAATTGGGAGTTAAGGGCCTTGCTCAGGGGCCCCCAGTGATTTACCATTGTGGGCAACCTGGGTCCTCCACGCCCAAGCCCACCACTGTAACCACTAGGCCACCACTCCCTACCTTTTTTTAAATAAAAAAAAGGTTAGGTAAGACCGGCATATAGAGACGAGTGGAACAGTCTGGAGTGGAAAACTGTTTAGCAGCATCACAGTACTTAGTTAACTAGTGTCTAAAGCTAAATCAGGAGCCGTTTCTCAATGCCAAACACGCCAGATTTGGTCTTCGGTACCTACAAGTTCACCTCAGGAGAACGTACTTCAGATGGCGCGAGGACGCACTTTGGTCCCGCTGCTATTGGACCCATGACACAGTTGATGACTTCATAGCTCGGCCAGCGAGCCCACACATCTTCATAAATCTTGGAGAATATTTTCACATAGGCTCTATTTAAAAAAAAAAAAGCCATAAATCTGAAGTTAGAACAACTACGGTACTTTCAGGACTAAACCTCTTAAATCTATAACATCAGTTGGACTCTACAGCGCAGAGCGTTGTCCTCGTCTCAAGTCTACACGAGTCCAAACTGGATGCAACCTCGTTAAAAACGGCTGAGCAAGAACATTTCCAGTATTTTTAAAAGTACTGGCCAGATGTGGACTTTGGCTGATGTTTCACTGGTCCACTAGAGCAGCCAACGAAACGGTGTAAACCAACTTACAGTTTCTGATTCCCTGGCTAGCTGTATTTGTTTGTAAATTTTATTACTGCAGATAAAATACATTTACCAAGAAAAGCTTCATCTGTATATGAACTGTATATGACTGGTGGCCTAGTGGTTACAGTGGTGGGCGTGGAGAACCCAGGTTCAAGCCCAGGGCTGCCAACAATGGTAAATTACTGAGCCCCTGAGCAAGGCCCTTAACTCCCCGGTTGCTGGTTCTAACACTGCGCCCCACTGCTCACTAGTGAAACTAGTTGATGGGTTAAAAGCAGAGACTAATTTCGGTGTGCATCGTACATGTGTGCATGATGTCCACACTGACAAGAAAGAAAGGGAAAAAAAAAAAACGGAGAACACAGGGCAGAAATTGCATTACATCTAATTTGATGTAATGCATGGTACATGGCAATGGTAATGCATGGTTAATTTGAGCAAGTCTAGAGTGACGGGAACTTTGCCACCATATGCAGATTGAAAAGAAAAGAGTTCTTGAAAGCATGTAGATGTACATGCACGTCTGGGGTGAGATAACAGCGGCCTACATGATCAGAAGCAGAAGAGCAGACGAGCTTCATCTGCCTGCCAAACAGATATTTGGAAAATATGACAGAAGCACAGAAAATGTACATAAAAATATGCGTGTCTCTCAGAAGAGCAGCAGCGGCTGCAATAACGTTTTCAAGACCTGCTGCTGGTGTTGCTTCACGTCTGAGTTAAGTTCTCTCAGATGTCTGAAGTCACCATCGGCTCCAAGTCTAGCCTCGTGGATCCCCCCCCCCCTCCCCCCACCCACTACATTTAGGTTCCTTGCTACTGGCTAACCTGCAATTTTGTAAATTTACAGTTTATTTCATTTAAATTTTTAATTCCAGGAGAATTCCTGAAATTTTGCATCCCCGTGTGGTTACCTTTAACGATGAGTAACTAAAGCAGTCGTCGTCTGGGAGAGTCCAACGTGCTGTGATCAGTTTCAAAACATTTTCACAGGATGTGCACACATGTTTGTGCAGTTTCAGCGTAGCTGCAGCGTAGCTGCAGCCACACACACCATCTCACAGTCTAAACGGGTCAAATCCTGGTCAAGCACCCTCAGATATCTGATTGTAAGCACTCTGAGGGCCTCCTCGGTCTCGCCAGGCACGGCGTCTCAGTTTACTGTGGTGGGACGTTTCAAGACCTCCTCGCTTACAGAGTTAAGTGCAGTCTCACAATGGACGCCGACACTGCAGGCCTTATAACTTTCATACGGGTGGGATCACTGCCTAAAGCTGATCCTGAAGTACAGCGCTTCACAGAGATCTGGTTCTACAAGGTAAAGTACAGTTCAGTCTTTTACCCATCTGAATGCTATGTCAAAGATTAAAGAAGGCATTTACTTCTTCTACGAGTCTACAGTTTCCTGAGATGTGAATGACATATCTGAGATGATTTGGTGAAAATGTCAGTCTACAGTACAGGTTGTTGTACTGGGGGAGGAGTCGGGACGGAATTAACTCCACTCCTCTCTCTCGTGTGGTTTTAGGGGTCTCTTGTCCTACTCAGCAGGACTAGCGTTACCCCAGAACCTGCAGTAATTCAGAAATGACTTCCCAATGGCTGTGCTTCCAGCAGCATCGGCACAGGATAAGTGAAGTCTGTGCATTGCGATAATTTGCAGATATTCCCCGGATGTGCGGTCCAACCTTGTGTTTAATTAAGCAATTAACCTAAACGTTGAATACTGAACTGGAAGTGTCAGATCATACATACTTTTCTTGCCAATTTATTTTATTCATAAATTTCAACTGTTCTTGCTCTTATTATTTTAATTTTCAATCTGCTAAAAATATCTCTACATGAAGTAGATACAATAAATATTATCACTATACATACTGCAGGTGCCATAATTATGTTGGGAAAGAGTCAGTAAAGGTGACTAGAAGACATTTTTCCAGGAATCACTGAATTATTGAGACGTGTGATGCAAGGGAGTAAAATGATCCCATAATCTGTGCGTTTGCTGAAGAGCCGGTGATTTACAGTCCAGGTTCGTGTTGACGAACCACAGACATGATGCATGTACACTGGATTATTATTACAGACGTCTCCTGTCAGTTTAACTTGGGTTTAAATGTAAGGCAGGTCCTCAGATAGTGTTAGTCCCGGGATAATAACTCCCAAGCTGGAAATATGATTTCATTATTTGACATCAGAGTTCAGCTTTGTGCTACCAACTTCTGAGGTTCACTGAATGCAGCACCATGAGAAGCTGGGTGGACATGAAGATGGGCAAGCTGGATCATTTTACTGGATTATTTATCTGGATTTATGTTGTCAGAGAACCTGGAGATCCGACCGAGTCACTGGATGACATATTTTCTGATCAAAGATTTCTGGTCATTAGATTTTACTAATTTATCAGAAGTATTTAGCATGTTTAATTTATTTATTTTAATTTCCATTGTCATTTTCCTCTCATATCAACAGATAATTTATCTGTCTGATAGATTCCTTGTCTAGTTAGTTCAGGTGTCTTTTTCTTTGGTCACATTTTCCAAGTGTCAGAAGTGATTGGCTGACAGATTTTCAGGTGGAGCCGCCCGCTCTTCTGCCTCGGATCACACGCTGAAGGGCGTTTGGAGTCATCTCGCTCAGGTTGGTCACATCCTTCCTGGAAGAGACGATGTTTCTGGACGCAAGAGCATTGCTAAAAACAAAAACATGCATCTGTTTTCCTCCATCAAATGCACAGATCATTTCTAGAGTCCTGCAGATGACACCAAGCCTATTACAACCACATCACTCGAGCCATCACAAGAAGTACATCTGAGGAGGCATAATCAAGAGTAGGTGAGCTACGTCAGGCTGGACAGGGAGACAGCATCACCTCGGAGTGTTCAGGCATCCATCAGTCCACACTTAGACCAAGTATTTGTAAATGAACAGTTTAATATGTGGCTGCTGTTCCTAGAGGTTGGTGCCGAACTAAAATGACTCCGAAGACAAAGACACGACACAGACTCCTCGCTGAGGTGAAGATGAACCCACGAGGAACCGGCAAACTTCTCAGTCCACCCCCCAACTCGGCGATAGTCTACTTGCATATACAGGACATACGTTTTATATTTATACTTTATATTTATTCTTATATACGCAACATTTGCACATTTGTTACTTTTTTTTGTTTAGTTGCTGCATCATAGGCCTTTGAAGAAAACTATTTCAATCCTGTATTGTGTTGCACAAGTCAGAACTGACAATAAAGTTGACTTGACTTGACGTAAGTCACTCAACAGGCAGGATGTCCACGGTAGAAGACCACAGACGAACCCGTGATGAACAGCTTAGATCATGACATGTTCAAAATAGAAAAGTCGGCTGTCCCAACCCAACCATTCTCAACCACTACATTTCCTGGGATGGCATGAGCTGGAAGGTCAACGTCTCTAAAATGATTAGAGATCTTTAACTTTGCTCATGAAGACCAAAACCATGAATAAACCTGTGCACTAGCTTTACACGCTGCATCGTATAAATGAGCAAATATAATCAAAGAACAGAAAAACTAGAACATCTGGGAGCATTTAGGGGAAAAACGTTCCAAAGGCTCTCCGTACGTGTTGCCATTCTTGCCTGATGCAATCTGTATCTGAAGCAGAACCTGAAGTTGGCAGTGTGGGCTGGGTTTACTTTCATGATCCCGTTACTGCATGAAGCAGGACCGGCAGGTGTAGGACCAGAGGAAGAGACAACTACTGAACCGCCCATCCGTAAACTAAATGACAGGCTTGTTCTGCACAGAAGCCCCTGAAAACCGACTGCAGGAAAACGCCTGTCTGCTGGACTGAGCTACCAAGCAAATGGAGAGGAATGAAAAGGCAAATCAGACCGGGAAGAAATCAGAGCGGAAATCCTAAACTATTATTGTCCCCGGCCAAACCCAGATAAAGTCAGAATGGAATGTGTACGAGTATGTTATTAAAAGTTCGACAAATTGCCTCAGTCGTCCAGCAAACCCCCCAACCCCCGCCCCTGCACTGTGAAAGGAGACGCCCTGAAATTATGACACCCCCCTCCACCCCCCGCCATAAAAGTTTAAGGACAGTGATCTGATGGAAGCACCCTGAGTGAAAACAGCCCCGAGTGCCCTGAAGCAACATGCTGTGCTCCCACTCAAGCAGGTTTATGCGGCTCCAAAACAAAGTGTTTCTCTTTAAAGAGCACACATGCGCCTTCGGTGCCCCGTTACTCCTTCACTTCACATGTAGACACTTAATGATCCTCGCTAAGGCTGCAAAACTCCAGGAATGTTCAAAGTTGGAAACTTTCAAAAGAGATTTAAAGAAACATTCCAGAGTTTAGACAACTCTGGTCTATTATTAGATGGTGAGGAGTATAAACTTTCATTGGGGACCAGGATGAAGTGAATCAAAGCTTTGTGGATGCACAGCTGGAGGCAGAATGACGAGTGCGTCTTAATGGCGTGGTCGCTGCGTGAAAGCGGCTGTTGTCTGGACAGATGAGGGGGAATCGCTCCCAGAAGAAAAACAACTGCAAGGAGGCTGAAAATATCCACGACGATATACAACCATCAGAGCATGCCATGGTGATGGCAAACATCTATCCTCACCAGGACATCTCCGTAAGACAGCTTAATCGTCGCTGTAATCTTTTGTCTTTAAACGGGTCAAAATGCAGACAAATGTAGGCATCGTCTTGATGGACCAGAGGCGGATACGAAGAGACCCAGAACCGCATATCAGGAATCGCGTGTAAGAGCTGAAAGAGCTGCATTAACAAACTGAACCAAACTGGTTCTGTAGCAGATCAAAAATGTTCCCTCGTCTAGAACACGCCGAAGCAGACGCCCGGTTTAACAGTAACAAGCCGTGTTTTAGTATGAAACTCACTGGTCCGTCCTCTTCAGCATTTACTGGGACTACATGTAAAAACCCTTCAAGTCCACAGGCAGAACCGTTTCATGACCAACTAAAACTAAAATCAAATCGAGTCTAGACTTCCATTTAAAAAGGGAGAGATTTCTCTCATGAAATACAAAGCCAGCCCTTTCCTCCCAAATTAGGAGGAATTCATGCCACAAATTCCCTCCTGCTTGGTCTGCTGGTGGTATTTTGAATCTAAACCCATAAGTAAGTATATTCCTGGTCAGGACAGACATTTGTCCTGTCATGTTTTATGTCAACCTCCAGTTCTACCGTTTCACCTACAAACGGACACTTGTGGGACCAAGTGTCTGTTTGTCCGAGAAGACGCCATCAGGTTTCCTCAATCAGTGGAGGAAGTTCAACGAGTCGTTCCGTGTTTCTATGGTCTCAGTCCTGACTGTGTTAAGCAGCTCATATCTAACCTGCTCCCACGTGGATTCTGTTCAGAGGCTCACCAGAGCTTCCTCATCTCACCAATCTGCCTTCCTGGAACGTTTCTGAAACAGCGTCACTCGCATCGCTGCATAGCCTCCCTGGTTGTTGGATCTTCCTACAGAAAGAACCTTATTTCCAGCTACTCTCAGTCCCGACGTAAACACGATCCACTCTGCATCTCACCTGCTTCAGTTTAATACAGCGATCACTGGGTTGAAAAGCAGGTGTATACCCTGGACCGGTTTGTGGACATGTTTAGGTTATGTATTATCAAATAAAAAGACATCAACAATTTGTGTCAGGCACGAACCTGTGAAGCAGGTGAATCTAACGTGACAGCAAGAACGTCAGCATTATTAACATACACGGTAATATGTGCAGTGCATGACGCAAGTTAATTCAGTAAAATTTTGAAACTTTCCACAGGCGCTGGTTGATAGTATGAATGGAAATGTATTAAACACACGTGAATATAAACATTTAGGTTGGTCATGCAAACTCATACAAATATTAAAATTGTGGGAGTGGTGGCCACAATGGTAAGTCACTGGGGCCCCTGAGCAAGGCCCTTAACTCCCAATGGCACCCCTGGTGCTGGTTCCAGCAGCTCACTAGTGAAACTAGTTGATGAACTAGCAGATGAACTAGAGGTCCAATTTCAGTGTGTATTGTACATACAGCGTGTGCACGATGTCCACACTGACAAGAATGATCATGAAAAAAAAAAAAAAAAAAAAAAAAGATATTTTGGACTGATTTATTTCTGAGTGGAAGTTAAGTGGATGCTTTATAAATTAAACATATTCCCTGTGAAAAAATGGGATTAAATTCAGTCTTTACCAGGGTACGATACAATTAGGAAAAAGCTTTAATGTGTATAATTATAGTCACTCATGAACAGATGTACAGTTACACAGACGAGTACTTCTAAACCTAAAGTTAAACTATCACACATACACATGTAAACTATCACCTACACTCTTGTATGATAACGAGAAACCAGCTGGCAGAACACGCAGCATAACAATAAGTAGATAACGAGTGCTGCAGTGGCCTCTTCAACCGTCGCCGATCACATGATCTGTCTCAGCTGAAGTACCGTTCCAGTTCAAGGTTCTAGCCAGGTTGGGTACTGTCCAAATCCCAGAGGTGCTCGTGTTCCCCCAGTTTCAGCAAGAGCACATCCAGCGAGCACTTGACATGAGTGAACATGGCAGGAAGCGCTTCACATCGACCTGCAGGAGTGACGGCGGAGGGACGTTCCAACTTCTAAATACGACTGTTGTTGGGTAACAACATGCAAGTCTAAGATGTTTCCATACAAGAATGTGGCTCTTCCAAGTTCAGGTTGGTTGGTTTATCGAGTTTCACAGTCAGGTAGCACAAAGCTGCATCCTCCAAAGAACGTTCTCCTGATAGGAACCAAGAAGTCCAAATTAACTGTTTTTGCAATTAATAAAGAGAGAAAGAAACGTTGGCTAACTCACGTTTATCGTATCTGGCCGGCGAGACACTGCAGAAACACATTCTGAACTTTTATGTTTAAATTTGTTCGCTTGAGTTGCGTGGCTTCAACTGGTCCAGTGTTCGCTGCAGGATTCTGGAAATTATTTGTGCATGTGCTGGAGGAATGTACATGCCACTGTATTTTAATGTATTTATTTAATTTTATTCAATTTCTTTTATTGAACCTGAGAGACAAAGTCTGCTGAAATAAATTTCTCATTTGTTTGCAAAATCCCGGCGGATAAAGTCGATTCTGATTAAATCCATGTTCCTTTGTAAGTATGTTTGTGGTAAAAATGTTTGGGTTGTGGGTTGTTTTTATTTCAATTACTTACAAGTCATCGTTTTTAATTTGACAAAAAACTTTTGCTAAATTTTCAAAATTTATTTGCAAAGTTAATTTTCGCAAAATGACCTGTGAATTAGATATAAAGGAAAGTTTGCTAAAATCAAACATTTTTAATGGTAAATAAGTTAGAAGAGCAAAGGAAGTTTGCAGTGGCTCATCTGTGTTTTATTTTTTATTTCTGGCTCGTTATGTCTAATTTCCAGCCACTGCTTTAATATAATAACACGCATTAGTTGTTTGCAGGCAAAAATGTCCTGCATGTTTATTTGCATGTGGAGCAGGAAGGTCAGATCCAACCACTGCTGACACTTTGGGCACAAACTTTAGTACCAGGTGTGAACACACACACCAACAGCCGCATGAATTTTAACACCAGGTCCGAACGGGGTCTAAGGAGCAACGAACCGTGCAAAAACTGAATCAGTTTGAAAGCTTTAGAGGTCCTCTCCAACACAAATGTGATGAGTTTTGTTACACAATCGTTTTCTCTGATCATGCAGATGCAAACATGCACTTAAACCACTTTACAGCCTTTCATAATGACTACATGGAGGCTCTCTCTGAACTGTCAGATGGTATCAGTCGCCTGCAGTGGAATTTCCCCCTTTCTGGCCTGATGCTATCTCCCCACCCCACATAGCCCCCTACTGAGACAGCTTACAGAGTTTACTCCATCCCCATGACTGAGTTAAAACAACAATAGCCCTCTCATAAAAAAAGAAACCAAGCACTTCCCTTCAAACATTTGGCCATTTAGAGCCTCAAAGACACAAAAGTCCTGACGTAGGGGGGTTGAGTCATTTACATTTTATTTGCTGTCTGATAAGTGGGTGCATACCAGTCTGAGCCTGTGGGAGGAAAAAAAAAATCAAGGAAAGCTGTGGAAAAAAAATGCTTTAACACCAAAATGAACATTTTTATGTGAGTCCTCTAATGATAAGAAACCCTGCTTTTAGAGGGTGACTGAGTTTGTTTTACTTAAGCGTGTATAGGAGTTGGCCTTTATGCTTTACTTTTCTAGTTACAAAGTTATGGACGTACCAAAAAAGGTTTAGCTATATGGAGTCAAGCGTCTGACTCCACCCCCTAACTTTATCTGGGACTTTTAACACACACACACACACACACACACACACACACACACACACACACACACACACACACACACACACACACACACACACACACACACACACACACACACACACACACACACACACACACACACACACACACACACACTTTTTGTTCCCTGATATGGCCCTCGTGTTCTACTGTGCAATCATATCGACAAAATGTATGTCAGAACGCTACAGATGTGTAACGGAGTAATGGGTCATCAAGGCTCATCTTGAACTTTACAAACAGGGGCTCCCAAACAGAATATGTTTGGGACTCACAAACTGCTAGAACACGCCCTGTGTTTATCGGCTTAAAGCCAACAAATGTCAGTGATGCTGGTGTTATCTCATTTAAAGTGTTACCAAGGCAACCAAGACGGATGATCTCTCCAGAGAGTCTGACTGACTGAGGATCCCAGTGACCCTTCAGGGAAACCTCTTTGGATATCTTGTATTTGCAAACTTATTCTGTCAGCCACTGACCATGAGGCCATAGGTAAAAGTTGAAACACAGATCGACCAGGAAACCCGCTACACCACAATGGACAAGTATATCTTACACTACGTGATACTTGAACTCTACTTGAAACAGCAAATCATTCCTAACCTGCTGTAACTGAGGACCATGAAGGTGCCAGTTCTCATCTAGGTTGTGTTACACTCGACAGCAAACCAGCCCAGTGCCAGCTGGGGGTCTCTGCTCCATGATGCCAACAGGACGTCATCATCTTCAGAGAGCAAAGATGAATCCTAAGCTGTCCAACCTGGAAACCCTGTGTATGTATGTATGTATGTATGTCTGTATATTGACCAGACTGCATCCCACCACTGTCTCGTCTTTCTTTCTTGCTCTTTCATGTCCGACCTTTTTCTAGTCTTTCACGTTCCACACTGGTGATTTCAGCCCTCTTTGGCAGAATCTTTATTCCCCGTTCTATTTCTTTTCCTTCTTTCTTTCTCGAGGAATCAAAATACAGTTAAACTGTCATGAGGGCTGGTGAAGGGAACACACTCGCACACATCCACGCACACAATACAAATGTGCTGATTTAACTTGTCTACTCAAGTAATAGTAAGAAAGAATCTGAAATGTACATAAACAAAGAAGTAAAAAAAAAATCAAAAAATGTAACCTGCACAGTGCTGGTACAGGGATCAAAAATCCCTGGTCAAGTTAATCGAGACTAATTAGATTTAATCAAGTCTGAATGATCAGATGTCCTGTATGAGCAACTTTCAAGACAATAATAACATAAATGACTTTTTTTCCTAAATTCTTCAATATCTGACAATAATTTTACAATATGGGTTTAAATATAGACTCAAGTAACAAGGATAATAGTAATAAGTGAGTGTTAGCTCTATACCATCAAAACAATCTTTTCCCACAGCGTTCCTAAAGTCGGAGTAAAAGTAACAAGTTGTTGTAAAAATAAATACTTAAGCAAAGTACAGATGAGTACAGTAACACAGTACTTAGTTACTTCCCACCTCTGGCAATCAAACTACCTCCCACCAGGTACACGGGAAACGAGGGTCTTTTGTCTTCTACGTATGGACCGCACCACAACCCGGGGATGAGCGGACCGCCAGCCATCGCTCGCCATAAATATATAAAAATAACAATAATAAAACATAATAGACATAAACAAATAGGTAAATAAATAAGATATCATCAGTAAATAACAGTAAAATGTGTACACGATGGGACTTGTTTTGTTTGGGGCTCCGGAGGGGGACAGAGGAGCGGGTTCTCCGTGGTTTGATGTTCTCTTTCAAATATCATCGACATGACATCATCCAGAAATGTTTCTTTCATTTCTCTCTTCGCATGCAACATAATGAATGAGAGACAAATAAACAAATAGGTATATTGTTTCAGGTGTCTAAACTTAAAGTTAAGAATTTACAGGTCAGATATGAACAGTATAAAAGTACCTTTTTATTCCCCCCATGCCCCGCCCCTTCATATGCCCTGAAAATCGTCTTGCCCAACTTCCGAAAACTTTGGTGCCTGAGAAAACTTCCCAGATAAGACCTGACAAAAGCATTTCAGCCTGTAAGTCCTGAAGGCAAACTTGTCCTCACAGCTGCTTCCACTCATGAAGCACAAACACCACACGCCTCCGTGAGCTGCAATCTGGTGAAAAGTGGAAAATAGGCCCCGACATCATGTTTGCCTGAGGTGGGATCAGATCCAGGGTCACCTGCACTCCACTGTGGAGCCCCTCGTGTGCGAGGACTTCTTTAGTTATTGGTAGGGATCTACAGAGCCCCAACAGTTCTGATGTCACTAAAGGAAACGCAAAAACAGCTTTTGTCTGAATGGTTGAGGTTTCTGCTAAACTTTTGTATATATTTTTTAACAAGAATTCTAGTAAATGTGCATGAGAACATGGTTACTAACTGGAAACATCTGAGGTTTTTCTTCCTTGTCCTGTTCAATTAACCCAACAGGGAGGTGATTCAATCGATAGATCATCTCCCAATAATGGATAAAAACATATGAAAATGACTAATGTCATTTAAATTTGAAAAGCCAGCAGCAGCATCTTTAGTCACTCAGGCAGGTCAGATCCCAACTAGATATGCGTTAGTCATAGAAAATAAAGACATACTAGTAATGCAACAGTCAACCACAGGGGTTTCATATGTGGACAAAGAAAATACCCTGTTTAAAGTTTTACATGTAAGGTAATAAAATCACCTGGTCCTCACCAGGCTCCAAGACGAGCACCACATGACTGTTCAGTAGAAGGAAGTGCAGAAAGCGCGTGAACAACCGCGGACGGCCTCCCTGCTTCAACAGTTCAGAGGGTGTAAGCAGGATTCTACTCTCCCACTCCTGCTGCAGTTATAAAACCATCTCCAAACAATTTAGAGTCCATAATTATGACGTGGAAATGAATGTTGCCTGGACGTCCCAGCAAAGTCACCTCAAGGTCAAACCATGTGATTCTCAGGGAGACCGTAAAAGCCCAAAGAGCGCCATCGCAGATTCTACAACTGGTCTCAGCACGTTACATGTTAAAACAGTACAATTATTGTGTGGAAGAGTTTCCAGGCAACGGGTTATCTATGAGTGGCTTGAGTGTACAACGTTTCTTCAAACCTCAAGACTTATAGCAATGTCCTCTGACAGAGAACAAACTAGATGTCCAGATGATTCAGCAGCTGGTGGACCTTCAGCAGCAGTACGCTCAGCCAGTGGTTTTCATTGACGGTCTCTCTGGTGGTTGTGGAGGTCCTGCGGGCCTACTTTAGTGTTGCTTCAGTTCTTTGAGGTTTGGAGACTCTTCAGCATTTCAAGTGTGAAGTTTTCACTTTGACTGGGCCACAGCAGCAATTTAATTCTTTTATTTTTCGTTTGCTGTAGTGTTTTGGACCGCCGTCCTGTTGCAGGACCCAGTTTCTGCCAACCCTCAGCTGGTTTCCAGATAGCCTCACACTTGCCCTTTAAAATACTCTGGTATACACTGGAGCCCATGGTCCACTAAATGACAGCAAAGTGTCCGGGTCCTGGGGCTGTGAAGACCCGGGAGCAGGGCAGCAGCTGTGAAGACCCGGGAGCAGGTGGCTCACAGCTGGACGGTTCCTGGTTCTACTCTGAATACGACATGGTTGTAGAGGACTCTGACTCCAGGTTGACTCCTGGCAGGAGCCTGTGTGGAGTCTGCACGTTCTCCTTCTGGTTGTGTGGGTTCTCTCCAGGACTCCGGCTTCCTCCCACAGTCCAAAAACATGCATGTCAGTTTGATTGATGCTTCTAAATTTCGTGTAGGAGTGAGTATGAGTGTGCACGGTTGTTTGTCTGTACATGTGGTCCTGTGATGGACTGCTGGCCTGTCCAGGGTGGACCTCTGCCTTCCACCTGTAATGAGCTGGGATATGCTCCAGCAGACCTCTGTGAGCCTGTATGTGAATGAGCGGGTTTAAAAAAAGTGAACGACTCAGGAGAAGTTCTTAGTTAACATAGTAATGACAGAACCTGGTCAGATTTCAGACATAAAATCATTATGCAGCCAGGTCTTTACACCGGCTGCCTGTCCATCAGGACAGACTTCAAAGTTCTGATGCTGGTCTATAAAGCTCTGAATGGTCCAGGACCAAAATCCATCAGTGACCTCCGGACCCGGTATGAACCTTCAGACCCCTCAGGTCATCTGGATCTGGCTTTTATCAGTTCCCAGAGTCAGAACCAGACGTGGAGAAGCTTCCTTCAGCTGGAACAAACTCCCAGAAACCCTCAGATCAGCTGAAACACTCAGTTTATTTAAATCCAGGTTGAAGACTCACCTGTTCTCAGCTGAGTTTGAATAAAGACACAAATCTGCAGTTTTACTCTTAAGCTTCAAAACTTGATTATATTTTAACCCCTGATTTTATCTATTGTTCTTTTTTTCTTTTTGTTTAAAATTTAAATCTTGCTTTTTATTTATGTGATATTGTTAATGTTTCTGTAAAGAAAACATTGTTGTTGAATTGTGTTATAAATAAAATGGTTTGGCTTTGACTCCCTCATGCAAAGAAATCGCGTATCACCTACATTTATAATCAACATTTTGACGCTCCACTACCAGTGTCTGTGTGTCAGCTGAACAGCAGACAGGAGATGAAAGCCTGGCGCTGTCTACAAGAAGCCTCAGAACTGGCTGAACTTCGTGAGGAACCTCAGGACTTTCAGTCCTTGCAGCAAGTTGTTGTATATCTTCTGGGAGTGTGTGGTGGAGGGTGCAGTTTTATCTGCAGTCATCTGCAGGGTCTGCTACTTCAAAGCTACAGGCTCGAAAGCTGTTTTCATTCTGAAATCCCATAATGCTCTGCTGCAAAAGGTCGCCAGTATGCCGCCCTTATGCTGCACATCACAGCTCTGAGCTGAAGTCTAAGGGAGTCTAGGAAACATATGCAAACATCTGTATGGGACTGTCTCTTAAACATGAGTTCTGTCTGTGTTTGGGTCGAGGGAGCACATCCTACACTCAGACTTTTGCTTGAATCATTTTGTTAAAACACTGTGTGGTTTTATTTTGTAAAGATTTTCAAAGACGCCCAATAATGATGCCAATTGTTGCTAAATGACCAATAACTGGCCGATTGAAACGTGGAACAGAGGGGCCAACCCGCGTTCTGCCTCGCTCAGACGCAGCAGATACAGGATCTCGTCCACACTCGCATTTTGATGACGACAGGCTGAAAACTCAAACGGGAATAACCGAAACTGCAAACTGCTACAAAGCCCTTAATGACATTCATGTTAAACAAACAGGCAGCTCCAAGTGGTGGTTTTCATCATCAGACACGTCCGATTATCGTTCAGTGATGGCCATGTGATACAGGCTGGACGAGTCGGGGGAACGTTCATCGTGACCCAGAGGAGTAAACTGTGAGCTGCTGCAGCGACGTCATCGTTTCCAAATGTTTACGGTTTCATCCTAGCACATTAGACCGCAATAAAACAAACAGAAACGGCTCTGAAGCAGAACAAAGTCTTTCCATTTCCAAAGGTGGAAATCACCAGAGTGGCGGCAGAGAGGACAACAGACGTAACTAAGAAAAGTTGAAATGAAAACTGTAGTGATGCAGATGCAGCAAGTCTCTGGAGGGTTTGTTGATCCAACGGTCCTGCTGTTCTCAGAAATGAAAACACGAGAGACTGAATGATCCCTGCTGTTAGTGCTTAAACATTTACTCTTCAGAAATGTCTGTTTATTGTCCCCCGCAACACTGAAATGGAATATTCAGCCATGAATAGATGTAAATTAGAGCTCTAGATGTTTATTCTGCCCTCATACTCATTGTTTCCTTCATCTAAACAGAGAGGAGCAGGAACATGCAGCTGGAAGGTTGCAGCAGCAGATTATTATCCAGCACAAGCACACAAACTTCAGCTATGATTAAAAAAGCATCTGCTGCAGGAGGGGGGACGGGCTGTTAACTTTGAGAAGCCTGCTGTTAACATATTTCCACAGACCATGGCAAACTTTAAAGACCAATAACTACTAACGGAGCACTTTCAGTCCACTTTACACTTCCATGAGCATAAACATATGAGCTTCAACAGATTCATCAACTCAGAGTCCAGTCCGCACACACGACGTCATCCTCCTCTGTGGCTATACTGCTTCAGCTGAAGTTTATCAGACCCCTCGTCTCCTGGCCGCCTCGTGCAGGCCGGTCTCAACAGGACCGCCACATATGATGAAAGCTTTTGAAGAGCAACTCGGATGTCCACATTTCACATGTGAAAACATCAGCAGAGGGAAACCAGCGCCATGCCACCTTCACTTCACTTTCTTGGCGTTTCCGATAACAACTCTCTGAGTTGAAGCTGAAAGAGAATCAGGAGTTTTACCAAAACTCCTTCAAGCAACACCCTCATGACCCGTCACAAGTATGTTGTGGTGCATTTCTCTGCAGAGATTCAGACCCTGTAGACACATCTGTGGATATCTCACCTCTTCACTCCTCTGACTGTGTCTGATGTGCTTTCATCGTACCGATAAACAACAAATCAAATTGTTTCACACTGGCTAAACTGATGAGCTGCATGCTTTGAATTAGTCCCGCCCCCTTGCACCACAACGGACATGAACTCAGTTTGGCAACACCCGACGTCGCCGCAGTTACAGTCGATGGACAGCGATGCTTCTGGTGCTGCCGGTGCACCCGTGTGGGCGACGGACCCCACTGCTGTCCTTTCACTCAACTTAGTGACTTTCCATTTCCACTGGTATTGTGCAAAACCTTAATATCTAATAAAAAAAAAAAACAAAAAAAAAAACAACCTCAAACGTTGCAAAACCTTTTATACACTTTCACAAAGTGTTTTTTCCAGATGTGTCCATATTCCAGTTAGGACTTTTGGAAACACATTTTTTGCTTTCGCCTCAGAAACACTGAACTTTGGTTGCTAAGACAGAAGAAGTGAAAGCATAAAGTCGCCAACAGTGGGACTGGTTGCTGACCCTTCAGGCGGTTTTCCATTTGTAGGGATCCAGGGTAGTTTTATGAAGCCTGCCTCCATTACCACATAGACCGCTGGGTGGGAAACGGTGTCAGGTCTGTGCTGATTAGACATCCTTAAGGAGGAGACGACGCTCGTCAGCCCTCTCGATGTCCCTTTGAGTCTTCTCCTTCGTCGCCACCACTAGTTGACTTACCAACGAGTGAGAAGAGACGACATGTACTCAAAGACCCTGCTGTCAGCTGAACCCCATCATCTACCGCCCGCACCATCCTCCACGCCGTAAAAAAGTAAAAACTACCCCAGGCCCCCACTAAAAGAAACAGGTCAAACAACATAATAAGAAAAGAATAATATGAACAATTTCAACCATTGCAAGTCGTAACAAGCAGCCTGATAATAATAATAATAATAATAATGATAATCACGTTAATGTTCAACTCCAGGACTGTGTGGTTTTATTCTCTGTAGTTCATGACTGGTACCTACTGACTCTGAAAACAATAGAACTTAAACTAATATAAGAGCTCAGAAACATCAGCGACGGTGAAGCACCTGGCCGGCCGGGAAGCATCACAAATTCAACTCTTTCACGGTGGATTCTCCAACTTCTCGGTGGGAAAAGAAACGATCTAGTTACTATAGGATAACATTAGAGTCTCAGTAACGCAGGGCAATAAACCAGCGTGTACAACAGCAGCACAGGAAACCTGCACACCGCAAGAATTTATTTGTAAAGGGATAAGAAAATTAATGAGGAAATACACTGTGTGGCCAATTTGTTATACAGGTACACCTGTTCAACTGGTTGCTGATTCAAATGTCTAATCAGCTAATCACATGGTGCCGCTCATTCAGGCACGTAGGCATGGCCAAGATGAGCGGCTGGCGTTCAAACCGAGCATCATAATGAAGAAGAAAGCCGAGTTAAAACGACAATGTGGCCTGAAACATGGCGTGGTTGTTGGTCCAGCCGTTTCTGAAACCGCTGAGCTGCAGGGATTTTTACCTAAATCATCTTTAGAGGAGAAGAGAAAACCCAGAGAGGTCGGAGCAGACTGGGTTGAGAGGATGGAAAAGAAACAGTAACTCGGATAAACACTGGTAACAACCGAGGTATGTAGAAGACCATTTCTGAATATGCAGTATGTGGAAACTTGAATCACTTTGGCTTCAGCAGCTGAAAAACAGCTAAAAACCGAAAACTGAGCTAAGAACAGGAAGCTGAGGCTCACCAAAACGGACAACAGAAGACTACAAAAACATCTGCTGTGATGAGTCTCGACCCTGCTGCTGCACCCACGTAGCAGTCAGACAACATTAAAAACACGGAGTCGTCCTTCCCTGCATCAGTGGTTCAGGCTGCTGCTGGTGCAGGAGGTGCTGGTGGTGTGATACTGGTGTTTGTTGGCAGTCTACCTGAATATTGCTTTCACCCCATTATGACCACAGCATTCCCATCTTCTAGGCTAGTTCCAACAGGATTTCAACAGGACGGTGCTACATGTCACAGAGCTGAAATCATCAAAACCGAGTTACCTGAACATGACAATCAGATCACTGTGCTCCTGCGAGCTGCACAGAAACCAGGTCTCAGTCCACCAGAGCACTCTGGAAAGACGTGGATTTACAGGCGACAAATCTGCAGCAAGTTGGTGATATGACGTCGATGGAGACCGAGGTCTCTGTATGAATCAGTCTTATATACGTGGAAGCTGACGGACACTTGTACTAATGAATGTTGTCTTTTCTACCTTTGATGGTGTGTTTGTTTCTCTCCTCTCTGTTCTTCATTCTCTCTTTTTGACCCCCCTTTTCCTGTTCTACCCAGCTGGTCTTCAGCAGGAGGGCCCCCGCTTATGATCCAGGTCCTGATCCAGGTTTCTTCCCTCTTAAACTGGAGTTTGTCCCACCACTGTTTGGATTAAGGTTTTTCTCCCACTAGGGGAGTTTTTACCTGCAGTTGTTTATGTAATAATTGTTTGGGGGTCATGTTCTGGTCTCTGGACAGATCCTAGAGACAACTTGTGTTGTAATAGACGCTATATAAATAAAACTGCTTTTAAACCAGCGAGCTGACACGTCAGGATCTCTGAGTAGAAGCACTTTGGAATATCCAATGATAAGACAGTAATGAATTAAAACCGTGGCGTTTGATATTTCCTCTTCCGTTACACATTTGTTGTCTTCGTGGCACTGCTGGTGTTGCATCAGAAATGAGAAACTGTTGCAGACTCCAGAGTGAGTCATCATTCGCATGACCATGTGACCACCCTCGCTGTCCGGACAGTAAAATCCGGGATCCAAGACAAACCACGCCGAGCCGCTGCACACATGTACCATCACACATGAGAGCAGATGCTGGAACACGTGAACAGAATAATTAAGAACAGACTCAACAGCGCTGCCCGTGGCTCCAAAATTCACTGTAATCCAAACAGATGATGGCCAGGCTGCTGCTGGAATCCAGGGAGACGAAAGGCCTCCAGCTTCTCCTCCGTGGAACACAGACTTGTCTGTTCCACCAGCAGAACGCGCGTGATTCATGCGTGTTGCGACAAAATGTCTTAAACATACAAACGGAGACACAAAAGGCCTCTAACAGCCATCTGCGCTGGCCTCTGACCTCTGGGGGGGGCTGTCTCGCTCTTAATTATACAGTTTATGTTGGAGAGCTGTCGAGACGATCCAGCAACCTCTGAAACCAAACAGCAGATAAGAAACGTCCAGTGGCATGATGGAAGGCACGTTTTCCAGCACCTCCGCTGCGATGCAGACCAACTCTCATAAATGGGCTTTCATTTGTGAAACACTCCACCGGGCTACGAGTCAGAAACCCAATCCATGCACTAATCACTAATTAACTTCTGATTTAAAGGTTCCTCTGAGTTGCTGCTCAGTTTTCACTCCGAGGGCCACTTTCTCTGCACAAACACGAGAACAGACATTCTTTCTTGTGCCTGACACATCGTCTGCTTTCTGATTAGATGACAAACTTTAAGCTTTTTACGACTCCCACTCAACCCCCGAGCGGGCCACATCTTGGAGAAGGCAGACACGTTCACAAACACAAGCGCTCACCTCAACCACTGCTCGTCTGCCTCACAGACCACCTCTGTGCACGTCGGCGGAGTGTGGTTTCATTTTGACATGCAGTGTTAAGACAAAACCTCACTGAGAGTGGGCACACAAGTGAAAACGGGCTGAAGATCTGCTGGAAGTCATCTCTGTTGCAGGTTTCCCTACAGTGACTTTCCTCTTATCAACTACAGACTTTAGCTGCATAACCGCTGATATAAAAGACAAAGCAGTTTGTTGACACCATCGCATCGGTCTTCCGTTACACCAACGCTTGGTGAATCAGAGAAAGATGCCCAAACCATGTTAAGATCTGGCATTAAGATGCATCCAATGTCTGAACAGGATGGAGACGCATCCAATTACTCGGGGAGCGTTTCGGACGCTTGCATCCACACTCGAAGGTGTGGGCATGCGTTAGGTACTGGACACGTGTGATCAGATTTCTCAGGACGCGTGCAGGTCTAAACTGGGTCGCAGTTACCCAAAAGAGCAAATCGGGAAGTGAACCTAGTCAGTAACGTTATCTTTTCTTTCATTCACATTAGATGGCAAAAGCTGCATTTCCCAACTGAAAAGGGGTCTCCAGGAGATCAACGTCTTTCCATTTAAAGGGGTTGAACTCACCGCAGTCACGTGGACAATATTTGCAGCAAACGTTTTACGATTTCATTGAAACTGGACGGGTGAGTTCTTGTCTTTGTCAACACAAAGCCAAGTAACAGCTTCCAAGGGCACAACAGAAAATACTGTTGGCTTTACGCTCATTATCATTATCAAAACTTCTGCGTTGTAATGAATTAAACAATCACTTAGGCTTTTAAATAATGAATGAAACAAAAATAATTTCTACACAAGACTAGGATAAACATACTGAGCACTGGAGAAAATAAAGTCCTAAATGTGAGTAGGTGCAGTTCAGTGAGTGATTTGCACAGGTCCTGACAGACATCCGACTGCTCCTCCGCTGGAGCCAGCAGCACCTGCATCACCTGTCCACAGGCAGCCACAGGCAGCAGCTTGCTGGCAGAATCTTCAAAGAAATCTGTCTGATGCCTCCAGAAAACAGATGACGCCTGTTGACATTTGGTTCACTTGGACACTATCTAGAGTGAACGCATGAAAAGAAAAAGAAAGGATTTATTTAAAACTCACACACACACAAAACGGTTGACCAGCTGACTGATACACGAGGAGTATCAGTTCCACAGGGACCAGAACTTGGACATCTGAACCGTTCGGCTCTATAGAAAAACATGGAAAGATCCGGAACGCTCTTCTATTTTATGGGATTTATACCCCTATCGCATGTTATTGTTGCTCCTGTGGTACTTGTAAGTAACTTTACCTTATTCCATTTCATTTCCTAAAATCCAAATAAAACAGAGCTCAATCTCTGCTTTTGGTTAAAAAAAATCCAAAATATCAACACGCGTGTCTACATGTGTTTGAATAAAGTCAAAGCAACACAGATTTTAACTAAACCTATGCGTGTTTAATTGCCATCGTCATGCGTCAGCACAAACTCTGCCTCGGATAAGCTGGCCAGGCAGCAGCAACCAGTTATTCACCGCCAGTGCTGCGAGTTTAGTCTCTACTGCCGAGCACAAGAACCGAAGTCATAACTTTAAATCTAGCGTTAGGCCGAAAACAGTCAATCTGAAGTCATACCTTTACAAATCGAACCGTTTAATTTAATCTTACCCTGCGATGCACAAACAGAACCGATCCTGGATGCCGCCGCCTGCAACCATGACAACAACCCTCACCGCCAATTTAACCTTATTCCACTTGGCGGCCTCTGCCCACGGCCGAAAGCCAAAGACTGAGAATCGAGGCCTCCAATCAAAACTTTACGTTCAAGCCATTGTGTAAACCACAGTACTTGTAACTATCGTACATGTACACAAATAAACTCCTTCCTTCTATTCTGCAGAGCTTTTTCACGCTGAGGGCCATGCAGAGTCAGATGGGAGGTAAACCAGCGTTTGGGAGTGAAACCATTCGTGGTGCCCTCCAATGTTCATCAAACACGTGTCCTCGTGTTTACTCGTTACCTGCAGTTAATTACCAAAGAGGTGCCGTGCCCGAGAACCACGAAGGCCACCACCCTCTCACTCAATGGCCATGAGTGACCGAGACGCCTGGATGCAGCTCAACAACTGGGCCTGGACTGGGCCTGGACTGGGCCAGGCCCAGACCTAGTCCGGGCCTGGCCCAGTTGAGGCTCAGACCAGGCCCAGTCCAGGCTCGGACTAGGTCTGGGCCTGGACTGGGCCTGGACTGGGCCAGGCCCAGAGTAGGTCTGGGCCTGGTCGTAACATTAATGACCTCATTGATCCAGCAGGTTAAAGGACTAACCTGGATTTAGACTCAACAAATCCTCGTGCCCCCTTCAGCATGAGACAGGTACGGGGTGGGTCCTCCCAGCATGAACGGATCCTCCAAAGACATAACCGAGCAACAATCAAGCCCACAAACCAAACATCTATAAAGCACCCTCCACACAAATTAAGGTTTTCTAAACAGCAGAACAAACACAGGAACTCTGCTTGGAGGTGGGTGAACCAACATGTGGAGCAGGAATTATGGCTCCGGTGGTCCACCAGCGGCCGGCCGGCTGGCTGCCATGTCACTGCAGCTTTCTCAGCAGCCGTCTAAACACCTCCAGAGTAAAAGTTTCTTGGTTTTTTTAAGTCCTGAGTTTCTATGTTGGAATATTTCCAAAATTCCCCGGCTCATCTTTCCACGGAAAGCCTCTAGAAATCCACCGAGATTCTCTGCCTCTGCAGCACAATCCTATGATAAACGATGTACCGTACATATCACGGATGCCACAAGTTTTGACTAAAAAGAAAGAAGGACGACGTTCAGAGTCTCCATTCGCTCTTCCAAACAAGCAGGGTTTACACTTTTTTTTAAACCATGTCTCAGGTCTCGCAGCCTCGTGCCACATTCCACATCTCAGAAACCTCCATGTATTCATTCACAACATGGAAACTTAACACAGCAGTTGTGCCACCGCTGCAAAGACCTCCTCCCTGAGGTGCCATTGTTTGCTCTCCATACTGGCCACACGATTCACAGACATCAACCCCCCATCTGTACCTAACAAACCCACCGAGTCACAGAAACCCCACCTCACTGCAAAAAAAAAAAAAAAAAAAGTTCTGTCATCTGGTTCCCAAAGCCGAGTCTGGCTCAGCTTAACATGATGTCATCCAGAAATCTTCCAATTACAGCTGATTACATGCATGCGCTCATTCGGAGGGATTTCTTCTTGCAACTGTTGTGATAACACATTAAAATGCTCGTTGTAAAACTTTGCAGAGCTGTACCGTCCCGTCTGAAGAAGGTTTTGTTGCATTTTTGTCACACATGCACCCAGCAGGCTTCAGTTAGAAGTGATCACAGAAATAATTACAGGACACTTTGGTTCCCCTCGGATCCCAACACGGGGAGCCACATCGCTGTCAGTACTCATGTGTTTCCACTTCGTTCAAAGCTGCCGCTCATTGTTCCAGCAGGGCTCTGAGATCATTTAACGTTATTATCGGTTTAAGCACCGACTCCTCCAACACCATGTTGCATTTGTTAGCTTTGTAGCAGAGGCAGCGATCAGCAGCGAGTGGCAGAAAAACACGCTGAGCTTTTTAAAACCGGACTGGGATCGATTTGGATTTCAGGAACTTGCTGGAAAACATGAACTAGAAAATGCAAACGACGTGTAAAATCTGCTTCTCACATTTGAAACACGTTTTGTAATGAAACATTTGCTGTATTCGTCTCAATCTAACTCCTGCAGCCTGACTGGTCGTCCTGGAGTCGAGGAGATGCAGAGACCGCTGAGGAAAATCACCACATCCGTGGCAACTCTCGTGACAAAGAGTCCTCGGCCTTCGTCGCTGCAGGGAAGCGCAGCTTTACCAGCCGTGGGAAGACTACAAATCTGAATTTAAAGCTGCATTTCAAAAAAACAATCTTCCAGGAACCAAGATCCCTGCGAGTCCGTTCTTTAACTGTGTTCACCTAACAAACCAGGGGCTAAATAGAGTTTGGGGGCAGAAAAAGCAGCCCCAAAGACAACTGTGGAAGGGAGGTAGTGCTTAGGGCTGTTCAGCGCTGCAGATTCCATCCAGGAAGCTTCCAGGTGATTCCCGACTGGTCTAGTCAGACTCTCTGGACCGTCCATCATTCTGCAATATGCAGAAGAGCCAAATTTCCAACAATAGCATCACGGACTAAAGCTAAACTCTAAAGTAACCCCTTCTAAAACTTTCACACACATTCAACTGTGTTCATTTCGGATCAAATCCGTTGAGTGATTTGATCCGTTTCCAGATTCATAATACAAATTTGCTGTAATCTTGGAACTGTTTTCATCAGTTTGATGCTGATTGAACGTGTCGGTGTCACGTCTGAATGACCTCCTGGACATTACTTCTAACGTCTTGTGACGTCAATCAAATGAGGCCAGATTAGGTTTTATAGTAATCAGGTTTCAGTCAAAGTTTGCACGTTTTGGAGCTGTATGTAAAAAGTAGTTGGCAAGTGTAAAACACAAGAGACGTGTAGCCGCAGGGCAGGTGGAGACACTTCCCTCAAATCCGTTTAGATGCACCAAACACGCTCCGCCCATGACTGATCACATGACTGGCTGGCTGTTTTCAGCCTTCAAACAACAAACACGGTTAGTTCTCAGAGAAATGCAAGAAAACAACAAAACCGGTAGAGAAGAATTCCTGAATAACCTCTCAGGTTTTCCTCCCCTGTATGACTGAGGACAGAAAACCCAGATGAGCAGATGAGAACGTGACCACGCAGGTGGACGTTCAGAGTCCAGGCAGCCACGCCAACAGCCTTTCACGCAAACACGCCGTTTAAAAAAGACGCTACTAGTGTTCAAAATTCCAGCTTCACTATCTGATGGAGCATCCAGGCCAACTTAAATGGAAGTGTCGCGCTGTGATACACAAATGTTTACAGCTGGAGAGCTTCCAGGAGGAAACTCAAGAACTTTCCTCATCTGCCTTGATTCACTCCGATTTAATCAGAATACCACTGAAAGTTCTTTTGGGATTCCCAGAAAACATCTTTTAAATTCTTCACGTTGGGTTTGAACATTAAGGAAAGCTTTCGGGACTTCCTGACACAGAAACGTGAGCTTTCACACCAACATCCTCCAGGTCCACATGCTGACTGCTTTACATATTAGTTCGTTTTAAGTGTTCTCCTTCACGATACGTCTGTGCTGCAGCTCATCACAGCACACGTTCCTGCTTGAACTCGTCATCAGTTGCAGCCAAAATCCTCCCCAAGTGTATAATCAGCATCTGGACGAGTACAACGGTTACCTAAATATTACACAGCTCTATGTAAACACCTGGAATGGGTGAATGAATGAATAATGAGTAAATACAGACTCGTGGACAGATTAGAACCCTGAATCAGCATGTTACGTTCAACTAGAACCTGGTTTCGTAGGAACCAGCAGAAGAAACAGGATCTCAGCCCCCAGATGGTGAAACCATGGTAGCTGGATTTCCCAGCTGCCATGGAGTGCTTCCTAATCTGCGTCTTTACTCGCGTTCCTCTGGACTTGCTGAACGTAATCAACTTCAGCTGTACCGCCTCGCACGTCCAGCATCCAGAGACTTCTGTAGACTCGCGGCAGGAAACGATCCATATATTTGAGTCGACTGCGGTTTTGAGACGGTTCAACGCCGTAATTTAGTCTTCAGATTTGTGGCTGACTTATCAAAACAGGGCTTCATTGAAAAATTCCTCCAAGATCTCCAAATGTGCGGGCCACCAAGCTGGGTGCTATGATGTCGCTCCAACAACAGAAAAACCAAAGTTCCTCCTGAAGCTTTTCAAGCTCGAACCACTGGTACTTCAGTCCAAACTTGACTGATAAGCGAGAAACAGCCACTGTGTGTTACATGTGCAGTATGTGCTGCTGACCAGCAGCTATCAGGGTCATCGTTCGTAGACTCCTGTAAACCTCTTCCATGAGAGAGGACGCTGATGGAGCCGGTCTCGCCGACGTGGAACAGCAAATACATCTACTGCCAATGTTGCATCGCCAAGGAAAAGGAAGTCGCGTGCAAGGAGGTGGTGTGTACGGCCTTGGAACAGGTCTGGAAGGTGGTACAAAGTGGAAAAGCAAAAAACTAGTCACAGCATCGCGGTCTGCGTTGCGGAAACGTCCTCTGAGAAGACCTTGAAGGTGCTTTTGGGCGACACATCAGCGTCGATTCAACAGAGAAGCATAAACCAGGCTTTAGACAGATCCCGGCTCCAACACACCTGACTGAACGATGAACAATTGGGACAGGAACCGAGGAACCCTGGAACAACATTCGTGGTAACTTCCAGTTTGGGAAATCGAAAACAAACAATAGCCCCTTTCAACTTCACCAGTACTTCACCCTAAATGTAGTTTTGAGTACACGGTGTGCAGGTGAAGCATCTCAGGTGCCACTAACCAGCTGCAACGGGCCACTGCACCAGTCCTCACTGCCGTCACATGACCAGCTTCGGGTTATTCTTTGGCATAACGTTGGGATTTGGATGTGCCTGTGACGGCCCTGATCTAAGTCGTATCTTTAGTACGCAGTTCCAGAACCACCAATCGTTCTAGTGGTCTCGGTAACTGGACGATGGTGGAACTTGTCTCATCAAAGTATTTTTCACTCACATGTTACAACAAATCAGTAGACACACCTGAAGTGTAGGAGGAGGTTCTGAAAGGAACCACAGATAAGAATTGCTCTGAGGATCTGTGACGTCACAGAAAAAGGAAACGACTCCAGTTGTGTGCGTGTTTGTGTGCGTGTAAGAGAGATCTGGGGGGCCCTTCCCCCTTCCACTCATTACCAAATGGTGAGACCTGAGAGCCAAAGCCGAAAACAGGAAATCTGGGGGGTGATGAATTAGCATGGCTGACAAAGATCGCCGTGGCTCTGCGCCAATTAACATGACAAGAACAGAGTCCTCCGAGCGACGCGGCGGTTTTATGAGCTGCAGCAGGACAAAGAGGAGCGGAGTGGGCCCCGGCGGTCCACGGGGCGAGAGTGGACCCCCACCCCCCAGCAACCACGCACAAACCTAACTGTCCCAATAATGGAGAGCAACTTGTAATTAAAAAACCCAGCAGAGTTCTGAAAGCTCGGAGGTCTGAAACGGTCAATGAGCGACCGTCAGCTCCAGCTGCGTCTGAGAAATTTAAAGCGTCTCTGTGGAAACTGCGCGAACTCTCAGCTCTGACTCGACCGCTGCAGCCAGAAAATAAACGCAAAGAAACGCGCCAGCAGCCCGAAACCCCACGGGGAACAGAAACTGCTCCAAACTTTTCATCGGAAGTCTGTCCGGTGCACGTGAAAACACTCACCGTTGCAGCTCACGCGTGGAAACAAGAAAAGCATCCAGAGAAAAGTCCTCAGGGAAGAATCCATGGCGTCCACTTTCACTCCGCAACTCTGCGGGAAACTCTCTCTGGGTTCTGGTTCTAGCGGGTCACCTCTTCTCCAGAGGAAAACTGCGCGTTCAGCTCGTGGGGAGTCCGACACGGAGCGTGACAGGACGAGAAAGCAGCGTTCATCCCGCGGACACGGACGCTTCTGCAGCTCCGCGAGCGGCCGCGCTCAGCTGCGCGCGCTCAGACCCCTGCGCGTGGCGGAGGGCCCCATCTACAGACACGAGACAGCACTGACCACGGCGGAGCACCTCCACGGAGCTGTGGGAGCCGAGGCGTGGAAGCACGCAGCTCCTCGGACAGCCGAACCGGAACATGAACCGGCACCAGATCCGGAAGTTCTGAGTCGGAACCAGATCCAGAACCTGAATCGGAACCTCTGAATCAGACTTGGATCCACAACCTCTGACTCCAAACCAGATCCACAACCTCTGAGTCTGAATCAGATCCAGAACCTGAGTCGGAACCTCTTAATCAGACTTAGATCCAAAGCCTCTTACTTCAAACCAGATCCAGAACCTGAAACGGTTTCTGTTCCCCGTGGGGTTCCAGAACCTGAGTCGGAACCAGATCCGAAACGTCTGAGTCGGAACCAGATCCAGAACCTCTGAGTCTAAATCAGATCCAGAACCTCTGAGTCCGAATCAGACCCAGAACCTGAGTCAGAACCTTTGAATCAGACTTAGATCCACAACCTCTGAGTCCAAACCAGATCCAGAACCTCTGAGTCTAAATCAGATCCAGAACCTGAGTCAGAACCTTTGAATCAGACTTAGATCCACAGCCTCTGACTCCAAACCAGATCCAGAACCTCTGAGTCTGAATCAGATCCAGAACTTGAGTCGGAACCTCTGAATCAGACTTAGATCCACAAGCTCTGACTCCAAACCAGATCCAGAACCTCTGACTCCAAACCAGATCCACAACCTCTGAGTCTGAATCAGATCCAGAACCTGAGTCGGAACCTCTGAATCAGACTTAGATCCAAAGCCTCTTACTTCAAACCAGATCCAGAACCTGAAACAGTTTCTGTTCCCCGTGGGGTTCCAGAACCTGAGTCGGAACCAGATCCGAAATGTCTGAGTCGGAACCAGATCCAGAACCTCTGAGTCTAAATCAGATCCAGAACCTCTGAGTCCGAATCAGACCCAGAACCTGAGTCAGAACCTTTGAATCAGACTTAGATCCACAGCCTCTGACTCCAAACCAGATCCAGAACCTCTGAGTCTAAATCAGATCCAGAACATGAGTCAGAACCTCTGAATCAGACTTAGATACACAACATCTGAGTCTAAACCAGATCCAGAACCTCTGACTCCGAACCAGATCTTCAACCTGAAACGGTTTCTGTTCCCCGTGGGGTTCCAGAACCTGAGTCGGAACCAGATCCGAAACATCTGAGTTGGAACCAGATCCGAAACATCTGAGTCGAAACCAGATCCAGAACCTCTGAGTCTAAATCAGATCCAGAACCTCTGAGTCCGAATCAGACCCAGAACCTGAGTCAGAACCTTTGAATCAGACTTAGATCCACAGCCTCTGACTCCAAACCAGATCCAGAACCTCTGAGTCTAAATCAGATCCAGAACCTGAGTCAGAACCTCTGAATCAGACTTAGATACACAACATCTGAGTCTAAACCAGATCCAGAACCTCTGACTCCGAACCAGATCTTCAACCTGAAACGGTTTCTGTTCCCCGTGGGGTTCCAGAACCTGAGTCGGAACCAGATCCAGAACCTCTGAGTCTAAATCAGATCCAGAACCTCTGAGTCCGAATCAGACCCAGAACCTGAGTCAGAACCTTTGAATCAGACTTGGATCCACAGCCTCTGACTCCAAACCAGATCCAGAACCTCTGAGTCTAAATCAGACCTAGAACCTGAGTCAGAACCTTTGAATCAGACTTGGATCCACAGCCTGTGAGTCCAAACCAGATACAGAACCTCTGAGTCCAAACCAGATCCAGAACCTCTGACTCCAAACCAGTTCCAGAACCTTTGAGTCTGAATCAGATCCAGAACATTTGACCCATAACCAGATCTAGAACCTCTGAGTCTAAACCAGATATAGAAACCCTGACTCTAAACCAGATCCAGAACCTCTGAGTCTGAATCAGATCCAGAACATTTGACCCATAACCAGAGCTAGAACATCTGACTCTAAACCAGATCCAGAACCTCTGAGTTTGAATTAGATCCAGAACCTGAGTCAGAACCTCTGAACCAGACTTAGATACACAACATCTGAGTCTAAACCAGATCCAGAACCTCTGACTCCGAACCAGATCTTCAACCTGAAACGGTTTCTGTTTCCCTTGGGGTTCCAGAACCTGAGTCGGAACCAGATCCGAAACATCTGAGTCGGAACCAGATCCAGAACCTCTGAGTCTAAATCAGATCCAGAACCTCTGAGTCTAAATCAGATCCAGAACCTCTGAGTCCGAATCAGACCCAGAACCTGAGTCAGAACCTTTGAATCAGACTTGGATCCACAGCCTCTGACTCCAAACCAGATCCAGAACCTCTGAGTCCAAACCAGATCCAGAACCTCTGACTCCAAACCAGTTCCAGAACCTTTGAGTCTGAATCAGATCCAGAATCTCTGAGTAGGAATCAGATCCAGAACATTTGACCCATAACCAGATCCAGAACCTCTGACTCTAAACCAGATCCAGAACCTCTGAGTCTGAACCAGATCCAGAACCTGACTCGGAACCAGATCCAGAACCTCTGACTCTAAACCAGATCCAGAACATCTGAGTCTGAATCAGATCCAGAACATTTGACCCATAACCAGATCTAGAACCTCTTGAGTCTGAACCAGATCCAGAACCTCTGAGTCTGAATCAGATCCAGAACCTCTGAGTCTGAATCAGATCCAGAACATTTGACCCATAACCAGATCTAGAACATTTGACCCATAACCAGATCTAGAACCTCTGAGTCTAAACCAGATATAGAACCCCTGACTCTAAACCAGATCCAGAACCTCTGAGTCTGAATCAGAATCCAGAACATTTGACCCATAACCAGAGCTAGAACCTCTGACTCTAAACCAGATCCAGAACCTCTTAGTCTGAATCAGATCCAGAACATTTGACCCATAACCAGAGCTAGAACCTCTGACTCTAAACCAGATCCAGAACCTCTTAGTCTGAATCAGATCCAGAACATTTGACCCATAACCAGATCTAGAACCTCTGACTCTAAACCAGATCCAGAACCTCTGAATCTGAATCAGATCCAGAACATTTGACCCATAACCAGATCCAGAACATTTGACCCATAACCAGATCTAGAACCTCTGACTCTAAACCAGATCCAGAACCTCTGAGTCTGAATCAGATCCAGAACATTTGACCCATAACCAGATCTAGAACCTCTGACTCTAAACCAGATCCAGAACCTCTGAGTCTGAACCAGATCCAGAACCTGACTCGGAACCAGATCCAGAACCCCTGACTCTAAACCAGATCCAGAGCCTCTGAGTCTGAATCAGATCCAGAACATTTGACCCATAACCAGAGCTAGAACCTCTGACTCTAAACCAGATCCAGAACCTCTTAGTCTGAATCAGATCCAGAACATTTGACCCATAACCAGATCTAGAACCTCTGACTCTAAACCAGATCCAGAACCTCTGAATCTGAATCAGATCCAGAACATTTGACCCATAACCAGATCCAGAACATTTGACCCATAACCAGATATAGAACCTCTGACTTTAAACCAGATCCAGAACCTCTGAGTCTGAACCAGATCCAGAACCTGACTCGGAACCAGATCCAGAACCTCTGACTCTAAACCAGATCCAGAACCTCTGAGTCTGAATCAGATCCAGAACATTTGACCCATAACCAGATCTAGAACCTCTTGAGTCTGAACCAGATCCAGAACCTCTGAGTCTGAATCAGATCCAGAACCTCTGAGTCTGAATCAGATCCAGAACATTTGACCCATAACCAGATCTAGAACCTCTGAGTCTAAACCAGATATAGAACCCCTGACTCTAAACCAGATCCAGAACCTCTGAGTCTGAATCAGAATCCAGAACATTTGACCCATAACCAGAGCTAGAACCTCTGACTCTAAACCAGATCCAGAACCTCGTAGTCTGAATCAGATCCAGAACATTTGACCCATAACCAGAGCTAGAACCTCTGACTCTAAACCAGATCCAGAACCTTTTAGTCTGAATCAGATCCAGAACATTTGACCCATAACCAGATCCAGAACATTTGACCCATAACCAGATCCAGAACCTCTGAGACTGAATCAGATCCAGAACATTTGACCCATAACCAGATCCAGAACCTCTGAGTCTGAATCAGATCCAGAACCTCTGAGTCTGAATCAGATCCAGAACATTTGACCCATAACCAGATCTAGAACATTTGACCCATAACCAGATCTAGAACCTCTGAGTCTAAACCAGATATAGAACCCCTGACTCTAAACCAGATCCAGAACCTCTGAGTCTGAATCAGAATCCAGAACATTTGACCCATAACCAGAGCTAGAACCTCTGACTCTAAACCAGATCCAGAACCTCTTAGTCTGAATCAGATCCAGAACATTTGACCCATAACCAGAGCTAGAACCTCTGACTCTAAACCAGATCCAGAACCTCTTAGTCTGAATCAGATCCAGAACATTTGACCCATAACCAGATCTAGAACCTCTGACTCTAAACCAGATCCAGAACCTCTGAATCTGAATCAGATCCAGAACATTTGACCCATAACCAGATCCAGAACATTTGACCCATAACCAGATCTAGAACCTCTGACTCTAAACCAGATCCAGAACCTCTGAGTCTGAATCAGATCCAGAACATTTGACCCATAACCAGATCTAGAACCTCTGACTCTAAACCAGATCCAGAACCTCTGAGTCTGAACCAGATCCAGAACCTGACTCGGAACCAGATCCAGAACCCCTGACTCTAAACCAGATCCAGAGCCTCTGAGTCTGAATCAGATCCAGAACATTTGACCCATAACCAGAGCTAGAACCTCTGACTCTAAACCAGATCCAGAACCTCTTAGTCTGAATCAGATCCAGAACATTTGACCCATAACCAGATCTAGAACCTCTGACTCTAAACCAGATCCAGAACCTCTGAATCTGAATCAGATCCAGAACATTTGACCCATAACCAGATCCAGAACATTTGACCCATAACCAGATATAGAACCTCTGACTTTAAACCAGATCCAGAACCTCTGAGTCTGAACCAGATCCAGAACCTGACTCGGAACCAGATCCAGAACCTCTGACTCTAAACCAGATCCAGAACCTCTGAGTCTGAATCAGATCCAGAACATTTGACCCATAACCAGATCTAGAACCTCTTGAGTCTGAACCAGATCCAGAACCTCTGAGTCTGAATCAGATCCAGAACCTCTGAGTCTGAATCAGATCCAGAACATTTGACCCATAACCAGATCTAGAACCTCTGAGTCTAAACCAGATATAGAACCCCTGACTCTAAACCAGATCCAGAACCTCTGAGTCTGAATCAGAATCCAGAACATTTGACCCATAACCAGAGCTAGAACCTCTGACTCTAAACCAGATCCAGAACCTCGTAGTCTGAATCAGATCCAGAACATTTGACCCATAACCAGAGCTAGAACCTCTGACTCTAAACCAGATCCAGAACCTTTTAGTCTGAATCAGATCCAGAACATTTGACCCATAACCAGATCCAGAACATTTGACCCATAACCAGATCCAGAACCTCTGAGACTGAATCAGATCCAGAACATTTGACCCATAACCAGATCCAGAACCTCTGAGTCTGAACCAGATCCAGAACCTCTGAGTCTGAATCAGATCCAGAACATTTGTCCCATAACCAGATCCAGAACCTCTGAGTCTGAATCAGAACCAGACAGCGGGGCCTCCTTTGTTACTCTCCGGGTTTGTGCTCAAAGACGTCTGGAAGTGATTAAGTTTGGCATTTGTAGTTGGGGGCTGTTGGTGGGAACCCACTGAAAAACAGATCAATGCACCTCGAGTGTGCACACGGAATCACGAATCTATGCAGCAACAGAACTTGGTCCGATGTGCAGGTTTCTGTGCCAGACGTGGGCTTGTTCTCAGATCAGTGGCGCAGCAGAGCAGTGACACGTTTGAATCTTTGTGGGGGGTCACGTGTGACTGAGGTATCAGACTCGCCAGAGGTCATCAGAATCACGCCAGAGGTCGTCAGAATCACGCCAGAGGTCGTCAGAATCACGCCAGAGGTCGTCAGAGTCTCGCCCGGTGTCTTGTCCAATATTATGTCTTGTTTCGTTTTTTCAAGAAGACCTGTATTTGGTATAATCATGTTTCTGGGAAGAGCGGTCTTGTTTGGGCCCACACCCAGGTCCTGATGAGGAGAATGTTCAGGGTTCAGGTGTGAGGGAGCTGCTGAAGGCCTCCAGCTGCAGTCGCTCAGGTTTGAAACTCCTGGACGTTGTTCTCATCGGGACGACGAGATGACGTTTCACAGCTGTTCTGCCTGCTGCTTGTAAATATAATCACATAAAGCATCATGCTGCACTTCCACCCACCTGCAGAACTGAAGATCTTCCTACACATTGACGGTACAAACAAACCCCTTCCTGCCTCCAACCAACTCACCTTTTATAAAGGACACGTCATTATCGCTGGTCACTATCGGACTTTAAAGCTTTATTGGCTTCTGTGCTCTGTTATTTTTACAGGATGCAGATACATTTTCAAAACGAGTTTTAAAACATTAGGACAGATTTGAAATGTGTTCGGTGTTTACCAGAATTGATGGGGATTCTGCATCATTCCAGATTCAACAGCTAAAACAAAACAGCCAGGAGATGTTTTTAAATGTGTAATAAATCAAACGTCTCCTGGCTGCCACAATGCACAGCAAAGCAAGACGTCTCTGAGTGGAGGCACGGTGGGATCAGAACGCCGGTCTGTCACAAGCGCCATGTTCCGCCATGTTTATTTCAGTTGAAAACTGGCCTCAGTGAGCAGATTTGTCATTTTGCATGTTTTCTTTCTGTGTTTCTGTATTTGAGGGCCTGTAAAAACGGGAGTACCATGTGCCTCACCAAGATGTGACTGCGGAACCCCGTTCTGGACTCGAGCACGTCTCCACTCCGCTTTCAGGCGGCGACATCGAGACTAGCAGGAGGAGACACTGCAGGCTCGTTGACAACAGAGGATGACATCCTGGATGTGGCGCTGTGAAGGAGCGTCTCCAACCCGGATGTTCAGCTGCTTCAGTTCAGCTGTTGCCAGGCAACAGATGCAACAACCCACGGCTCTCAATGTGATCCGTTTAGATTTCAAACGCACCTACAACTCTTTCAAAGTTCTGAGAGTTCTCAATTTACACTTAAATTATACAATATCCAGTTGGAGGTTAAAGAAAAATGGCGTTTGATTCTTTAATCTAAATTCCAGTTTGGGTTAGTTGATGCAGAGCGGCGCGTCCTCATTAGGACAGCTGAACAAGCGTGTGTGATGGGGTCATTGTTTCTCAAACGCTGACGGATATACTGAGGTGAACATGAAGGACTAACGTGTTTAATCTGACGGAACATGAGAAACTGTTTGCTTGTGCATCTGCATGTTTACAGTGTTTCCATCATGCACGTTTACACGTGTTTATGCGTTCCTCCATCTCATCCAGCTGTGATCAAAGAGCTTCATCCATCAAACGGTCTGTTTTTCCTTTGGATATGGGACATCTGACAGTGATGACCCTGTGATGGGCCGATGACCTGTCAGCAGGTTGATGCGGGAACGTCATGGATCCTGCTTTTCCCAGATGAGTCCCGAGGTCCTCTGAGACCTCGACCAGCCGAGGCGCTGAGTTCTGACGCAGACCAACGGCAGCAGTCTGATGTCGCTCATGCTTGGTGACGCAGTTTATGCCTGGATCTTATTCTCATGTGATGAATCACGATTCGACCTTGTAGAAGACTTCACAGCGGTAACCACGTCTGAGTCCGTTTGTGGCCATACGGACGTTCAACCTCCATTCACCATCCGTCATCAGCAGACGCACTGGTCCAATCTTCACTCAGATTGGCTGCTGATGAGCCTGCTCTTTAGACTTGTTTGATCGGATCCAGCTCCGTTATCCCACAACAGTGCCTAGGTCCTGGTCCAACTGGGCAGAATCAGGCTGCAGTGACCTCCAACCTCTGCCTGGTTTGGGTTCAGACTGGGACGGTCTGGGTTTTGCAGACGGTACATGGTGAGGTCAACCAACACAAAAACCTCCTACCACTGGTGAAGTATGGAGGGGGGAGCTTCACTGCCCCAGGACATCACCAGCTCTCCTACACATGATTTGGGGCAGTTCTGGAAGGAGGAATGCTCCAGTACTGCTCCAGAACTTGGTGTGTTTCTGATCCAGAGATACCGAATTAGCTTGTTTAAGTCACTGCTGCCAAGAGTTTTGACCAGTTACCAACTCCAAGGGTTTTTTATGTAGTTTTTAACCCCCTGGGGCTGTTAACTTTCACTTTTTCTTGCCACCCTGAGTTGAAGTTAGACAACTGTTTCCTGGTGCCGAGTGTCCGTTTGCGAGGTCGCACGTGCCGTCACACTGCCATCTAGTGGACTTTTCACCAAACACTCCACGTCAAACACGTCCATCATCTCATACTTTGTGTTTTGGGAACAAGTTACTCAAACATTGAACATGTGAATAAAACTATGAAACCATTTCAGTTCTTCGTGCAGCAAAAATCCGAACGAGTAAAGTGAAATAAGTCACTGCATGTTTGTCAACGACAGCAAAGATGATCCATGGATGAAGATCACCAGAGTGATGAGGGTCCAGCGTTTCTCGGAGGCCTCTCTGCAATCAAAGTTCTTCATTAATTCCTCTCATCCAAAAACTAAACCGGCCCAAATGTCCTGTCAAAGTCCTGTAACAGGTGGAGAAATTTACCTGCTGCACCTTTTCTACTTGAACAGGACTTCTGGACACCAGCTTCCACAGGGACATGCAAAGTCTCGCATCATCCAGCCCAGCATCTCTGAGATTACTCCAAATGATGGGTTGCCTTTTACATTTTCACTCTATTTTACTGAAATTAAAAGACTCTTTTCCCTTGTGGATACACGCTAGATGAGACATCATACAGGAATCTAGAGAAATGTTAGGAAAAACAATTACAGGTGGGGTTTTTTTCTGTTTAATCAGAGTATCCCCTCCTCCCTCCATTTCCAGCTTTATAAAATCCATTTTGTCTGACTCTAGAGTCAGGTCAGTACACTTAAGTCACTGTTGGACGCGGGTTTCTGGGTCTTTGTGCAAGTTCTTCATGAAAATCAATGACATTGTGTTGTGTGGTCAGTTCACACCTGTGGATGCGGGCGGCATTGTGGGAATGTTGATGACATAAAATGTACCTGCTCCATATGCAGTCACTGATCAATGAAAGTCAAAAGCCACTGACAGACCACGCTCTTCAAATCAGTTTTAATAAAAGTGTCTCAGACATTTAACTTCATCAAAATAATAATAAAAAAAAAACAAACTATTCTATAGTAAAAATCAATCTGCATTAAATAAGAACAACAGACATCAGGAGACACGTTAAACAGGAAGCACAATCTTTTGTTTGGTCATCTGCTCCGTGTTGGGGTGGGGGTTCAGAGACGGGAGGCGTGATGCCCCCCACCCCCACACCTGGCAACACAAGGTCATTAATGTGCAACATAAATAAAACGGACAAATCTTGAAAACACAAACCGTGTGGATTTACGAGTTTATGAGCAGGAAGTATCAGTCTGGATGGGAGCGTCGACCCCATCACGCCTCCTTCCCAGTAATGGGAGTGGAGCGGTGCCGAGGTCCCAGTGGTTCTGCAGAGCTCCGGCAGGAGCGGACGCCTCACTGAGGTCCGAGGAGGGCCGAGGCCGCCTCTGTGATGCAGGACACGGCCTTCTGCAGGTCGTGCTCCGTCTGCTTGATGGTGACCACCACCCTGATGCTGAGGACACGTGGATTCAACGTTTCAACACTTCATGCCTTAAAACAGCAAATGTTCTGTTCAAATGTTCACAACAATCACAGAGTCACGGAAACGCTGCTACCGCCTCCATCTGTCCGTGCACTTCTCCAGCAGATAAACTATCCTTCTGATTTTAAACAGGAAAAATTAATTCACGGGAAAAATAGTCCGGATTGATTACAAATCTACTTGCACCAGTCACTTTATAACCAAACAAAGCTCACAAATCAGAAAAAATAGGATACATTTGGAAAATAAAAATAAAAAATGCAATGATTCTTGCATTTACTTTAACTTTTATTTGGATATTTCGTGTTTTTTTCACCTCATCACCTACATTTAATATACAGAAAAAAATTGTTATCCATCCATTAAATAAAGAAAACCTCACGGTAGTCACTGAAATATCTTGAAGCTGACTAAAGTAGTGAGATAAATATTAATTTACGTTCTCCCAGAAGTCTTGTGGTTTGTCAGTGTGTCTTCTGACAAATTCCAGTCTGGGTTTTCCGATGTCCTTTCAACAGTGGAGTCCTCCTCGGTCGCCCACTTTGGTTCAAGCAGTGATGGACGGTGTGACCTGACACTGATGGACCGTGACCTTGGAGTTCAGGTCTCTTTAGAAGGTGTTCTGGGTTCTTTGGTTTCCATTCGTAATGTCCGTGTCTTCAGTTTGTCATCAGTTCATCTTGTGTCTACAGTCCTGAGGAGCCTAAACGTCTGAATCAAATTTCCAGCTGTTGTCACAGGAAAATCAAGTACCAACTAATTTATCCAGGCCGTTTCAACAATAAAAAAAAAAAAAAAAAAAAAAAAAGTCGACATTTCCGTGGATTCATTTTCAGTAAATCATTGTTTACTATCATTTCTGTCAGCTTCAAGTTATTGCAGGGACTCGTGTGTGTGTGTGTGTGTGTGTGTGTTATTTTTAGTGGCAGGATGACAACAGAGACTGATACTCAGTTCAGACATACTTGAGGACAACTCCCGGATGGAGTTCCTTACCTGGGTGGAGGCAGGAAGCGCTCTTCCTTTTCCAAATATCGAGCGAGTGTCAGCGCCACATGTCGTTCCAAACACTGATGGAGAAAGCAAGGACGCTTTGTAAGAAACCAGACTATCTGCTGTGTAGTATCGGGCTACATCACCATTTACTCGAATTTACCAGAAAACAACAGTAAAAACTGTAAAAGTACAGAAAACACCCATAACTGCTGAATGTGTTTGCTGTAGTAAGTCTAATGACAGTGCAGGAGTCCACAATCTAGATCACAGAGGTGGCGCAGCTGTGGGGTTCAGGTATTGGTGAGTTCACTGCTATAAAGTCTCCTTTCAACAGAGGAGACATGAGGATCTATGAACGGCATGTTGTGGACGGAGTCTCCCGCAGCCGGGAGGACTTACATAGTCGACGATGCTGCGGAGCAGCTGCATGTCAGAAGATCTGCAGCCTGAACTTCTCTCCAGCTGCAAGTGAAGAGCCGGAGCGCAGGACATCCCCACCAGCTTCAGACCTGGAATCCTGCCACACAACCAGAACAGCCGTCCAACAAGCTTCTTTTTAAAATCTATTTCACAATTTTGATGCCAGCTTTCAGAGGTCTGCAGAGTCGAGCTTCCGGTTAATGAGGGGTGTTGTACGCTTCTATCCTATGCTTTATATTTGGTCTTTTTATAATTCTTACTGTATTTTATTGTACTGCAAAGTCATTTTACTTACTTTTCCTAAAACAACCATCAGTTCTCTGATGACAGAGAATAAATGTCATTATTAATTTTAAAGTGATGACTTGATCCAAGTGTTTAATTAGATGAAGAGCTGTTCCTACACCAACACCTTTAAGTTTGTTTTATCCCCGATACAAAAAAATCTGTTTCAGTTTCATCAGAAGGAAGTTTGATTATCTTTCAGAAGCTCTCTGAGTCTCACACCCCACCACACTCCTGTTCCCGACGTTTCTTCTGCCAAATTCACATAATTTCACAGGGTCACGGATCTACAGGCAACATCACATCCGAGGTGACTCTGTTACCCAAGAGTGGAATGATGGAAGAAGGAAGAAAGACATGAGAGAGTGACTGAGCACGAGGCCGAGCAGGTCCCCACAGTCGGAAAACCAAGTCAGCCTCCTGCCTGTAGGGGGACCCGCTGAGCTATTGGGATGCCTGTAATAGCAGGAATGTTTAGGATCCAGGCCTCAGAACACATCAATACAGACGGGCTTGAACTTACCCCTGCAAAGCTTTGTAAACATGCCTGCACTTTTCTCTCAGGACACTGAAAATATCTGCAGAAAAACATAAAAACAGAGCTGAGTCAACAGGAAACAGAATCCGGTTTCTTTCAGATCCACCGTTCCAAGGTCCTCTACAGCTGAGGCTGGATCTGAGCCGGGATCTGAGCCAGAACCCGAGAGGATCACTGAGGAGGAAGCAGCAAGAGCAGGTCCTTACCTGGATCCTCCTCCATGATGCTGAGCGCCTCGATGGCTGCAGCGGCCAGCATGGGAGGCAGGGAGGCGGAGAAACAGTAGCCCTGCCCCGACAGACGCTAAAAATAAACAACATTTACTAAGCCTCACTTCACATCCTCACAGTTAGGCATTTCATGCCGCTTTCCAGATTATACAAAAAAATTTAAATAAAAACGACGGCCCATTTTATAACATTTAATGTCTGACAACATCGTTCTGATCTGATACATACTTATTTTATTTGAGCTATAAAACCGTAACAATATAAACTGCTGCTATCAGTGCAAAGTTGTCTCACCTAAACAATGAACCAAAACCAGTATTTTTGTTGCAGTTTCTTTCACAAGTATAAAAACATCAATCAGCTCTAATCCGGTTCGGCCTGGTTTGTTCACATCATCACCACCACAAGCGTTTAGCAGTAAAAGGTTGAGCTTTTTGCTGATGTCACCTGATGGTCGATGACAAAGGAGCGCCCGCAGCAGAAGCCTCCGATGGAGGCCACGGCGTTCTCCATGTTGGCGCTGATCAGATCAATGTCGTCTATCTGGAGCAGAAACACGCAGACATGAGCAAAGACACGTTCAGATTTAAGCAGTCGCTCCACTGTTCTACTGGGGGTCCTCGACACAATGACAGTGACGCCTGGAGGGGCGTGCTTGGGAGGAACGGCCTCCCCGATCTGAACCCGAGCGGTGCTCCGTTATTGTTATTGGATGTGGCACCAGGACACCCTAGGCCAGAGGTCAATCATCAACTTTGTTGTCGTTTCATCTGATCTTTGCTTGTGTGTCTTGGACACTCGGTAAAGAGACGGGCTGAGCTGTCCACTGATCACCACCAGGTGGAGAGTTGGATACCCTGGCGGAGGAAGCTGGACAGACCATACTGTGAAGGTCTGTTGGGAATGTCTGGCTGAGCCCTATGTCAGTGAGGTCTTCAACTTCCACCTCCGGGAGAACTTCTCCCAGATTCTGAGTCAGAATCAGAGTGGACCCTGTTCTCTGCCTCTATCGTCAACGCGGCAGCTCGAAGTTGTGGACGCAGGGTCTCTGGTGCCAATCCCTGAACCCGGTGGTGGACACTGGAAGTAAGTAGGAAGTAAGGGATGCTGTCAGGTTGAAGAAGGAGTCCTACTGGGCCATGTTGGCCTGTGGGACTCATGCAGTTGATGGGTACCAGCAGGCCAAGCAAGGCGCAGCTCGGGCGGTCCTGGAGGCAAAAACCCAGGTCTGGTTGGAGTTTGGTGAGGCCATGGAGGAGGATTATCGGTCGGCTTCGAAGAGATTCTGATAATCCATCTGTCTCCTCAGAACGGGGTAGCAATACTCTGCCAACACTGTTTGCAGTGCAGGTGTAGAGCTGTTGACCTCAACTAGGGACATGGTCAGACAGTGGAAGGAATACTTTGAGGATCTCCTCAGTCCAACCGACATGCCTTCCACCGAGGAAGCAGAGGCTGGGACTCTGTGGTGGACTCTTCCATCACCCAAGCCGAAGTCACTGAGGTAGTTCGTAGGCTCCTTGGTGTCAGGGCACCGGGGTGGATGAGATTCGTCCTGAGTATCTCAAGTCTCTGGTTTTTGCTGGGGTGTCATGGTTGACAGCGTCTGCAACGTTGCATGGAGTTGGAGGACAGTGCTGCTGGAGTGGCAAACTGGGGTGGTGGTCCCCCTGTTTAAAGGGAGACAGGAGAGTGTGGTCCAACTATAGGGGATCACACTTCTCAGCCACCCTTAGAAGTCTACTCCAGGGTACTGGAGAGGAGAATTCGGCCGATAGTCGACCTCGGGTTCAGGAGGAACAATGCAGTTTTCATCCTGGTCGGGGAACACTGGACCAGCTCTATACCCTCTATGGGGGGCTGGAGGGTTCATGGGAGCATGCCCAACCAGTCCACATGTGCTTTGTGGATCTGGAGAAGGCTGACCTGGGAATGCCTCGGGGTCCCCCCGCAAGAGCTGGAGGAAGTGTCTGGGGTGAGGGAGGTCTGGGCATCCCTGCTCAGACTGTTGCCCCCGCAACCCGATCCCGGATAAGTGGATGAAAACGGATGGATCCATATCAAGAATGCTAGACACGTTTACGCGGTTTAATCAAACCGATAGCTGTTTTCACTGTAACGACAATCAATGTAAACTACATTTTCCTGATTTTCTCAGTGTTTGAAAGTTCTGGATGAGAAAAAAACGGAGTTTTTTAAAAGATTGGGTTTTAAAAGACAATAATTGTGCATTTTAAGTTGAGTGTACTCACATTGACGCCGAAGTGCTCGGTGATTCCTTTACCATGTTCTCCCAACACACCAAAAGACATGCTCTCTTCCAGAAAGATCCGCACCTTGTATTTATACTTGAGCTTGACCTGGAGATCACAGGAATTCGTGTTGGAACCAGTTCAGGTGCTGGCCACGTTTCCACCATGTGGAACGGGAACGTCAAACAACAACCCTCCACCCGAACTGCCGTCAACAGACAGGAGGACAGTTCACGAATTCTGAACACCGTCCGTTTGTTCACAATAATGAGGTAAACATCCATCCGATAACTTCAGCACAACAATGTGATCATTAAGTGATCGCCGTCTGCTTCTCGCCGAGTCTGGTTCATATCAGCTGAACCTAAATTGGCATTGAGGTTCATCGGTTCTGCATTTACCAGCTCAGGAAGAGGACAGATGTCTGCAGTATTGATGTACAGGCCCTCCACAACGATAAACTTCCGCGTAACTCGAGCTTTTCGAGGATTCTGCAAAGTGAAAAAAAAAAAAAAAAAAAAGTTTTGGTAGACAAAATAGACATATTAATGAAAAAGTGACGTAGCTCTATTGTTGGTCTGCAGCACCAGGAACTAACCTTCTGGTCCTCCAGCTCCTGCTCTTTGAGCAACCTCTCCAGATCCTCCATGTCGTTGTGTTTGAAGTATTTGATGACACTGCGTGACGCCTGAAGACCTTTCTGGATTGAAAAGCAGGCGGCCTCATCCCTGAACACGAAACACCAGAAATAAACCCGCGATGCACAAAGCAAAGAGGCCGCCCTCAAACTGAAAACAGACCGGGTCCGCTTTCCTGTGGATCAAAGCCTGACAGGGTGTTTCGTAAGACTGAAGCAGGATTTACACGTTCAGGGTAAACGTCACTCACACAAAGATGATGTCCCCTCTCTTGGAGTAGGCAGGAATCGCACTGGCAATAGTTGCAAAACCATAAGAATAAATGATGGCCTCTTCTGTGTTCATGAATTTGGCTAGTCGACTCTCCAGCTCCAGATGGACGTCTGCGGAGAGAAAGACACCAGGGAGTGCAGATGAGCTTCCATTTCCTGTGATGTGGGGTTCATTAGGAGGGATAAAATGTGCTTAGAGTCATGTCAGTTTGAAACAGTAATGATCAGAAGTCCTGTTAAATGTGGAGACCCCCGAACGTGACAAATGTGACCAAACACCAGCTGAACTGATGGCACAACTTTCCATGACAATTCACTAGAGTATTCCCAAACAGAATATCACTTTTTCCAAAAGAGACCCGAGACAAACCAACATTCATGAAACACTGTAGTCATGTCCAGCTGGAGCTTCAACCTGTCAAGTCTTCATCTCTATTTTTTCAGGTTAAATACCGTCCCAACAACATTGTTCTTATTTGTTCTGGCCCATCCTCCACCAAGTTTACACTGAGGCTCCACTCACACCAGAGATGTTTGTCCACTTTAAAAGGACCAAACAGCTCAAGTCCAGGTCATTTGAGGAGGTGTGAAGGTGCAATCCATCTTCGATGTGGATCAAAGAGGGAAACTGGTCCGCCCTGGACCAGGGAGCAGACTGCAGCGCACCGTGGGAACACGTTATTCAAGAGGTTTGCTTTGTTTGATAAAGTTTAACGTGAAAGTAAACTCAGATGAGCTGACCAGAGTCCCCGTTCGACCCCAGCCCCCACTGGACCCGAGTCCCCGTTCGACCCCAGCCCCCACTGGACCCGAGTCCCCGTTCGACCCCAGCCCCCACTGGACCCGAGTCCCCGTTCGACCCCAGCCCCCACTGGACCAGAGTCCCCGTTCGACCCCAGCCCCCACTGGACCAGAGTCCCCGTTCGACCCCAGCCCCCACTGGACCAGAGTCCCCGTTCGACCCCAGCCCCCACTGAATCCGAGGCCCCGTTCAACCCCAGCCCCCACTGGACCCGAGTCGAACCGAGTCTACCAGAATACTAGGTGTCAAAATGACCTGAATCTGGATATAAATGTGACAGATTCTCCAAGATTTGCAGTTTTTTTATGCAAGTCTGGGTCAAGACCTGTTTATATGGTAAGACTCAACCACAGGGAAGTCTTACAGAAGCAGGATTGTGCACACGGGCTGATCAGTTCTACTGATCTCGGGTCTTTAACCAAAAAAAAAAAAAAAAAAAAAAAAAAAAAAAAAAAAAAAAAAAAAAAAAAAAAAAAAAAAAAAAAAAAAAAATCAACATTTCAAACTAATTTTTTCCAAGAGACATCTTGTGAGCGACCGGCTACCGAGTTCCGATTCTGCCGTGCAGACAGAGGAGAATGTTACAACCACACTCTTGAGAAATCTGGACAAAGATAAAAATGCAGCAACTGGCCCTGAAATGGCTGTTATCTGAATTTAAACATCTACACATTGACCTTTTTACGTCCACTAAGAAAAATCCCACAACTTTACTTTAATTAATCAGCACACGTTTCAAGGACAGAGGAATAATGGAGAACGAAGTCTGTGTGGAGGACTTCGGAGCCACGCCTCTGGATACCCGAGGACGAGCTCTTTCACTCACCAAACGTCCCGTAGAAACCTCGAGGACCACACGTGCCAACGCCGTATTTTTTTAGGGACGCTAAAGCCTTTTCCTGCAACAACAGATTTAAACACAAACATTTCATTCAAATTTCGATGAGTAACAATAAAACCATAAATACTGACCTTCACACGCTCGTCGTCAAGGAGACCCAGGAAGTTAAACGAAGCAAAGTTTATGCACTCTTTTCCGTTTATGATGATTTTGTGGCTTGGAGGTCTGTAATTAAAGATTAGCTTTAACATTGTGACACTGCACAGATGAAACCTTAAACAAAGAAAGCACCAATTAGAGGTTTGTTTACGTGTAGTTCCAATAAATAAAGCTGGGAGAACATGGAAATCACAAACATTTCACATTTATTTCTACTTCGTCAGAATGAGCCAAAGATATTTATTGTTTTTTTTGTTGTTTTTTTTATTTCATAAGTTAAATACAGCCATGTACAATTTAAATCTTGTGGCTTTTTTGTGCCTAGTCATCAGATCAACTCAATAACACTTTCTTAGTACTACAAATACTATACTCCGTCTCTTTTCCCTCTTAAAGGGAAGTTTTTACCTGCCGTTGTTTATGTAATAATTGCTCGGGGGTCATGTTCTGGGTCTCTGGAAAGCGCCTAGAGACAACTTGTGTTGTAATAGACGCTATATAAATAAAATTGAATTGAATTGAATTATTCTCCAAAGGGAAATGATATAATCCCATTAATTATGAAACAAAACCATTAATGATACATTTAATAATTGTGGTGGGTCTTAGTATCTGACGTCCATCATCTACACGGATCCCAGGGATCAGCTGGAGCCCGTCACAGCTCTGGCGTTACTGAGGTTTTTGAGTTTGTGCACGGCTCTCTAAAGCTCCTGCTGCAGCATTTCCGCTTGACTGACATCTGGACTTTAAGTCATTCCAAACTCTGGTGCTTTTCTTTTTCAGCCAATCTGATGAGGATTTACTGCCGTTTGTCAGATTATTGTCCTATTGAAAAACTGTTTCTGACTAACTTTAGTTGTTCGCCAAAAATCCTCACAGACTCTAGAATACTCTGGTTACAGAGGAGAGCATGGTCCACTCCATGACCAACAGGCACCCCGGCCCTGTGGCTGCCAGACATGCCCCAAAGCATCAACCCTCCACCGTCGTGCTTGACAGTGGGAAATGAGGCGTTTCTGCTAAAATACTGTCAAAACCAAACATGGCAACGAGCATTTCGGCCAAACAACTCTACTTTGGTCTCGTCTGTCCATTGGACATTGTTCAAATAAAGTTTTGTGAGCATCACTTGTGACTTAATCTTCTTTTTTTGTAGAGTTCCCAGAAGAGCAGGGTCTGAGATCTAGTTGTAGTGTTCCTCTGAGCATCACATGGTCTGAGCTTGGAGTAAATACACTGCCATAAACACAACTGGAAAAGATGGCAACTGAATGTTCTCTACTTGCGAATAATATTTCTCATTGTAGAACATCAACTTCCAAATGGTGTGGAAAAGGTGACATAATCGTTCCACATGCAGGACTAAAACAGGCGTTTCTAAGTTTTGATTAGGACTGCAGGTCAGTGGTCTACAGTTCTGGTCCTCAAGCTCCTGCATGTTTGTACATGTACATGTACATGGTTCCCTGATCAAACACACCTGACTCAAATGAATGGATCATTATTTTCTTGCTCCCAGGACCTGCTCCAGTGGGAATGATCCATTTATTTGAATCAGGTGTGTTTGAGCTGGGAAGCATCTAAACATGCAGGACAGCAGACCTCTGGGACTGGAAGTGAAAACTCCTGCTGTAGGTGAACGTGTACAAACAGAATTAAAACTGTCCCTGTTTGTTTTACCCTGAGACAACATCATAGTTGAGGGAGGGATGGTCTTTGGAAACTGGAGGAACGAGAGGCTCTGGCTGCCATTCTTCTATCAGGTCTTCCTTTTCCTGCAACGTAGAACCGCGTGAGAGCCGTTGGAAAACACACATTCACAAACACAACCGTCACTCGTCACCACGCTGCTGACGTTACCTTCTCTGTCAGTTTGTAGGTCTCGTGAAGTTTGTAGGTCTTCGAGAACAGAAGCCTGATGATCCAAAGTATGAGGATCCCCTCCAGAATCAGGTGATATGCAGGAGCCTAGAAAACAGGGACGAGGATGTGGTGGCATGATCAATACATTTGATGTGCACCGTGTTGCTGGAAAACGCATGGCACCAGGAAAGACGTGGTCTTGAAGGCAGCATGTTGCTACAACATATCTGTGTAGTCTTCCAGTGATGCGGAAGTGATTTACAGTTTTTTCCAGGGACATCGATATGATACCATTTCAGAGCCGGGTTTTTGGACTCATGCTGGAAACAGTCGGAATGGTCCTTTTTAGCTTTTGGTCTGGAGCAATTGGTGCCCATTTGTTCAAAAAAGATCTAGAGTATAGATTGAGCTCATGATAATATGCATTTCCAATGTGATGGTTCATCCCAGGTGCCTCCAGGACCAGAGGTGCTAATGTCAGCAAGGTGACTGTAAGGCTTCTTTTTTACACAGTAAAGGAATGTGGGGTACGGTCATGGTTATCCTGCCTCAGCCTTCAGGAAACTAAACAGCATTTTTTTTTCTTTGAATAGAAAACAATATTTCCCAACAAGTACGAACTTGGAGTTTTTGACGTTTGAAACAGCAGCCGATGCTCTCCAACACCGTGAGGGTACATTACCAGTCTGCCTGTTAATGTACCTGATGAATACGTCCGACGGCGCCCCGACCTTGAGGCTCTGGCCTGAGACCCATTAGGGGTTTTTAAGATTAGTCCCTGTTGTTATCCCTGGGTGAGGAACGTGTGTTTCACGTGCACTGGTCAGTGTTGATGGGAGGCGTGTTGTTGCCTCTCCGGTGCCTAAAGCTGAGTTGAGGGGAGGGAAGACGAGTCGGGAGGTGTTATTGAGTGGTACTACGTAGCTGCGGTCTGTCTGGCCTTGCTGGCTTCACCACCATCAGAAGAGTTGGCTGATGCATGAGACGGAGCAGCACAATGACTGTAGCTCGTGCTGCACAAACACGACCTACAGTCTCCCTCTGCAGCAGCTGCGGGTTCTGCAGCAGCTGCGGGTTCTGCAGCAGCTGCGGGTTCTGCAGCAGCTGCGGGTTCTGCAGCAGCTGCGGGTTCTGCAGCAGCTGCGGGTTCTGCAGCAGCTGCGGGTTCTGCAGCAGCTGCGGGTTCTGCAGCAGCTACACCATTATGGGATTATTTTTTTGGACTTTGAGGTAATTTGTTTCTCAGTTTTGACCATAATGTTTGTTGTATTACTAAGATGACTTTTTTGAAGGAAAGATTTAACATTTTTATAATTCATAATTCAGTTTTTCTTGTGGGGTAACAAGTCACTGGGAGGCGATTTACTACCCTCACAGGTCAGCGGAGGGCAAAGACCCTCACTTGAAACCTGCTCTAAAAATATTACTCACCGATAGATGTGAGTGGGGAAAAAAAAAGAGGATAAAAATATATCAACTGTACTCCCAATCAAAACGAGCAAATATTGAATCATTTCAATTTATTTTAGCCCTGTAAGTGTTTCATTACATGACATCACAAAAAAAAAACAAAAAAAAAAACGCACACACATTATTTTCTATATAATATATATATACAGGTGGCCAGGGTTTTTTGTTTAAAGATCAATACCAACATTGATTTTGATTAATTGTTTTGTATTTATTTTAATGTATTGACCCCCAAAAGGTTAACAATGAAAGGAAGTTTATGAGAAAAGTAAAAAAAAAGAAAAGAAAAGAGAAGAGAGTTATCTTGTGTTCATACTGTTTGGAGTAAGATTAAAGTTAAAGTGAACGCTGCTTTTTTTAATGATAATTTTCCGTTTTTCTGAGGATAATCTGTTTCCGAGAAACCGTTAAAGTGTTGGGCAGATTCTGCCTGACAGGAGTCAAATCTGTTTAAATCAGTCAGTCGTTAACGCCGCGGAAAGAAGCCGAAACACCGCGCGTCTTCTGTCGTCCCTCATTAAATCACACTTATAATTAAATCTTTTTAAACGTCGTTGACTGTTAAATAAAACGTAGATTTAACGTGAAGCGGAGCCCCGCTTGCCACGCCTCCTGCACGGGACCCGGATGCGGAACACCGGTGGTCTTGTGGTGTTCGCCTCCTCCTCGTCTCCTCGCATCCTCGTCTCCTCTATCCTCTATCCTCAAAGTTTGTTGAAGAAGCTGGTGATATTCCACATGTTTAGCTGAGACTGATCCCCGGGCCACAGGGAGGAGACGGAGGAGACGGGAGAGAAGGGAACACCCACCCACCACTGACGCCGCGAGAACTTTACTGTTAACTATCTGAAATCAGTTTGAAAACGACCAGAGGTGCGCCTAACATACGAATGATCCGTCACGCAGCACCAGCGCACGATGCTGCGTGGCGGGGGTAAGGAGAAGAGGAGTGTTACCTCGTAAAACGCCTGCACCATCTCTACCAACACCCACTGCTGTCCGGACGCCATGTTTAGCTCCTCCTGCCTACGTCATCGGCAGTGCTGCCTTCATGTCCGTCGAAGAAGAAGTACACCTGGACGTCCACCCTGCGCGTCCACCTGGACAAGACGACGCGCCCATCAAAACACGACTGTGGTCTTTAAAGTCAACAAAACACAGAAAGCATGAAAAAAAAAAACCCCGCGGAATCAGAAAGAAATTTGTCACATTTAATCTTATTCAGATTAAATATTTACCAATGTGTAAATACTCAAATATGCAGCAGCTTTATTTGAAGTGATTCTAAAACAATAGTTGGGGCATTGTGTAAAATGTAAATGAAAACAGAAAGCAATTAATGAAAGTTTAATAAACTCATAGTCACAATAGAACAATGAAAATATATCAAATGAGACATTTGACCGTTTCATTAGGAATATTTGAGACCTCGAGACCCTGCAAAGATTAAAATGTGTATAGAAAAGGAATGGATAGTTCAAAAATATTTGCTCCAATGATATTTGATGGCAGGCCAGCAGGCTAACACAAAAACTGGCGCAAAAAACACCAGGAGGAACATTTTACAAACAATTAGGTTATTTAGAAACACATCAATGATGTGATTCAGTTAATAAAAAAAAGACATGGTAGAGACACAGAGTGTCTCAGAAGTAAAGATAGGCAGACGCTCACCAAGACATCAAAAAACTGCATCCAAAATTGTGCAAATATTTTCAGAATAAAGTTCCTCCTCATGAACGTGCAAAGACTGTCTTTTCAGCTGTAAACATCATCTGTACATATGTATTAATATGTACTTTAGCTGGTCCCAGAGGTGCACACTTCTGGACCAACATTTCTGATGTTCCTCGGATCCACTAAAGCAAGCTTGGAGGGCACAGCTCCACGAACCCGACTACCTCTAGCAACAGTTGTCTTCCCCTTTCACACCTATTCCATCTCCTCCTTCGACCCTTAATTATTCTACAGCCTCTCGTGTTCCTTCTTCCAGACCTTGCTGTTGCTTTAGGTTGCTACGTCAAGCACTGCTGCTCTCTTCTGGAGTTTGTCATCCACCACAGAGTCCATTTGGTTGCTATCATCAGTTTATCGGTCCGGATCTGGAAGTCTCACTAGAGTTTTGCTCGTTGATTCACCACCACTGGAGGTGTCTCCCGTTCCTTCCAATGCTGTGCACTGGCTTCTCTTTCCATGATGGTTCCTCCTCCATCTCCTCTTCCTCATGACTTCGGCAGTTTCCTGGTGCCTGAGGCTTTCACGTAGCAGTTCCTCAACGTGGTCCATCTTTTGGGTGTATTTCTGGATCTTTGTTGTTTCCTGGAGGGTGACACTCACTGACCGCCAGCCTCCCTCCTTCTGCTTCCTGTGTAGTCTCGTGGTGTTGGACAGGATGAAATCCTCAAAAACTACCATCCATAACAATTATTTTTTTTCCTTTCGGGAAGGCCTTGTATCTTTCAGCCAGACAATGATGAACCTCATGGGGGTATATTAGTACGTATAAAATTAGCACCTGGAGAGGAAACATAATCAGTGCTGAAAGATCCTCTGCCATGCACAGAGGAGCTTGGAAATATGTGACGTTGTTGGCCTCAAATGCAGAAATGGATGTGTATTTACAAATGAAATGGAGTATGAGGTATCCTGAGTTCAAACTTTCTGCAAAGAAATAAAAAACATAGTAAGTGGAAGAATTGTTGCATCATTTCTTTTTAATTTTTTTGTGTATTTTCAACATTGTCACAATGTCTTCTGATTTAGATTAAATAGATCGAGTCACTCATTAACGAGCAACACAGTTCACAAATACAGATTGTGTAACGCAGTACAAAATGCAGCTCAGTGTGGCTGTCGTCAAAAGAAAATCCTGCTCACGACAGGTGGAGCAACGCAGCATTGGGTTCACTCATCAAATGCATTAGTAGTTTCCAGGACATAACCTGTAACCCAAAAGGAAAAGCACCATTTAAGATGTAACCCTCAATAATCAGTAGATTATAACCCTCTGTCTTTTGAGTGTTCATCCTGTCAGTACAACGCAGTAGAAATGACTTGACAGGCAGTGACACCTTTAAATTCATAGACTCGTAGAAGGTCAACCAAAACCCAAACAAACTGAAGCAGGCCATACAGCTTGATATTTGTCAGGCATGAACATTGGAATGAAACATGTGCAACGCTGCAGTGAGCTGGAAACAGACCGGCCAACACCCAGCTGTATCCAGGGTGTGGTTGTCTCAGCGGGCTTGAACTGGATCCAGTAAGTAGGACTTCCAGTCGCTTCCACAGCAAACCAGTCCAACTGCGGCCAGGATCATTTCCAGCTTGTGTGGTCTCATCTGCTCATGTCCAGTTTGCTTAGGATGTCATGATGTTCCCTTTTGGGTCAGAAGATTCATCTGTTCTCAACACGCTCCAACGAGCTGAAGTGAACAAGCGAGGCTGCAGGGTCATTGTGAAGTTCTGTTATAGCCTCCCTCCACGTGTTTCTCCTGCCACAGCTCAGCTAACTGCATCGTCGAAGCAAATGTTCTTGCTTTTGATCCAAGGCACATTTTATATTGCTTCTGGTCAAGATCTGGGTTGCACTGAACAGAATGATGAATATGGACAATTCCTGGTTCTTGACTGTGCAGCACTTTTAAACCTGAGTGAATCACCTTTGTGAACAGGTCCACGTCTTCCAGCCCCCAGCCTAAGATTGAGGTGTCAAAACCTCCAGCTTTCAGTAAATCACTCTTGAAAACACACGTGATTCCAAATCCATAATCCCGCCAGAAGCCGCTCTTCTTAGTAAGCATGAATAGGTTTTCTTTAGGAGTCTTCTCACCGTACACGATCTTCGGGTCATACTGACTGAAGACAACAGGGAAATAGACCTGTTTCCCTTGAACAGCATTGTCTCTGCAGCGCTGCAGGGCATCGCTGTTAAAGACCAGATCAACATCACAGAAAAAGAGCAGACTGTCATTCTGGAGCTGTGAGGAGCCCAGCTCCAGAGCCAGCCCTCGAGAAAAGTTGCCCGTCATGGGAATTACAGACAGATCAGCTTTGGGATACTTTCTGCTGTAATCTTTGATTAACTCAACATGCTGTCCGCTGCTCTGATCCACCTGTTCGTTCTCCACCAGGATGATGGAGAGCTTCACATTCTGCTTAGGTATCAAACACACTTTCTCAAAGTTCTCCATAAAGGTGGTGAAGGTGTCATAGCGGCCAGACAGCGGGACAAGAATGTGAACCTTCTTTTGACTTTGCTCCCAGGTTTCCCTTGCTGGTTGGTAGACCTGAAAAGACGGTAGGAAATTGAGGGAGTTTGATAAGAAAAACAGCGACTGGGTTTCAGAGTTGATGGCGCTCACAAGTTCAGCCACGTCTATCTCCTCATCTTCACTGAAGAAGGCTTGGCTGAAGGACTGCTGAAGGTAGGCGTGACGCCTAACAGGCACTGTGACTTTGCGTCCCTTATGTTTCTTGTACAGCAGCAGTAAGTCTAAGACGTATTCTGCACCGTGCATCGGATCAACCCTGTAATACCCATACTGTATCTCCTTAAAGTCAATTATACGACCACGTGATTTGGAATTCTCGTTAATCATTTCCATGACCTGCTGTATTACATCTTCTAACGCAGTCCGAAGCAAGTTTCCAAGGTTTTGTCGTGCCAACTTGTTGTCAACAGCTGAATAAATATGGCGGCCCGTCAAGAAATCCCACTCGATCACATCACCTCTCTCCTTGGGCTGAAAGCGCATGTACGAAGGAGGGGAGCCCAGCTGTTTGTCCTCCCACTGAACTTCTGAATCACTGAGGGAACTCATCGTCAGGGCTTCCCGGTGGAGCAAAATGGTGCGGTGGCGAAGCCTCGCGATCTCCCGGCTGAGCATGAATCCGTGGAGCCGGTACTGGTACGCAGGGTTTTTGTTGGGGTGGAGGGTGATGGCATTACGGATCTTGCTGCTGTGAAGATCTTCAATGAAACCTTTCTTGTTGTGTTCGTAGTTCTCATAGAAGAGCTGCTGCATCTGTGGAAGGAATTGAGATTGCATGGTCAGATGATGAACTAGGAGAACACAAACACGCTTTTTCAGTTTTACAACCAACACAAAACTGCAAAAAACTCTGAAGTTGCTGTTCAGAAAGCGCAGGTGTTTGGATAACCAACTTCCTGAAAAATGTTTTCCTCGTGGCATGTGGCAAGAATCAGCACACAGAAGCAATATTTGAAAATGCCAATAAAACTCAACCACTGATGAATCCACTAAGCTGTGTTATGTAACAATTCCTTGCAAGAATAATGGTGTTGGATTTCCAGAATCTCTGTCCTTACTAAAGGTTCCAGCAGGATGAAAGTAATTTGTATTTATTTCTGCAGCCACAGGAGATTGCTGTAAAGCAGGTTCCAACCTGGTTCCAGCCAGGTCGGAGGGATTTCTGAGATCACTGCACAAAGTTTCACAGTTTCAGGAGAGCAGTGCTTTTGAAACTTGAGGATGACCCAACTTTAGATGAGTTATGCAAGGCAATAAATAACTCCCTTTATGCTAGTGGAGCCAGTTTAAACAGAAGAGCACATGTGACCCTTTTTTGTGCGTCAGAAAGAACAAAAAGAAATTTGAAGATAAAAAATAAATCAAGCTCCAAATCATTTATAAATATACAGTAATTACAAGACTTTGTACTTATAGAATAGTTTCTTAATTAAAATAGTCTTAAATGAAAATTAGAAAAGCAGATTGTGTTTAGGATCCTGGTTGTTTTGCTGATGGAGTAGCTGTGAAACCAACCCAGACGCAGGTTATCACACAAAACCAACCAAAAGACGAGCCATCAGTCAGAATGGAAAAATAAAAGACTAGCAAACAAAAACTTTGGCCAGACTCATCTGGACACCAAAAAAAAACCTCATTCCTGTATAAATCTCTTATTAGTGAAATAGTGTTTTTATGTCTCACTGCAATAGAAGCACAAACACAGTGAACATTTATTTACCTGAACTCAACTGAATACAATAATACTTAAAAAAGAATAATACTTAATAATACAAAAATCACAGATTAGAATAAGATAAAGTACTTGAAAGTTAGAAGTGTTGCAGTGAAAGTTGTTGAAATCTCCAAACGTCGCCTTAAGTACACTTGAATTAGCGTTTTGCTGTAAGGTTATAGGAGGAAGTCAGGCGGGAAGAGATGAATCAGCACTGGAGCTTAATACCTCGGGGTCCACAGAAGGAAACCATACTGGCACTTTAGTGAACACAACTTCACCGCAGTCGTATAATAATGGTATTTACAACCCTACATCTATTAATCCTAGATGAGCAGTAGAAGTCAGTCAGCATAATTTACACCACTAATTAATGAAAATTGCATGAAGACCCATAAACCATGTCATGGTGGCACAGAGTGAACGCTGAAGTCAAAAAACCAATGCAAGTACCATCTTATGGTACAATCTGAAGTTAGGTTAAAACACGAAGACTTGTTGGCAGCATTGGCAGTGGCAATGTGTATTGTTGTGAGCAAAATCCCTATTTTAAGTCTTTTTTGGAAAAAAAAAATTAGCACCATGTGCTCTGGACTAAAGACAAAGAAATGGTCCATCCAGACTGGTTCCACCCACCAGGCCGTCAGAAAGCTGAACACTCTCCCAGCTCTTCCACTGCCCCCCCCCCCACCCACTCACTCTGACCTCAGTTTCTGCACCAGGAACTTTTGGCAGAACTGGACCGCCTGCTTTGCACCAGGTCACTTTAACCAGACCAATAAGCTGAACACCTGCAGGACTATCACACACCTTTAAAAACTGTTGTATGTTTCACCATCATTATTACAATACAGTTCATCATAACAATAATGTCTATCATCAAACTGCCATTTCATTGTTTTTACTGTAATTGTATTGCCTTTGGCTCTTAAACCAAACGTCATGCCATAACTTGTTTCTTTAATTTGCACTTTGTGTTTAAAATTTATTTATTGTGTAACACAGAGGGTTTTAGAGTAACGTAATTTAGATTCTCTGTATGTATCTCACATGTGGTAGAATTGACAATAAACTTGACAATGAATTTCAGCAACCAGAGCTGTGAAGGTCTGGGGTTGTATCAGTGTCCTAGGCAGAGCTCATTTTGTTACTTCTGTGATGCAACGTTCACGTAGAATCGTAATCTATGTGAGTGACATCTATGCATTTTTCAACGAAACAATATATAACCACATCCTGCACACATCACAAATACGTGGCAGTGGAAGAAGATGGTACTGGTGCTGGACAGACCTGCCTGGAGTCCCGGATTGTCCCCAGCAGAGAACGTGGAGGATTTTAAAACTGAAAACGAGACAAAAACAACTGCACACTATTGTACAACTTAAAACGTGCTTGCAGGAAGAACGGAACGAAATATCACCTGAAAATCTTCACAACCTGGTATCCTCTTGAGTGATGTGAGAATGCAACATTACAAAGTGGGAAACGCTTTCCTGATCACAATCTGATAGAGTGTGAACAAGAAAAAGAGATCGAATAACAACTAAAACTTCACAGGAAACTTAGAGCTATGACACGATCAAAACCCGTTTCTCCTTAACAACACAGTGCTGATGTTGCTACAGCACTGAACAAGTCAGGCCTGCAATATGAACTATTCTATACTGTTTTACTCTCTAACACCCCCTAAAGGTGTGATCCTAGAATTGTTTTTTAAAGCATCATTGTCTCCGTGGGCTGATCTGAGACTTCAGTTTGACTGGCTGTGGTTTAGATTATCGTCTGGTTCTGTCCACATCTTTCATCTCAGGATTCAAACTTTCTTATTTTCCCTTTTATAGGGGTTCTATAAGCTGGCATAGCTTTTTATATCGTATGACCACCCTGAAGCAACCCTGCGCATTTATCTGGGTTATGACTGCCTGTGGTGGAGGCCATGTGTCTCTGGGGAACTGAGCGTCTCGCTCAGGGACACATGGGCATGTGATGGTGCTGTGATCAACCTTCTGGTTGGAGGGCAACTGACTCTTCCCATGACTCCACTCCATCCTTGTAGCTCATAAGGGTTGTAGTGGGTTTTATTGTAAAATGTATAAACAAATATCACCTAATTTATGGTGGGAAATGAATTGGACTGATTAAATCAGCCAATCTCCAGTTAAGAGTCCAGAGTATTACAGAAACCTGCAAGAAGAGAAGTCCTTACCTCGTAGGACCAGACACACTGAGTTCCTCCAAAGCGTCGCACGCAGCGGCCCACCTCCACATCCTCATGGGTGGTGTGCATCTCCTGAAGACAGGTACTGATGTGAGGGGCCATCCTGCGCAGCACCTCTCTGCTGAAGATCATCCCTGGGCCTCCCATGCAAAAGTTCTCTCCAGGTTCTAAGGCCAGTTTGCCCAGTTCTTCAGGCATACCCAGACCCGTCTGACCGAGGTAGTAGGGCTTACTGCTGTTCAGTGAACGTAGAAACAGCTCCAGCTTCTCTCCTGATGATGATGAAGGACACACTACAGTTACTGGATTTCTAACTATAAAAACAATGGGTGACCAAACCTCTGCATCAGGGAAAAAACAGAACCCGGCAAATTATATCACAGCAATAAACTGCCTCCGTCATAGTAGTGTGTTTTTGATAGGTCTTTTAGTCTTATTTTCTCATCCAGTTTTGTTTTAATGGTGTATCACACTGCACACTAAAGACGCCCGCCAGACCAGTGGTCGAGACAGGCAGTCTTTCTTCAAATCAGGACGGTTGTTTTAAAACCGTAAATGTATGTTGTTGTTTTTTTATTTCCATGGTGTTATTTTAAATATTATTCCATTTTTACTTGAACTCTTAAGTACCTTGAAGGTTGATCAGTGGCATTTGACACACGTACATCTTGGTGCCCTCCTTATATTCATATTTACACGTGATCGACGTATGTATCTGGAAACATTTGCATATGTCTACTTTCAGAATTGTTCTATTTAAATGCGGTTCTGAATACTATCATGAACCCCACAAGCTGAAAACTGTTAGTCAAATATTATATACTCAGTGTGCACCGGATGTTCCAGCTTCCATGAAGCTGAGGTTCCTCCAGTTTTCCACTTCGCCTCATTATTATCTAAATGATCGTTAAATGAAGAAGGCGATATGTCTGGATCATGCACATGTGGCATGTGATTTTTTTTATGCACGTTTGTGTTTATAGACTCACATCCTGAGTAATTTCTTGCAAGTCTGAATTGTTTTTGCGTCACTGAATTTTAACCTCCTATCTGCTTGTATTTGTTTCTTTGTGTCAACACAGCTGACTTCCGATAAATTTATACCTTGAAAGCCCCAGTTTGAAACTGGCAATGATGTCGCATCCACGGCTGACCATATTCAAGTTAAAAAGTCTGAAATAAATCTCGAATGCTTGCAGAATATGTGATTACAAAAATACACTCGTGCACTTGTCCAGAAGTCGGACCACATGGGTCTTCTGCTGACCATTGTTGGGAATATGCGTTTATAATAACGCCAAATGCGTTTCTTTAGCACATCCAAACAGCGTAGCAGCACCTCCACTGATAAAATGTGACTATTGCGCATCAGTGCTGAGCTGATGACGGGTTCCTGACTGATCACCTCTGATGTAGACGTCATCGTCCGCGCGCATGAACCACTCGTACTGATGCAGGTGGTGGTCGTGGATGTACTTGAGCATCATGAACGACTTCTTCTGTGGAGGGTACGAGTCATCCACGCCGTCCAGGGACACCACCGGGAGGTGCACGTGGAGATCCACGCTCCCGGAGCCGGCGCTCGAGAAGAACTCCACCCTCCCCGGTATGGAGGCTGCCCAAGTCTCGTGCGCCGCCGTGGCGCGTGACCGCAGGTATTTCTTGGCCGTCATGACGCCCACGTAGAGGAAGCGCCGTGGTTTGCCGGGGGTCCTGCTGGGACCCGAGCTGCTGTTGGTCCGGAACGGTGACCGGTCCTCCGGGGAGTCCGCGGGGATGTCCGGATCCACGGCGGGGTCACCGTGGGACAAACAGGGGCTCTTCTTACTTTCTGTGATCTGGGATACAAAGAGCCACGACGACGCCAGGAAGCCCAGCAAAAACCCGAGGAGCAGGCTGGTCCACGGTCTCCGGGACCTCAGAGCCATTCCAACCTCTGAGTCACAGCAGATCACCGGGATGCCGTGGCGTGGGCAGCTGCTGACGTGTTCCGGCCTGCAGCATCTCTGTGCAGAAGCGCGTACAGTGGAAATAAAATTCAATCGTGTGAGTGTCCGGATTTCACACCGGAGATCCACGAGAGCCTCGATTCTTCTGGGGTCTCTCCGGGACTGGTTTTCAGTATCATCTGAAGCTCATGGTTATTTGCAGACGGTCTCTCAGGGAAATCATTGACACGTCACTGATGTCCCCTTGGTTCCTGATGTGGTGATGTGGTGCTCACCCAGACTCGTCCAGACTCCTCCAGGTCCCCCAAGATTATCCAGGCTTCTCCAGGCTCATCCTTTTGGGACCCCTGGAGGTCTCCGGGGCCTCAACCTCAGCTTCAGAATAAGTCTCCTCAGATCCTTCTGTCGTGTTTTCCGTTTACAACATAAGACGGATCCAGGACCTTCAGAATAAACGCGCGGTTTTCACAAGCCTGCAGTACCCGATGACTGTTCAAGCTGTAATCGTCTTACTACAGCTTCTTAATAAAAATCACCAGGATTATATGCAGAAGAAAACATATTTTAAATAGGTTCAGTTACTTTGTAGAACTGTAATTACAAAAAGTGCGTACGTGCTTTTATTTTGAAGAGAAATGTTACTTAAGTTTGAGCTCTTTCTCAAGAAATCATCATCCAAAAAAATAAAGTTAAAAGTAATCTTTAAAGCTTAGAGGTAAAAAAAAAAAACAAAAAACAAAAACAACAACACTTATTCTTCTGACTGAATTGGAAGTTATATTTTTTCCCTCATGAATGATTTTTCAGTTTAGATGTTTTCAGAGACAAACTCACAGATAACTGAAAGCTGCATCTGTTAAGAAAAACACGCATTTTTATATGCTAATTTTATTTGAAATCAGATATTCTTTAGCATATAAAAATACAGATTTTGCTCACTTTGCACGTAGTTTGAAATGAAAAATATTCTGTCGTCTGTTTTTTGTGTTTTGCTTTATTCTGGTGAGGAACAAGCAGCAGATGGCAGCAGAGTGGCCTGCTAAACTGAAGGCCCAGAGGTTTTTGTTTGTTTGTCTGTTTATTGTTTTGTCTTCACCAGTCCACCACTCATCATTTCAGTCCTTCTCCCCACTCGAGGCTTCCAGACTCCTGACATGCTGGATTCACTGCCAGCCATCCTCCAGGTCATGTCTTCTTTGTACTGCCGTTCACATGTGTAAAAATGCACCGCTGGCTTTGGATACGTCTCAGAGCACCTTCGTGTAAGATCCTTTCAGTCCACACTCTTCTTATTTTACATCCACAATGGTGGGACAAGCTGGTAAATGTTGTCAGAGCAAAGACGTCTCCTTCTTGCGGTTTAGTTTTGTCTTGGTGAAGGTCTTCCTTGAAAAAGACGGTAGCTTCTGTTGCTCTAAAACTTTCATATGCCTGATGTTTTCTATCCAGATGTGTAAACCGTCTATTATATAGCTACTGACATCAACAAGACCAAAGAACTGGTGGTGTAGCTGAGAGGATCATGGTCTCATAGGTCTCATAGGGACTCAGACCTGGTCCAGGTGCATGACGGCTGCAGCCTTCAGGTGTCTACTCAGCGAAGCTACCCAGCACCCCAATCGTTCCTGTGTTTCATGCAATGTTGTCTGAGGGCACAAAGACCAGCATTGTGTCATCCACACAAAAGCTTTTCCAGATTCTTTGAATTTTTTTGATGATTTCATGTACTCTAGATGATGAAGTACTCATCTTTATCCGTGAGAGACTCTCACCCTCGAAGATGTTCTTTTTATTCTGGTTAACCCTCTGAAGTTGTAAGCGGTTCTCTCGGTAACATATTTCCAGCCTTTTGTTGCTATATGATATGTGCTGCTGAACTCAAACCTAGAATGAGCTATAATGTAAAGTTAAAATATCTAATTTTTAACATTTCATATTTTATATGGCTGTCTTGAATAAAATGTGTGTTATGAGATTTGCACATCGTTTTTATTTACCTTTTACACAGCCTCCCAACACAGTAGAGTTCTTCAGTTTGATGTTTATCTACCAGTAAACACTCTTTTCTGCCTCGTTAAACCGCTTAAAGGAAAATCCACTGTTAATCATCTTTCCTTGTTCACGCTTTTATTGATCACATAACTCGGTTCGTTTGTTAGTTCCGTGTTGTAAATGTGCTCATTCGCGTCCAGATGTCGCTGTGCAGCGCTGCAAGACGTTTAAATGACCGTTTCAGACGGTCACAGAAGCGGGACAGATCAAGCCCGGATTGGTTGGCTGTTTGGTGACGTCGGCAGATCTGTGTTTTGATGGAGAGCGTTTGAGTTCATTGATGAGGAGGCGCACTTGGGAAACTCTTCTACGACTTCAGCTTCACGGTTTATGTTCTGTGCGAGGAGATCATCATCATCAACATCATCACCATCACCACCCACGAAGGACCCATGAGCCCACGCACGAGCTTTTTTCTCACATTGACCAGGTAAGTCAGGGAAGTTGGAGGAGGGTTCACCTGTGGGCTGACGCCTCGGATCAGATCAGGTGGGCTGAAACTTCTGTTTCGGTGAGACATGTTGTACTTCGGAGAGTGGTTTAAAACAGACCTGTCGGGTGTAGAATAACTGCTTTCAAACTTGAAGTAACTCAGAAAAGTTTGGTTGACACGTTTCCTGCGTTACTTGTTAGAAACCAAACCTTTAACAAGGTGGGAGGGAGCCAGCAGATGCGCGGACGTCCCGGCAGAAAACATGAAACATGGACACGCGTGTCTTCTGTTTTACTGACACTAGACTCATGTTTCAGAGACACCTTAAACATTTATGTGAAAGCAGGTTTTTCTCCCCTAAAAGTTGTGTTTTAGGACGCCGCATCCCTCCGAGACTCACCGTGAGAAAATGTGACCGTAACCGCGACACTCCCAGCGGGAACGCGCTCGCGTTTAACAGCTGCGCGCTCTCGTCGTACCTTTGTCGACGCTGTAAACCCCAAACTTGCACACGCATCACAGCAAGAAGGTCCTAATTTTTATTAATTTGTTAATCTATTTATCTACATGAATGTGAAAAACAGACTCGTGTGTGCCGGACGTCAGCAGACAGTCTGTAATGTTTAAACACCAAAGGTGTTGAAGTTGCGAAATTATGTTATAATTGATGAAGAAGTATTATAGCGCATTATTACACATTCACAATACCAAATATAAAACCAAATAATGTAATTTAATAAACTAATGCAATTAATTCCAGTAAACTTTATATAACTTTATATATCAAAGCTCATAAATATGATTAAATATGCATTAGTGTTTAACATTAGGACCCCTCTGTTAATAGGCTTTTTGTGTAAAAAATTAAAAAACATCTTCACGTTGATGTGCTGCGACAAACACCTCTTTAATAGTACTTTGCCTATGTCTTTCCCTCCTGGCACTGTGCAAGACCAGAAAATTGCCAAATAATCTGCTTTTGCAGAGGTCTTAGACACGTTTCCAGAGGTCTGCGCACCTGCTGACGATCAGTTCCCTTACGTCTGATGATTTTAGCACCTGGCTTCACGTTCCCTCTTAAACCCTGTGGCAGAAGAACATTTAAATCCTAACTCTAAAAAATATACCAAGTATATTTAGTATATGAGTAAATGAGACACATTAAGCTCTTCTTTCTGCAGGTTTCCACAGTTTAGTGGGCTCTCAGTGAAACCTCTGTTGCATGTTTTGTTCAAAATGCCTCAGCCATTCGGTTAAGGAGCTCCTTTTTCAACCACGTCCTCAAAGCTCTGCTTGTAGCAGCTGGTTTTAGGGGGCGGAGTCAGGCTCTGGACTCCGCCTCTCTTGCAGCGTGTGTTCATGCCAGTCAGAGGCTAAAGTTTGCAGCTGTTGCTGATATGGCGATGACTGATGTTTACTGGTGTGTTTTTGGCACAGCAGCTGTTAGTGATGGTTCACTCGTGAAAAATGAATGCACCATTAGGATTTCCAGCTATTAGTTAGGACATAAAACATTAGACATTATTTGCATCATCAGCACACTTTTTTGCAAAGTTAAGAGAACTGTTTCACAGCTGGTGAGTATCTGCTTTTAATAACACAGGAAAGAGTTTCAACCTCCCTCAGCATGACGTGAAGTTGCGGGTGGAGATGGAGATAAAGGCTGGTTTTTCTTTCTGGCCTGTGATGTCACGAATTTGCTGTTAATATGAATGGCTCATTAGATGATATATCTCGTTTTTTTTAACCGAGACACCTAGATATTATTGTCAAGTGTTTTTTTCTGTCTTTTTTTTTTCATTAGAAGATGCATTTTTCATTTCTTTCATTTCATTCTTTCAGAGTTGCAACAGATAATTGTGTTGCACAAACTTCAGTTAGACACAGTTGGTGGCCACAGCATCGCACAACGACTATTTGAAGTGATACAATATTGTTTCTGTCATGGATTTGAATTGAAAAGGCTGTTGGTTTATACGCCTCACACTAGGCAGTCTACAGTTTTTTGTTGTTTTTTTTCATTACCATTCTTGTGAGTATGTAGACCATGCACACGTGTATGTACGATACACATCGAAATTGCACCTCTGCTTTTAACCCATCAACTAGTTTCACTAGTGAGCAGTGGGGCTGCTAGCAGGGCAGCGCCCCGGGGAGCAATTGGGAGTTAAGGGCCTTGCTCAGGGGCCCCCAGTGATTTACCATTGTGGGCAGAACCTGGGCTTGAACCTGGGTCCTCCACGCCCAAGCCCACCACTGTAACCACCACTCCCCAGTTTGATCCGATCATGACTGCAGTAGTTTTATCTTCTGTTGTTAGATGTTGCTGTCTGAGCAACCTGATACTTTAATCATCTCTGGACGGACTTGAAGGAGGTGTGACTGTGTTGGTGCCGGAGGACACCTCCGCTTTTGATTTTAACGGGACAAATAATGCTTTACCGTCACAGTTTTAACACAGGTGATTGATTTATGTTGTTTAGTGTAATAAGGATGATCATTTTGTTTTCTTTTCTTTTTTTCAAGTGGTTCCATGAAAACTGCACGATGAGGCAGATAGTGGCGTCTCTGAAGTTTGTGACACATTTCTGCTTTGTTGCTGTTGTAACTTCTTTACTTTGACTTCACCATCATGAGTTTTAGATATAAACACTGAACCTCTGGCTCAGTTTAAAGCTCTCCTCCTTTTTCATAAGGAATTTAAAAGATAACCTTTTTCCCACTGTCACTGGGTGCTTTCTTGATTTAAATAGATGGTGTTAGGTACAGAGATTTTTTTTCTGGCTTCAAAGATAAAATTGAATTGGTCCGAAACCTTCGCTGTGTAATTGTAGACTCACTCACTCATTCTGCGCTCTTGTCTGCTCTGTTCTAGCTGGTCTGATACCATACCAACTTTATTTATGAAACACTTGAAAGAAAGCGCTGCACATGGTCGAATACAAAGACGTAAAAGAAACTAAAAGAACATAAAGCAGATAAAAAAATCAGATGATTATAAAAACATGACCTAGGAACAATTTAAATGTAACACAATAATATTGATTAATACACCTGAGATTAAATAAAGAAACTAAGTCTTGCTCAGTTTGAAAGTCAAAGAATAAAATGGTTTTTTAAAGTGGACATTGAAGGGCCTTCCGAATGTGCATTAAAAAGGGGCGACTGCACCTCTGTGCTCTGAAACCTGTTCGTTTGCATCATGACTGAGACAAAAGTAAAAGCTGACTGTGGACACGCTGACAAAGGCCTTGAGGGCCTAAGACAAACCCTCAGTGCCCCAACCTTGACCTTAAACCAAGTCCTCATAGTATACACCCAGAACACGACCCCCGAGAAATTATTACATAAACAACGGCAGGTAAAAACTTCCCTAGTGGAAGAAAAACCTTAAGCCAAACAGTGGCAGGAAAAACTCCCCTTTAAGAGGGAATAAACCTGGATCAGGACCTGGATCATGAGGGGGGACCCTCCTACTGAAGACCAGCCGGGTTGAACAGGAAGTAAAGATACTAGATAGTAACATGAAGCACTCTACTTTATGGGGAGTAAAAGTTAATTTCAGTTAGTTTCAGTTTGAATGTTTATGCGCTGTTTTTAGGAGGCTGTGGGCTCAGTGTCGGAGTCAGAGAGAGTTTTACTCTGTAAGCAGTTGCCGGGCTTTCCCAGCATCCATCAGAGTCAGCTGTGGACTTCCTCCGTCAGCTTCAGCTGTTGTTTTGTCAGGCCAACAGGTGGCGATGGGAAAGTGCTGCCTGCCCATTTCTGTCTTCAACAACACTTCAAAGTGGGAAAAAAGACAAAAAAAACATACAAGTCACATGTTAAGAACCAAGAAAGTTAAAACAAATGTTCTAAGTTCTGATTAAGGATTATAACAGAATACTTGATAGTGATTAAGAGAATTATGTTCAATGTGTTCTTATTATTTGGTGTTGGATATTAATATGTCCTGACTTTGAAACATGTAATTGTGGATAGTTCAGTTGTAGCTTTAGTTTTTGCCATGTGTATCTGAGTCTGTTTTCTCATATTTGCACGTTTTCTTCTTACCCTCCTGCTTCAAAAGTGATGACCTAAAATTACCTAAAAGAGTTAGTTTAGTGCTCTTTTTGATATTTCAAAGGGTGTAAAACATCCCCAAATCACCACCCTCTCACCACCGTGCTTGACCACAGGTTTGAAGAGTTTCTGCTGGAATACTGTTTTTATGTTTTTCAGTTTTCAGTGTTAGGTTTCCAAGGTGTTAAGGTGTTGGCATTAAGATCAAGCATCTTCACTGTGGTTTCATCTGTCTATTGGATATTGTTCCAGAGGTCTTGTGGTTTGTTCACAAGCAGTTTTGTGAACCTGAGTCGTGCTTCCATGTTTTTTTAGGCAACAGGACATTTCTCCTGACAACTTTTCCAAACAAACGTACTTGCTTAGGCTTTTTTCTAATTGTGCTGTCATGCACTTCAACATTTAACACGCTCAGTAGGGTCAGAGATGTAACACCTGAGTTGGTTTATTTATCTATTTTTTTCCCTGCCAACAGGACTATTCAAAAAGGTTTCAAAGATTTTGGAGTCAGACCTGTTACAGATCATGAACCTGTCTTTAGTGTCAGCTGTGTTTCTAAAACCACTAAAACAGCTGTAATTAAACCGCTGCTGAAAAAGGACACAAATAAACAAATATAGACTGATCTCATATCTCCCGTTTTTAAAGTAAGATAATCGTATAAGCATTTTTTCAACAGCTCAATCACTTTTTAACGCAAAATAACTGCTATGATGCCTTCCACACAGGTTTTAGACAGAACCAAAGCTCTGACCAAAGAGTTTAAATGACACATATCTGATACAGACGGTGGAAACATGTCGGTCTTAGTTTTGCTGGACCTCAGTGCTGCATTTCATACAGTTGACCAGAATATATCAGTGAAACCACTGGAGACATGGACAGGTCGTTATGCAACTGAAATAAACTGGTTCAAAACATACAAAACGAGAACAGAAAATACTTTATGTCAATAGGTAACTTTACATCTGAGCAGACAAGAATTGCATGTGAAGTTCTCCGAGGTGTGCATGCTCCCATTTGCACAGACTATAAAGAACCACAAAATAAACTACCACGGCTATGCAGATGACGCACAGATGTATATTATAATGTCACCAGGCCCTGTACAGGCTGTTTGTAAATGCATTAAGGAGATTAATGACTGGATGTGCCACAATTTACAATTTACAAAACTGAGGTCATTGTTTTTGGAGCCAAAGAGAAACGATTGCAGGTCACCACAGAGCTTCAATCTATACACCTAAAAACCAACAACTAGGTCATAAATCTGGGTGCAGTGATGGACTCAGATCTAAATTTGGAAAAACACATAAAGGCAATAGAAAGTCGGCCTACTATCACCTCAAAAAAATATCAAGGTTAAAAGATCTGATGTCTCAGCAGGACCTTGAAAAACTAGTCCACAGATTCATCTTTAGTAATCGTGATTATTGTAAAAGGAACTTTACAGTTCTACCTAAAACATCAGTTGCAGTCAGACAACTGCAGCTCATTCAGAACTCTGCTGCTCCAGGTCTCACTTTAAAGACTAGACTTTAAAGTTCTGATGCTGGTCTGTAAAGCTCTGAATGGTCCAGGACTAAAATATACCAGTGACCTCCTGACCCAGTATGAACCTTCCAGACCCCTCAGGTCATCTGGATCTGCCTTGCCTTGCCTTGCCTTGCCTTGCCTTGCCTTGCCTTGCCTTGCCTTGCCTTGCCTTGCCTTGCCTTGCCTTGCCTTTCCTCTGAGCATTGTGCAGTCTGACATTGGGGTCAGTTCAGTCCTTCTGGGAAGATTGACAGCCGTCCTAAATGTTTTCCACTCTACTCTTTCTCACAGTAGGACATACTAAACTGTTCAGAAATTGTTTTTTAACTCTCTCAGTTGCAGCAACAATTTCTGTTTCTCTTTGCATTGTTTCTTTATTTTCATGTTTTTTTTATGCTGCTGGCCATTTGTGAACAGCAAACAATGTACATTACCACCACCTTGTGGCTGGCTGTGCTATTTGTTTGGTCAGTGGTTCCAGCGTGGTGGTACCGTGTCACTGAGTCACGCCGGCTGAAGGGGCAGATGCAACGGTCGGCCTGATCCTGTTAGAGGTTCCTGTCTGGTGGCTTTACCTGAATCCTTGATAATATAACGTATCTATAGAGGTCTGCACACCTGTCGATGATCAGTTCACCGGTTCTAAAGACTAGTCACACCTGGTGTCAACTTACATCCTTCAGAAGCAGCTCACGGGTACTTAGTATTGGCCATACTGCACCACTCTTTCTTTCTTTCTTTCTTTCTTTCTTTCTTTCTTTCTTTCTTTCTTCTCTTTCTTTCTTTCTTTCTTTCTTTCTTTCTCTCTTTCTTTCTTTCTTTTTTCTCTCTTTCATCTCTCTCTTTTTTTCTTTCTCTCTTTCTTTTTTCTTTTTCTTTCTTTCTTTCTTTCTTTCTCTCTTTCTTTCTTTCTTTCTTTCTTTCTTTCTCTCTTTCTCTCTTTCTCTCTGTCTGTGTCCCTCACACAGCAGCACAACAAAAAGCAGGATTGAGGGTAATAACCTTTGTCATGACTACTGTTTATGAGTTGTTAACCAGGTTTTAAGAACATCTCATGTTATTTCGCAGTAGTGAGCTTTGCATACTTCCTGCGCTTCAGAAAACAGTCCTCTTCACCGCGTATGTATGAGTGAGTCCGTGTTCTGAGTGCGGCCTCCGTCTGTTTCTGGATGGACTTCAAACAGCAGCTCTCAGATCCCAGCAGCCCTTTTGTGAGCTGACAGAGCGGCGTCAGAGTTTTCTTGCCCGTTTCCATTAGGGCGGTCCCTGGATCCCTTTCACACTTACAGGACAGTGTTTGTTTGTGCAGCAGTGCAGTTGTCTTCAGCGGCTGCAGCTGTGGCCACTCTTAACACAGTGAAACTGGAGAGGACGGCCCAAAAACCATCTGCAGACATGCTGTCAGCAGCCACCCACTACTGCAGACACCTCTGCAGCCATCCACATGCAGCACTTTGAACAATCCAGCAGACACGAGTGCAACTTGTTGGCCTCAGGAGATGTGGTCTTGCTCGTTATCACGGAAGGATTGAGCGAACAGCCGGAGTAGATGATATAAAACAGTCTCTAAACAGCTGTTTCTGTGTCATTAAAAAAGAACAAACATACTTACTGTGGACACGCTGACAAATTCTTACTTTTTTAAGTTTTACTTTTGTACTGTGGATTAGCTCACTTAGAGTAAATCCTCTGTAACTGAAGCTAAAGCTGATGTGGTTGCAGAAGTGCTGCAAAGATAACTGTTTTAGATTAGAGACACAACTGGGATGAAAGTTAATTACACTTGGACGCCACATAAAAGCCCGAACACAATGAACATGAACATGATCCTCACACGTAACATCCCTCTGGCTTTCCTACGTCTTTCTCCTTTTATAATGTTATCAAACCTTTTGGGGAACAGGGAGGAAGTACTGGAGGAAGTACTGGCACTACTTTACCGGGACCAGAACCAGTTCCGGGTGAACAGTGTCTGTTAATTGTTGCTAAAAATCCTGAAGTCCCGGGTCCAGATGAGGAAACAAGAAACTCAAAACACTCGTTTGAGTAAAAGGTTTCAGCTCTGCTAGATGCCTTGATTCAAGCTTTTGAGGACTACATTCACTAATGTATCATAACAACTTTAAATAAACTTCATTTTATTGGTATGACACCAATTCACAGCCTCAGAACATTTGTATACAGAAAGTATAAACGGTTCAGTACCATTCCTATTAAATGTGGCCCAGTACAAGTCAATTACATCCTGATGTAGTCCATTTTCTTTTAAATTTTGTTTAAATAATGCTAATTCACCAAAAAAAAAATAGCTTACAGGAAAAGAATAGTGACTAGTTAACTGGAACCAGGACTAGAGAGATGAAAATTTACGGTAAATTCCTGCTACGTTGAGGAATTTTAGGAAACATCCAACTTTGGATACTTTCCACAGGACTTAATGGGAATGTGAGAGGAATCTGTCTCTCATGCAGTGGGTGTGGTACTCAAAACCTGTTCCACCGGTGCAGAACACAGGGAACCAACCACAACAGGCCAGGGGCGGGGTTTGTGTGACGACTCAAACTGGAACGTTCAAAGAGTCAATATTTGAAACAACCTACATGGCTGCAGACATGATCATATGTTGTAATGTGAGGTTTACAGGACCCAAACACAGCAGGAGTTCCAAAACAAGAGCCCTTTTATTACCAAAAAACACTGCTGAGCAGGAATCCAACCAAAGGCAAAGAGAGCGGACCAGCAGGGGGAAGGGAAAGACAAGACAGTGTGTGGAGACTGGGGCTGAGGAGACACAGGTGCAAACAATCAGGACAGCTGGGAGCCAAGGAAGTCACACTCAAACTATACACAAGGACACAGACTTTCAAAATAAAACACAACATCAAAATTGAAGAAGTAAGTAAAACTCAACAAATGAAACTGATAACCCTACTGAAAACCCAAACAATAACATGATATTAACTTAATGCCAATAAAACACCTTGAATCAACAAGTTTTTACTTCACAACCAACAACAATCCTTCATTGCCATTCTTACGCCACTGTTCGACACTTCGGTTGTCTTTTGTTGGCACCAGTCTGCTTGTCACATGTTTACTTGTCTGATGTGGTTTGTGCCTGTCCTGCTGATTCCAACTGCCTTCAGGAAATCTGAAAATTAAAGTCTAGTCCAGAGGAACCAGACGGATTAAAATGTTTTGCATTTTCGGCAAGGTGCAGCACTCATTTAGCAAACTTCATACTGGAGGGGCGCTGACGCCTGACCTCCTCAAAGGTGTGAGAGCAGAGGCTGCCTGCTTTATGAACTTTACTCTTAACCTGTTAGGCTTTGTAGAAAATAGTCAACAGTTTTTGGTCAGCAATTGTCATTTTTAGGAAATGGAAATATAAAAAATGCAGCATTTTGTGTATTAATTTCTTATGTACACACTCCTGTAGTTAATTAAATAATGAAACATATCTTTGGGTTTATGCATCATTTGTATTTTGTATTTTTATTTTTGTGTTTTATGTAAATCCTTAATACCCTCTAAATGAAGTCCACAGTGAGATCCGTAATCGGAGTTAAAACGAGAGCAGTTTGAGTGTAAATGAAGATCTCTGGTTTTTTTAGACTGAGATTTTTAATTTCATGACTAGAATAAAATACAAGAGACACAGATGGAATAACCCATAATCTCAGTTTGGTCTCAGACTGGTCTCATTGTTGACAAGAATAGGTAAAATAAACATTTTTACGATCTCTTTTTCTTGTCCTCCAGGCAGTAATGTGACCGTGGTAGGAGCTTGATTGCATTTCAAGCTGCAAACACTGAAACCAACTGGTTGGTTGATTTTAGGGACGTAGAATAAACTATGTTGATGTTTTGAGCTGATGGTTAAAGACACATTCTGGCCTCAAGCAGGTCTCACTCTAACTTGTTTTAAAGGGGTATGATGAAGGACCTTTGTGTGCATTTGCCTACATGTATTACAAAAAGTGCAATGATCAAACTTCCTCCTTGTCATTAGAAGAAGCTTTGAAATGCCCAAATAGCAGCCGAGCGCCCAGGAACCAGCAATCTCCTACTGGAGTTCTGTCATTGTGACAAACAAAATACCACAGCTGTGTGAAGGACGCTGAGGATCTGCACGTTTGTGGTTCCACACCGTAAAGATAGATCTATTCATTATATGACTCAGATTAGTTTCAATCAAACATTTACATTGTCGGCCTAAAAGGCAGCCCTTTAAAGAGTTTTAAGGCTTGAACGGTAAGTGTGTGTGACTTACACTGTGTGTTTGTGGTGAAACTGCTAACCAGCAGCTGGACGTCTTTACTTGGCCAGCAAAAGATGGACTTGTCTCAGTTTGTATCAAGTAAACAGCTTATAACTGACCCTGCAGCAGCTCTTTGGGTTGTAGAGGTAGAAGACAGGCCTGAAGGAACTTCTGCTGACAGGGAGCTCATGTCATCTAAGGTGTGTGCAGACCAGCAAACTGACAACCTGTGGGATTTATATGAAGGTCTGCAGATGATCACTTCAGGGAGGGTTGTTAATTACTAGCAGCTGGTTGCAAATGAGCGCATTAAATCCCAAAGAAGTTGAAAGAGGGTACTTAGTATTGCCTGAATTATTATTTTTATTTACATTTTTAATTTTTGGCTTCAGCTTTGTGACATAAATAATGGCACAGTGAAAGTTATAAATTATGTTTTATCTGAGGTTGCCTGATATCAAGAGCCACCATGATCAGGTTTATCGCCTTATTATATTAAACACATTGGATTGTCGGTTTTAGGACAAACATTTATCCGTGACTGTCTCTGTGACATTCTTTATCTCTGCAGAGGTTTGTAGTACTTTTTAAAAGCGGTTCTGAACGTTTCAGCAACAGTAAGCTGGTGTTTTGTCCTCTTTTCTCTCCATCTGAAGGTGCAGCATCGATTGAGATGGCCATGCGGCTGCGCTGCCACTGGACGCTTCTTTTGGTCGTGGCCTTCTGCTACATACCTATGAACACTTCCTCCCTCAACCTGGAGGATCCCAACGTCTGCAGCCACTGGGAGAGGTCAGTCAAAGTGAAGCGGCTCTCTCTTTGAAGGCCTTGGACAGATTATTCAACATATGTTCATCAAAGGAGTATGTCAACATTTGAGAGAACTGCATGTTCACACGTCAGAGCATTCAAGTTCAGTATCAGTCATATACCAGTGTCTCCACTTCAATCAGATTGTAATGCAAATATAGTCCTATTATATTGCTGTTATAATTCTAATGTAGTGCTGTTATAGTCCCATTGTAGTGCTGTTATAGCACTATTGTAGTGCTGTTATAGCACTGTTATAGTGCTGTTATAGTCCTGTTATAGTGTTGTTATTGTCCTATTATAGTGCTGTTATAGTCCTATTGTAGTGCTGTTATAGCACTATTGTAGTGCTGTTATAGCACTGTTATAGTGCTGTTATAGTCCTGTTATAGTGTGGTTATTGTCCTATTATAGTGCTGTTATAGTCCTATTGTAGTGCTATTATAGTCCCATTGTAGTGCTGTTATAGTCCTATTGTAGTGCTGTTATAGTCCTATTGTAGTGCTGTTATAGTACTATTGTAGTCCTGTTATAGTCTTATTGTTGTGCTGTTATAGTCCTATTGTAGTGCTGTTATAGTCCTATTGTAGTGCTGTTATAGCCCTATTGTAGTGCTGTTATAGTCCTATTGTAGTGCTGTTATAGTCCTATTGTAGTGCTGTTATAGTCCTATTATATTGCTGTTATAATTCTAATGTAGTGCTGTTATAGTCCTATTGTAGTGCTGTTATAGTACTATTGTAGTCCTGTTATAGTCTTATTGTTGTGCTGTTATAGTCCTATTGTAGGGCTGTTATAGTACTATTGTAGTGCTGTTATAGTCCTATTGTAGTGCTGTTATAGTACTATTGTAGTGCTGTTATAGTCCTATTGTAGTGCTGTTATAGTACTATTGTAGTGCTGTTATAGTCTTATTGTTGTGCTGTTATAGTACTATTGTAGTGCTGTTATAGTCCTATTGTAGTGCTGTTATAGTCCTATTTTAGTGCTGTTATAGTCCTATTGTAGTGCTGTTATAGGACAATTATAGTGCTGTTATAGTACTATTGTAGTGCTGTTATAGTACTATTGTAGTGCTGTTATAGTCCTATTGTATTGCTGTTATAGTCCCATTTTAGTGCTGTTATAGTCCTATTGTAGTGCTGTTACAGGACAATTATAGTGCTGTTATAGTACTATTGTAGTGCTGTTATAGTCCTATTGTAGTGCTGTTATAGTACTTTTGTAGTCCTGTTATAGTCCTATTGTAGTGCTGTTATAGTCCTATTGTAGTGCTGTTATAGTCCTATTGTAGTGCTGTTATAGTACTATTGTAGTGCTGTTATAGTACTATTGTAGTGCTGTTATAGTCCCATTGTAGTGCTGTTATAGTCCCATTGTAGTGCTGTTATAGTCCCATTGTAGTGCTGTTATAGTCCTATTGTAGTGCTGTTATAGTCCCATTGTAGTGCTGTTATAGTCCTATTGTAGTGCTGTTATAGTACTATTGTAGTGCTGTTATAGTCTTATTGTTGTGCTGTTATAGTACTATTGTAGTGCTGTTATAGTCCTATTGTAGTGCTGTTATAGTCCTATTTTAGTGCTGTTATAGTCCTATTGTAGTGCTGTTATAGGACAATTATAGTGCTGTTATAGTACTATTGTAGTGCTGTTATAGTACTATTGTAGTGCTGTTATAGTACTGTTGTAGTGCTGTTATAGTCCCATTGTAGTGCTGTTATAGTCCCATTGTAGTGCTGTTATAGTCCTATTGTAGTGCTGTTATAGTCCTATTATAGGGCTGTTATAATACTATTATAGTGCTGTTGTAGACCTATTGTAGTGCTGTTATAGTCCCATTGTAGTGCTGTTATAGTCCCATTGTAGTGCTGTTATAGTCCTATTGTAGTGCTGTTATAGTCCTATTATAGGGCTGTTATAATACTATTATAGTGCTGTTATAGACCTATTGTAGTGCTGTTATAGTCCCATTGTAGTGCTGCTATAGTCCTATTGTATTGCTGTTATAGTCCCATTTTAGTGCTGTTATAGTCCTATTGTAGTGCTGTTATTGTCCTATTGTAGTGCTGTTATAGTCCCATTGTAGTGCTGTTATAGTCCCATTGTAGTGCTGTTATAGTCCTATTGTAGTGCTGTTATAGTACTATTGTAGTGCTGTTATAGTCTTATTGTTGTGCTGTTATAGTACTATTGTAGTGCTGTTATAGTCCTATTGTAGTGCTGTTATAGTCCTATTTTAGTGCTGTTATAGTCCTATTGTAGTGCTGTTATAGGACAATTATAGTGCTGTTATAGTACTATTGTAGTGCTGTTATAGTACTATTGTAGTGCTGTTATAGTACTGTTGTAGTGCTGTTATAGTCCCATTGTAGTGCTGTTATAGTCCCATTGTAGTGCTGTTATAGTCCTATTCTAGTGCTGTTATAGTCCTATTGTAGTGCTGTTATAGTCCTATTATAGGGCTGTTATAATACTATTATAGTGCTGTTATAGACCTATTGTAGTGCTGTTATAGTCCCATTGTAGTGCTGCTATAGTCCTATTGTAGTGCTGTTATAGTACTATTGTAGTGCTGTTATAGTCCTATTCTAGTGCTGTTATAGTCCCATTTTAGTGCTGTTATAGTCCTATTGTAGTGCTGTTATAGGACAATTATAGTGCTGTTATAGTACTATTGTAGTGCTGTTATAGTACTGTTGTAGTGCTGTTATAGTCCCATTGTAGTGCTGTTATAGTCCCATTGTAGTGCTGTTATAGTCCCATTGTAGTGCTGTTATTGTCCCATTGTAGTGCTGTTATAGTCCCATTGTAGTGCTGTTATAGTCCTATTGTAGTGCTGTTATAGTACTATTGTAGTGCTGTTATAGTCTTATTGTTGTGCTGTTATAGTACTATTGTAGTGCTGTTATAGTACTATTGTAGTGCTGTTATAGTCCTATTGTAGTGCTGTTATAGTCCCATTTTAGTGCTGTTATAGTCCTATTGTAGTGCTGTTACAGGACAATTATAGTGCTGTTATAGTACTATTGTAGTGCTGTTATAGTCCTATTGTAGTGCTGTTATAGTACTTTTGTAGTCCTGTTATAGTCCTATTGTAGTGCTGTTATAGTCCTATTGTAGTGCTGTTATAGTCCTATTGTAGTGCTGTTATAGTACTATTGTAGTGCTGTTATAGTCCCATTGTAGTGCTGTTATAGTCCCATTGTAGTGCTGTTATAGTCCCATTGTAGTGCTGTTATAGTCCTATTGTAGTGCTGTTATAGTCCCATTGTAGTGCTGTTATAGTCCTATTGTAGTGCTGTTATAGTACTATTGTAGTGCTGTTATAGTCTTATTGTTGTGCTGTTATAGTACTATTGTAGTGCTGTTATAGTCCTATTGTAGTGCTGTTATAGTCCTATTTTAGTGCTGTTATAGTCCTATTGTAGTGCTGTTATAGGACAATTATAGTGCTGTTATAGTACTATTGTAGTGCTGTTATAGTACTATTGTAGTGCTGTTATAGTACTGTTGTAGTGCTGTTATAGTCCCATTGTAGTGCTGTTATAGTCCCATTGTAGTGCTGTTATAGTCCTATTGTAGTGCTGTTATAGTCCTATTATAGGGCTGTTATAATACTATTATAGTGCTGTTATAGACCTATTGTAGTGCTGTTATAGTCCCATTGTAGTGCTGTTATAGTCCCATTGTAGTGCTGTTATAGTCCTATTGTAGTGCTGTTATAGTCCTATTATAGGGCTGTTATAATACTATTATAGTGCTGTTGTAGACCTATTGTAGTGCTGTTATAGTCCCATTGTAGTGCTGCTATAGTCCTATTGTATTGCTGTTATAGTCCCATTTTAGTGCTGTTATAGTCCTATTGTAGTGCTGTTATTGTCCTATTGTAGTGCTGTTATAGTCCCATTGTAGTGCTGTTATAGTCCCATTGTAGTGCTGTTATAGTCCTATTGTAGTGCTGTTATAGTACTATTGTAGTGCTGTTATAGTCTTATTGTTGTGCTGTTATAGTACTATTGTAGTGCTGTTATAGTCCTATTGTAGTGCTGTTATAGTCCTATTTTAGTGCTGTTATAGTCCTATTGTAGTGCTGTTATAGGACAATTATAGTGCTGTTATAGTACTATTGTAGTGCTGTTATAGTACTATTGTAGTGCTGTTATAGTACTGTTGTAGTGCTGTTATAGTCCCATTGTAGTGCTGTTATAGTCCCATTGTAGTGCTGTTATAGTCCTATTCTAGTGCTGTTATAGTCCTATTGTAGTGCTGTTATAGTCCTATTATAGGGCTGTTATAATACTATTATAGTGCTGTTATAGACCTATTGTAGTGCTGTTATAGTCCCATTGTAGTGCTGCTATAGTCCTATTGTAGTGCTGTTATAGTACTATTGTAGTGCTGTTATAGTCCTATTCTAGTGCTGTTATAGTCCCATTTTAGTGCTGTTATAGTCCTATTGTAGTGCTGTTATAGGACAATTATAGTGCTGTTATAGTACTATTGTAGTGCTGTTATAGTACTGTTGTAGTGCTGTTATAGTCCCACTGTAGTGCTGTTATAGTCCCATTGTAGTGCTGTTATAGTCCCATTGTAGTGCTGTTATTGTCCCATTGTAGTGCTGTTATAGTCCCATTGTAGTGCTGTTATAGTCCTATTGTAGTGATGTTATAGTCTTATTGTTGTGCTGTTATAGTACTATTGTAGTGCTGTTATAGTCCTATTATAGGGCTGTTATAATACTATTATAGTGCTGTTATAGATGTATTGTAATGCTTTTATAGTCCTATTGTAGTGCTGTTATAGTCCTATTGTAGTGCTGTTATAGTACTATTATAGTGCTGTTATAGTCCCATTGTAGTGCTGTTATAGTCCTATTGTAGTGCTGTTATAGTCCTATTGTAGTGCTGTTATAGTCCTATTATAGTGCTGTTATAGTCCTATTGTTGTGCTGTTATAGTCCTATTGTAGTGCTGTTATAGTCCTATTGTAGTGCCGTTATAGTACTGTTGTAGTGCTGTTATAGTCCCATTATAGTGCTGTTATAGTCCCATTGTAGTGCTGTTATAGTCCTATTGTAGTGCTGTTATAGTCCTATTATAGGGCTGTTGTAATACTATTATAGTGCTGTTATAGACGTATTGTAATGCTTTTATAGTCCTATTGTAGTGCTGTTATAGTCCTATTGTAGTGCTGTTATAGTACTATTATAGTGCTGTTATAGTCCTATTGTAGTGCTGTTATAGTCCTATTGTAGTGCTGTTATAGTCCTATTGTAGTGCTGTTATAGTCCTATTATAGTGCTGTTATAGTCCCATTGTAGTGCTGTTATAGTCCTATTATAGTGCTGTTATAGTCCTATTATAGTGCTGTTATAGTCCTATTATAGTGCTGTTATAGTCCTATTGTAGTGCTGTTATAGTCCTATTGTAGTGCTGTTATAGTCCTATTATAGTGCTGTTATAGTCCTATTATAGTGCTGTTATAGTCCTATTATAGTGCTGTTATAGTCCTATTGTAGTGCTGTTATAGTCCTATTGTAGTGCTGTTATAGTCCTATTGTAGTGCTGTTATAGTCCTATTGTAGTGCTGTTATAGTCCTATTATAGTGCTGTTATAGTCCTATTGTAGTGCTGTTATAGTCCTATTATAGTGCTGTTATAGTCCTATGGTAGTGCTGTTATAGTCCTATTATAGTGCTGTTATAGTCCTTTTGTAGTGCTGTTATAGTCCTATTATAGTGCTGTTATAGTCCTATTATAGTGCTGTTATAGTACTGTTGTAGTGCTGTTATAGTCCCATTGTAGTGCTGTTATAGTCCTATTGTTGTGCTGTTATAGTCCTATTGTTGTGCTGTTATAGTCCTATTCTAGTGCTACACACCTGAAGAAGTGTCTTCAATTCAATTCAATTTTATTTATATAGCGTCTATTACAACACAAGTTGTCTCCAGGATCTTTCCAGAGACCAGAACATGACCCCCGAGCAATTATTACATAAACAGCAGCAGGTAAAAACTCCCCTAGTGAAAGGAAGAATGGAAGAATGAGACTAAATAACTCCTGAAAGTTTTCACAACTTAGTTTCCTCATGTCTTTAAAGTTTACATCACAAATCAGTAAAAGCTTTACTGTAAACACAAAAATAGATGCTTATGAATTGTTGTTTGTTGAATTATTTACATAAGTCTTGTCTCAGAGCTTAAGGCCAAACTTTCAATAGTCTGATGTTTTTGAGTGACATATTGGAAAAAGGTTTTGTAAATGTATTCTCATATTTCCTTTACAGTAGGGATGAACTTTAGTGTGAGTTTTCCAGCGGACTGTTGCATCTTTTTGCTATGAGGCGCTTTTTTTCTATGGCGTTTTTTCTTTTGCTAAGCTGGAGTCAGATTGACACTGCCAGCAGTTCAGAGGCAGATCCGACAACAACTGTTGACAACCACTGACTTATAAACCGGGTCTACAGCGGCTCATTTTTACATCAAACTATTATTTCACTGATCACAAAAAAGTGACGTCACACAGTAAGTACCAGCATTACCAACATTTCCATGTTGATAGACTGTAATTGTTTGTTTTTTTTTTTGTCTTATTTTGGGAACAAATGGAGCTTGGAAGTCCTGACATGGGACATAGAAGAAGAAGGGTGGAGGGACGTTTCCCAGCAAGGCAACCTTTTACTGACTAATGCCGGAGAACAGCTGCAAACACACTCACAGGCTCTTGCAGTCCCACAACAGTCACTGTCCTACAGCCCACTCACACGGATTCAGAGACGAGGAAGGAGACCACGACCGTGAAGATCCGGGGGGAAGCATCTATTTTTATGCACAATAAGCTTCAACCTTCAACAACTGATAAAGAAAATCATCAGAATAAAAAGGCACCATCAGTTAAAACATTAAGTTTTATTTATGTAACTACAAGGGAGGTGTGCGTGAACATATATCTGGGGGAGTTCTTCAGCAGTTACCATTTTTGTGACGGTTTTAAATGACTTACCCAAAAACCAGACTCAAACACACAATCCAGGAACATGTGGCTCTGCAAAAACCGTTCAGATGGTCACATGGTTGTAGGTGGTGTGGAAGTGCACAGTTAGGATGTGTCAGCAGCATCCGACTCTAAATGTGGACCGGCCGTTGTTGTTGTGAAGTCTTAGAGGTTTGAATGTGAGGGTTGTAATCAGCGCTTTGCAGTGAATCGCTGAGTGAAAGCGGTGGCTGTTGTAGTTCATGGGAGGCTTGAAGTATTCAGAGACAAGAGTGGCAGAAAACCTCAAAAACACGAAGGAAAACTACTATCATGTGGCTTCATGCTGATAAACTGTCAGGAATCTTGTCAGGAGTTCAGAGCGCTGCCAGAGGGATGCTTCGGGAGTAGATGAGGAGTTTCTCAGCTGTACATGTGATCCAAGGATTTCTAAGGCCTCGCTTAGTAATGTGGGAGTTAAAGAGGACTGGCTCACTTTTCATAACTTCCCATTTGGAAAACCAGGTGTGTTTTATAAACGACTTTCTGCAGCCAAAAACGGTCTACAGCATTAACTGCACGCTGGTGCGGTGGGTGTATCATGTTGAATGTGGTGATCAGGTTTAGCTTTTACTTTATCAGAGAACAGGTGATTTATCCAAGTTACATCTTTGTCAGGAGCTGCCGTCAAGTCCAGAGACGTGGACATCGGCTCTGGAACGTGGCGCCTCCTCTGTCCATCTTTGGTCTTTGAATCTTGGTCTTTCGTGCGTTTGTAGGAAATCATCGTTAAAATCACCTGCTCACGTGACCTGCTTTACAATAAAATCTTTTTTTTTTTCTTTTACTGCATTTTTTAAATGTGTTGCAGGCCTAAAATGCAAATGTGGATTTATATTAATAAATGAATAAAAAAACAAAATACAATGAAACAAAGTTGACAAGAAAACAACAACAAATGTGTTGGGTTGATATTTCTTACGGTGAAGTCAGAACCAGTGGCCGCCAGAGCCGTTCAACTGTTGTAACAGTCAGAGAGAAAGCGGCTCGTGGTGGGGAAGGTTCACGAGGCAGTCATGAGGTTGTTGTCCATCACTCCTCCAACACCCCCAACGCTCTGTTTTACACTCTCACTTAGGTCTCAGACTTCCACAGCACTGGACCACCCACAGCGCCGTTGGTAGTGGTACATGAGCGCAAACTGCTGCTTCTGCTGCTCCTGTGTGACGCATCCATCCTCTTCCTTCCTGTGCTTTCAGCTACTCTGTGACGGTGCAGGAGTCCTACCCCCATCGTTTTGATCAGATCTATTACACCAACTGCCCCGACATCCTCAACTGGTTCAAGTGCACCAAACACAGGTGAGACCAGATCCAGGTGACGGCCTGTGGAAGGCGAACTGGTTTGTTAAAGGACAGTAGCCCCGTTCACTCCGAGTCTCGTTTACTAATAGAGACTTATGGTCGTTTTGTTCATTTATGGTGATGATCTTATGTTGTACAGATAAATGAGTCTGCATGAGCAGCTACAGGTATGTGGAAAAATAAATTCATCCTCTTTCTTTTTTTTTTTTTTTTTTTTTTTTTTTTTTTTTTTTTTTTTTAACCCTTGTTTGCATATATATTTATGGTTGATACCATGTTGGTATAACCGGAGTTGTATATATGCATTTTAATCTGGTAACCAAGGGTGTTTTGTGTGTGTGGGTGAGTGTGTGCAAGTGTGCTACCTTCACCAGCCCTCATAACAGTCAAACTTATATTTTTATTGATCCCTGGAGAAATCAAACAAGATAAAAGTAAAGGGAGAGTCGGAGAGAGGGGTGTAAATGTTCTGCAGAGGAGGGCTATAGTCACCGGGTGTGGAAAGTGGAGAGAGAGAGAGCAGAAGAAAGAGACAAGACAGTGGTGGTGCAGTTTGGTGTCTATGTTGTAATATTTGTCAAGAAGTTTATAATGTGTTGTTTAAGGGGTAAAAGGTGGACACAAGACAATCAGTCGTTATAAGCAAAAAAAAAAAAGAGAAAAAAAAAAAAAAAAAAAAAGAAAAGAAAAAGAAGATAGAGGAAAATAGAGGAAAAAAGGAGGAGGAGTTTCATATTTACAATCACATTTCTGATCGTTTGAGCGTTGGGGGGGTGTTGGACGCAGTATTGAATAGTCATATATAATACCTACATACATACATACACATACATATGTGGACATGTATGCTGTTATCTAGTACATATTCTTTATACATTGTAAACAGAGCAACTCAATTTGTACCTCAATGCACAATGCACACACACACACACACACACCCGTATACATACACCCAGCAATGATCCGTGTGTTGACCTCGAAGCATTATGTATGTAAGATACATGTGCATCAGTAAGTAGTTATTCATACATATTAATATACTCTAATACAATCATGTGCACCTGTGCTTTTTAGTTTCATGTGCATATACATATATCCTGTATTTGTCCATATATATATATATATATATATATATATATACCTATACATTAATTAATACACATATAGAAATGCATCTACATATACACAGCAACATATAAACACCTAGTGCATACTTATATATATCTATATATATGCATATATACAAACACACATACATACCCACATATACACATCCGCACATGTACACACACACCCACACACGCACACACACACCTCCACATGTGTACTCCCATGCACACACACACACACACACACACACACACACACACACCTCCACATGTGTTTGCACTCACCCACACCCACGTCCACATGTGTATGTACACACACATGCACACACACACACGCACGTGCACAGACACATATACCCACACACACACACGTGTACTCTCACGCACACACACACACACACACACACGTGTACCTGCACACGCACACACACACACGTACATGCACATGCACACGCACACACACACACACGTACATGCACACGCACACCCACACATACATACACGTGTACGCACCCCCCCCCCCCACACACACACACATACACACACACACACCCACATACCCACGTGTACGCACATCCTACCTCCCCCCACACACACACACACACACACACACACACCCACATACACCCGAGTACGCACACCCTACCCCCCCCCCCACACACACACACACACACATACACCCACATACACACGTGTACGCACACCCTACCCCCCCCCCCCCCCCCACACACACACACACACACACACTCGTGTAAATGCGCACACACGTACACACACACACACACACATGTACATGCACACCGACAACATGGAAACCCATATATATATATGGTAATACCTACATACTCATAATTCTTTGTGCACATAAATACTACATATACAAAAATATGATAATAATCACAATAAAAAATGACAACAACAAATCATTTACATACCTCCTTCCTTTGAATAGTTATTTTTAACTTTACTAAAGTAATTATTCTTACAAAGCCCTTGTTGGTTCCCATCGTCACCGGTCATCGCCCCCCTGCCCCCCCGCCCCCAGGCCAACCCATGCCCCCCCCTCAAGAGGCGGCTGCAGCCAACCCACCCAGCAGAGCAGGACAGAGGAGAAGGCGGCCACCGGTCCCACCTCCCCTTCCATGTCAAATCACCTCCGCAAGGGGCCTGACAAGTCCAGGAAGACAAGGGCGCGGGGCGCCCCCGGATCCCCAGGCAACCCACCATGGCGCGTCCCCGCCAAGCAAGAACGGTGCCGTCACGGTCCGCCAGCGTCTGGGCACCGCCACATGTCCGGCCGCCACAGCGGTGACACCAGACTCCCAGGGCCGAACAGCACTGGGCCGGCAGAGGGGGGGGGGGCCAGGCGGCGAGAGGGGAGGGAGGCGGCGAGAGGAAACACGGGCAGAGCGAGCAGCCCCGGGGGACCGAGGCAGCCACCACCCGCAGTCGCCAACTTACAGAGCCAAGGCGGAGGGACAGGAACAGGGGGCAGGGGGGGGGGGGGACACAGCCGACACCCAGAGGCCACGCCAGGCCAGGGAAAAGGAGCCCGCCAACACATCCGGCGCACCCGGCCGGTGGGCCACCACCGCACTACTTCCAACCAGGGGGCCCCTCCCAGTAGTCAGCCCCGGTACCAGGCGCCGCAGCCAAGGAGCAGCCCCGGCCCCCCCCGAGACCCAGGCACCCCCCCGCAGGACAAGACCCAGACAGTAGGAGCGCGGGCCGGATCCCCGGGCACCCAGCGACCTGCAGGGGCCGTCCAGCACATGCTCCCCTGGTAGTCCCTCATGTTACCCCCCCTCCCCCCACCTGGCCTATTGATCTCTCAATTTTTTATATATTTTTTATTTACTTATTTATTTATTTATTTTTTTTATTGTTACATATATCTCTATACATATATATACACACATATATATATACATATATATACACATATATACACACACTTTTTTTTTTTTTTTTTTTTTTTTTTTTTTTTTTTTTTAATTATTATCCCTCCCTCCCTCCGTTCCTTTGTTAATGTATTTGGATGCATTAAAAAGAGCAGCTGGTACATGTATGGTGAGCACTCCCTACACATACCAGTGCTCTCTATTGTGTATATATATAATAATTTATATATGGTCATGGTGCATTAAAAACAATAAGAAACTGGCACCTACAGGGTGGATGTCCCCTGTAGGCCCCAGCTCTTCTTGTCATGTTTGTCTCTTTGGGGAGGGTTTTTTTTTTTTTTTTTTTTAATAATAATTACTTTGATTATTATTTATTTATTTATTTATTTAATTTTTTTTTTTTTTTTTTTTTTTTTTTTTTTTTTTTTTTTTTTTTTTTTTAAATACGTGTATATACATATATACACACCTGCACATACACATACGTACATACATATAAAACCCCCCTTTTTTTTTTTTTTTTTTTTTTTTTTTTTTTTTTTTTTTTAATTAATAAATATACAAATATGAGAGAGGGGGTGGTGGGGAGGCGGGCAACCAGGACCAGGGGCGCATCACCTGCGAGCCCCACACAGTCACAGGAGCCAGGCCGCCAGCCACGCCCCACCGTCAGGGACCTCCCCCACAAAGGGGCACCAGCATCGCGAGAGGGCCGACACACGCCCCCAGCCGCAGGCCGGACACCAGGGCCGACCCCAGCGAGGCCCCCGGCCGGACCCGCACGGGGCCGCACCGACCAGGGATCCACGGCGGCGGCGCACAACCCGATCCCCCTCCCCGCGCCACCCCCGGAAGCCGACCGCACGCACCCCCCCCCCCCACCCCCCACCCCCAAACCCAGCCCACCGTCCGTATCTAATGCAATAGCATCAGACGGGAGTAGCAATACCCGGACCCCCAGCGCATGCCACCCCGCCCGCATCCCCCCCACCACCAACCCCCCCCCGCCCCCCGCCCGCCAACCCACCCCTCCCCAGCCCGGCCGTGGCCGTCGGAGCGGCACTCACCGCTGCCGCCAGGATCAAGGGGCAGCGCCAACCTACTAGCACACCAAGGGACACCACATGCAATACAGAGACGCCCCAGTCGGAGGAGCCGGGGAAGGGGGGGCACACCGATAACCCCATCTCCCAGGCCCAGCAGGCCCCATCAATCAATACTACTGTCCCTGTGGATATGGGACCCTGAGGCCACCAGCGCCACCCGCACCCACCCCACAGCATGGGCAGCACCGCAACCCCGGAAGGCAGGGCCTGGCCAATGGTTAGATAGAAAGTTAGAAAGAAAGATTAGAAGAGAAAGAAAGAAGAAGAAAAAAAAAAAAAAAAAAAAAAAAAAAAAAAAAAAAACCCCTAGACTATCAAGGCAGGAAGACCAGAGCACGACACCAATAACAATAACAATCTCCAAGGGCTCTTTTTTTTTCTTTTTTCTTTCCCCTTTCTCCTTTTTTTCTCTTTTTTGTGCCACCCCCCCTACTTTTGGTAGTAGTTCAGCGGATTTCCAGGCTAGTGGTCAACCTGCCAATTTCTAGTCAAGGGCAATGAGGAGTAAGCTTGGGAGTTGGGGTGATTATTTATGAATTAGTCCTTTTAGTTGGTCCAAAATCCGATTATTTATCGAGGATCATTTGAGGGAAGATTTGTGTGTCTTGAATTCAAGGATAAAATAAGTTTTTTCCATACTTGGTCAAACTTTATAGTTTGTTTTTTGATTGAGGCTGATAGTTGTTCCATTGAGATAAATTCTGTTAGTAAGTTTTCCCAGAGGATGACATTGATGGAGTTTTTGGTTTTCCAGTTCATGAGGATTGTTTTCTTGGCGATGATTAGGGCAATAGAAAGGATTCTGTTGGAACTATTATCCAGTGATAGAGTAGAAAAATCTCCCAAGAGGCAGAGTGAGGGTAACAGCGGGATGCAGCAATCAAGACGTTGGGAGAGGGTGTCAGTGACACTGTGCCAGAATATTTTGACTGGGTCACAATCCCAGATTGCATGCAAGTATGTGTCCGTCACATTTTGTGTACACTGTGTACAAATTTTTGTATCTTTAAAGCCCATTTTAAACATTCTTTCCCCCGTATAGTGAACTCTGTGAATTACTTTATATTGTATTAGTTGTAGGTTCACGTTAGCGGTAGACATAAATATATTTTTACAGATTTGGGTCCAGAAGTCAGCATTGTAGGTAACCTCTAAATCTTTTTCCCATTTAATTGATGGGATGGACATTGTTGTCTTATTTATTGCAATTAACTTATAAATTTTGGATAAAATTTTCTGTTGACTAGCAATTTGGATTAAATCTAGTACCAGTGGCGGAAGATTAAGGTTAGGTGTTTTGCTATTAAGTTTTGTTTGAACAATAGATTTGATTTGAAGGTATTCTAGAAATTGATTTCCTCCAATGCTATACTTCTGTACGAGGTGAGAGAAAGAAACCAGAGTGTTGTTTTCATAGATATGTTTAAGATGCGTAATGCCCTTAGTGATCCATGATGACAGATTTAATGGTTTCCTGTTCATCAAAAAATCCGGATTATTCCAAATAGGAGTGTATGTACTTAGTGATACCGTGGTATTAGTCATTTGGTGAAAGTCCCACCAGGCCGTCAGAGTTGAGGCAATGATTGGATTTTTGAAGCAGGGATGTCTGGTAATAGTGCGGCTTATAAATGGCAAATCAGAGATATTGATTCCTTTACAAAAAAATTGTTCTAGCCCTATCCAAGAACAATCTGATTCGTTTGGTTTAATCCATTTATAAACATACTGGAGTTTATTTGCGAGATAGTAGTGCTGGAAGTTTGGGGCCTCCAGACCACCATTTAATTTATTTTTTTGTAATGTTGATAGTTTAATTCTGGCCTTTTTACTTTTCCAATAATAATGTGTAATTATTGAATCTAAAGATTTGAACCAGAGGGTTGGAGGCTTGCTAGGAATCATTGAAAAGAGATAATTTACCATGGGAAGTATGGTCATTTTGACTGTAGCAATTCTACCAATAAGATTTATTGGTAAATTCATCCAACGTTTTAGATTTTCTTCAATCGTTTTCAGAAGTGGATTATAATTAAGGCCAATTAACTCTGACAGCTTAGGGGGAATGTTAATTCCCAGGTATTTGATGTTGCCGGTGGTGATTGAAAATGGTCCAGTGACAGTTGCCACATCCCAGCTGTTAGAGTTCAGTGGTAGTATGGTGGATTTAGACCAGTTAATAGTGTAGTCAGAGATCTTAGAGAAATGATTAATAAGGTTGACAGTGTCAGGAATTGATGATGATGGGTTTTGTAGATATAAGAGGATATCATCAGCATATAAGCTGATCTTATGGGTTGTATCTCCTATTCCGATTCCTGAAATTGTGCTGTCTTGTCGTATGGCTGCTGCCAGAGGTTCTATAAAGATGGCAAATAGGGATGGAGAGAGTGGACATCCCTGCCTTGTACCCCTGTGTAGAGTGAACCGCTGTGATATTAATCCATTTGTGGTGACTGTTGCCATCGGTGATGTGTAAAGAATCTTGATCCAATGAATAAATGATTCACCAAAGCCGAATTTTTTAAGTGTTTGGAATAAGAATTCCCAATTAACTTTATCAAATGCTTTTTCTGCATCCAATGAGAAGATGGCTGTTGGTGTATCTATTTGTGATGAGTAGTGAATCAGATTAAATAGTCTCCGTAGGTTATTGGCGGAGTGTCTTCCTTTTATGAAGCCTGTTTGGTCTGGATGAATGATAAGTGGAGTTACTTTTTCAATTCGTAGCGCTAGAGCTTTACTGATTATTTTTGTGTCTGAATTAATTAGGGATAACGGGCGGTAGCTTGCTGGAAGAGTGGGATCTTTTCCAGGTTTTAATATTAAAGTAATCATTGCTGTATTCATCTCCATGGAGAGCTTGGATTTTTCCTTAATTTCTGCTATTAATCTTGTAAATATGGGTGCTAGAATGTTCCAAAAGTGTTTATAAAATTCTGCCGGGAACCCGTCTGGACCCGGTGATTTGTTATTAGGCATTAGTTGAAGAGCTTTATGGATCTCTGTTGGAGTTAGAGGTCCATCAAGTTCTCCAGCCTGGTCTTCTGTGAGGTTTGGTAGGTTGATATTGTCGAGAAATTTGTTAATCTCTGATATGTCTGATTTGTTTGCAGATGAATACAGCTTTCTGTAGAAATTCATAAATTCCTTGTTGATTTCTTCAGGGTCTTGAATGATGTCTCCCGTTGAGTTAACAACTGTGGAGATTGTTGATTTTTCCTTGTTTTTCTTAATCTGACTGGCCAGATATTTGCCCGATTTATTACCGAATTCAAATTGTTCATGTCTGAGTCTTTGGATGAGGAATCTACTTTTTTTATTTAGGTATTCATTCAACTGCAGTTTATATTTTTGCAGTTCAGAATGATTCTGAGGAGTTGGGTTATTAGCATTATTAATTTCTAATTCTTTAATCTTCTTTTCCAAGTTTCTTTGTTCATGCTCTTCCTTCTTTTTCTTATGGGAGGAATATGAAATGATCCGTCCTCTCAGCACAGCTTTGCCCGTTTCCCAAAGAAGTGATGGGGATATTTCTGGTGAATCATTTATTTCAAGGAAGGATGTCCAGATCCTCTTAATATAGTCGTCAAAGTCAGGATCTTCAAGCAGCGATGTGTTAAGTCGCCACCTGTTGCTGGTTTTAATAGGTGTACTTTTTGTCCAGGTCAGAGTGATCGGAGCATGATCACTAATAATAATAGGATGTATTTCAATATTACTCACTTTGGAAATCAGGGAATTACTAATAAGGTAATAGTCGATTCGTGAGTAAGATTGATGGACTTGTGAGAAGTAAGAGAATTCTTTATCGTTAGGGTGTTTCAGCCTCCAACCATCTCCAAGACCATAGTCTGCCATGAACTGTTTGATTGTTTCTGAAGACTGATAGTTATATGTTTTACTACAGTTATTAGATTTATCTAGTGCCGGATTAAGAACAGTATTAAAATCTCCACCTATGATTATTGGTGAGTCGGAGAAATTAGAAATCGCTGTAAAGAAAGAATGAAAAAACGATGAGTCGTCTTTATTTGGGCCATAAATACTGGCTATTGTTATTGAATTGTTGTCAATTGTAATATTAATAATTATGAATCTCCCCTCAGGATCTTCAACCGTGTCATTATGAGTAAAGAAAATTTTTTTGTGAATTAAAATTGCTACTCCTCTTTGCCTTGAGTTAAAATCAGCGGTATATATGTGATTAAATTGTGGAGTCATTAATTTCTGCAAGTCGGTTTTTGAAGTATGTGTTTCTTGTAACAGACATATGTCAGCCTGCAATTTATTTATATAGTCGAATATTTTTGTTCTTTTTATGTTTGATTTAATTCCGCGGATGTTCCAGCTTACAAAGTTTACTGAATTCATATTGTTTGTGTTTTATTTTCTACTTCCTGTTTGAATATTGGAGCTGCATAGGAAAGCCTGAGAATCCGCTTATGTGAACATTTAGTCAGACATTCAGAACAGATTGTGTGTGTAATGGATGTTTTCCTCCCCCTTTTCTTAACTTGAAAGAAACTATAAGTGAAAAGGACAGAGAAAAGATGTGAAGCGAGGAAAACAGAAAGACATAAAGAAGACAGAAGATACAACAAAACAATCAAACAAACATACCAAAGTGACAGAATATACATTTTCAATTTGGAGACCAGGGTGCATATTTATAAGTGCAGATAGTTTATGTAGCCAATGATGATGAGTTATTGGTTGCTTAAAAGAGCCAGGGAGTGATACTCTGGTCACGAAACATCTGACCGCCAATGTACAGTTTATCCACTGCGACTACCGCCTTTTTCCCTTCTTTGATGAACTGCTTCCTGATCTGGAACAGAACCTTCCTTCTGTTCAGGATCTCCCGTGGGAACTGATCATTCATGCCGTAGTCGGTTCCTCTCAGGTTCCTCCCCTGGCGTTGCACCTGCTGTTTTTGTTTAAAGTGTTCGAATTTGGCTACGATCGGACGTGGACGTTTGTTTTCCGGGTTTTTACGCCCGATACGATGGACTCTGTGAAACGAAATGTCTTTCACAGTGTCTGCTGGGATTTTTAGTTGTTTCATCATAAATTCTTTGATCAGCTGCTCAGGGTTGTCCTCTCTTGTTTGCTCCGGGATTCCAGAAAACACCAGATTGTCCCTCATGCTGCGCGATTGTAAATTCATCCTCTTTCAATTCTCAGGTTTTACATTTCAGGGAAAAACGTCAACCCTGGTGCCCAGGACGCCCTGGTGCCCAGGACCCCCTGGTGCCCAGGACCCCCTGGTGCCCAGGACCCCCTGGTGCCCAGGACCCCCTGGTGCCCAGGACCCCCTGGTGCCCAGGACCACCTGGTGCCCAGGACCCCCTGTCCTCCTTAGATGTTTCCCTGTTTCAACACAACTGATTCAAATGAATGCTCTTCGTCCGCTTCTCATCGAGGTCTGCACAAGTCTGTTAATGACACAGCCATGTCTGGCATGATGTGTTGAAGCAGGGAAACATCTAAACCACGCAGGGCCGGGGTTCTCGAGCACCAGGGTTGGGAATGCTCTAGTCTGCGGAGCACTTCATGGTCTACTCCATGACTGCAAGGTCTGATCAAATATCTCCACCCTGTTCTTCTCTGTGACCCTGTGACCGTTCAAACAAGCTGTTCATGTTTAGATTTTTCCTAACTGTGTTATTGTGAACTTCAATATTAAATGTGCTAACAAAAGTCAAAGGTATAGCTTCTCAGGTTTTTAGAGTTCCTCTGATCTTGGGGTGAACGTGTGAAGCTGTCCACTCTGTCCATGGCCTTATAACCTATCCCAGATTGATGGGCATCAACAGTTGCTCCTCTGATGTCTTTCCTCTTTAGCTTTGTGTTTAACACACATCTGAATGCTCCGGAGCAGCAATCTGGCTAAACATCTGCGTTATAGCGGTCTGCACAGCTGCTGATGATCGAGTGGATTTGATCTGCAGCTCGCAGGAGATCAGTCAGGGTGCTTTTCACACACAGCTTCTGCATTAAGTCTCAGTGTTCATAATCACACCTGAAGGTGTAGATTCCTTTCATATGACTGTACATAAGACAGACAGAACAGGAAAAAGAAAAACTCTTTGTGGCGTCACAAGGTCCATTTTCTTCATTTTCCCTGGTGTTTTCATGTCACATTCTTTTCTCAGCGTTTCAGCTTTGAGCTGCAGTGTAAAAGCAGCTGAAGATCATCTTTACAACCTGAAGTGATACACAGAACAACTCTTTATGACGTCAGAAGAAGTCTCTTGCCTTCTAGCTCATTTAAAATTGGATCTAAAACCTTTAAAATGCAGTTAAATTCAACAGAGGAATGCATTTGTTCAGCATGAGAAGCAACAGAGACGCTCTCTGACTGTGACGGGTTCTGGTCCAGAGGCCTCATATCCACGGGGAAGTTTGGGCACCAGAGGCATCATCACTGATCCATTCATGATCAGTACAATCATGAATGGATCACTGAAGCTGGTGATGAAGATCAGTAGGTGGGCAGGCTGTGAGGGCATCAAACAAATCACTACTTGTATGTGAGTGTCTGACGCTGTCTGTGACCTCACTTCCTGTGTGCAGGGTGAGCTATCGGACAGCTTATCGCAGAGGAGAGAAAATCATGTACAGGAGGAAGTCACAGTGCTGTGCAGGTTTCTACGAGGACGGAGAGACGTGTGCACGTGAGTATCTACACACAAAAGCACAAAAACACACACTTATTTGGTGAATTGTCGTGGACAAACACATTTCACATCCGGTCCTTACCCAGACGCTGACAGTGTACCCCGAACCTTCAGTCCGCCTCTGATCCTGAATCTCACTGCAACAATCCTTGACCCCCCCAAAACGAAGAAACCACAAAACAAATGTCAGATCAGTGAAACTAGGTCTGTGCTGATCTGATCTTCATGATGGATGTCTGGCCCAGTGCCGTCGACACAGTCGGATCTGGTAAAAGATAATGCATGCCATGACGCCGGTCGATTGACGTCAGTTTGTAATGTGAAATCATTGCAGCCACTCATTTCTCTTCTTTCCTGTGTTGGATATTTAATATCTCAGAAACAGTACAACACTTGCCCAAAGAAAGTAATAAAATGTGTCTTACGTAAGAGCTGCTGACTTTGGACTTGAACAGTGTTTCTGTGATAAACGAGTTATTGTCCAAAAGCGTGATAATGTGTTTTACAAAGATAGAAAAGTCCTGCTTAACCCCTTCATGCCTGACGTCCCATATTTAATAAATACCGTCCTGAGACCTCTACACCAGCCCGAGAATCAGAACAATAAGTAAAATATAGATTTAATACAATTCATAAAAAGGGAGGGGGGTCAATTATAGGAAATTTATAAAAAACAAATTGTGATTGCATGCAACTGACTGCAGCTTTTAAACCTTGACAGATCATGAAAACACATTGAAGTGAAGAGAAGAGCTTGTTGTGTCAGTGCAATGACCCCCCCCCCATCAGCAGCTGTGAACAGGTGTGAAGCTGCAGCGACTGCAGCGGCAACTGCAGGTCCCCCGTCAAAGAAAGCTTTATCTCAGCACAGCCCGCCATTATCTTCATGGACGCTGTTGCTTAAGAAGCTGGAATATATGTGTTCGCAGAGGCGGAGGGACGGTTAATGTGCCCCAGGACTTCAGAGGGGATTTTATCTGGGTGTGAAAAGACTCTGTTGTGTGAGCAACTATCACATGCTGCTCTGAAAATCTCTGAGCTGCTCGACACACCACTGCAGGAAGCAAGATTAACCACACACTCCAGGCAATATGCTTTTTCCAGATGGGAGTCAGAGAAAGTGTTGAATTGCATTCAGGTCAAAGGTTTTTTGGTTCTTGTTTTAATTAAACTAACTTGTGTACTTCTGAGTTTGCTGCAGTGTTAAAGCTGCAGAGACACAGCAGAGGTTAGTGTGGTTCATCTGCACGTCTTCAATCCCTGAAATAAAAAAACATAGAATGATAAAGTAAAAGAAACAGATAAATTAGTTCACATGAAAGTGCAGGGATGGATGGATGTAATACAGACAGTACTGATAAATAATGGAGTGGTGGCCTAGTGGTTACAGTGGTGGGCTTGGGCGTGGAGGACCCAGGTTCAAGCCCAGGGCTGCCCACAATGGTAAATCACTGGGGGCCCTTGAGCAAGGCCCTTAACTCCCAATTGCTCCCCGGGGCGCTGCCCTGCTAGCAGCCCCACTGCTCACTAGTGAAACTAGTTGATGGGTTAAAAGCAGAGACTAATTTCGGTGTGCATTGTACATACAGCGTGTGCACGATGTCCACACTGACAAGAAAAGGAAGAAAATAAAAAAAAAAGAAATAATCTAGTGCAGGTGGCTGGATTACAGTCAAGTCTGACCGCAGAGTTGGTGGATATTCCTCAGTGGTTCAAGGGCAGTCTCAGCCGAAGAGGCATCCTGAAACAAACAAAAACAAACAAACATTAGATCAAATCAAAAGTCTTATGCACTCATCAGACCACATGACCTCTCTCACTGAATCCAGAGTCCAGTCTTTGTGCTCCCAAGTACAGAAAGCTGAATCCAGTTTTCTTAAGGCTACGCAGCAGCTGAATCCCAATACCTTGCTTCTTCTTAAATTGTGTTTTTGCTTTCTCAGTTACAGTCCTTAACAAAGTTTTAGTAGTCTCAGCAGTCTCCTAAGTGGTTTTGTTGATGATTGTTGATGATGTCAATTACTTGAGGAGAGAAACATGTTTTCTATGACCACATGTTGGTTGTTTAACAAAGGGAGGACTTTCTAGCGGCCTGTTGTGCCTTTTATTAGCCAGGTAGGCTGGTTTGTTCAGGTATTTGGTCCTGCTGATGATCTGAAATTAACAATGACGAGGGAGGTGCCACATAACTAGTAGTAGTACACAAATACAACCTTAGAAACAAAAGCAACTGTTTAACAATTAGAGAACAATGTTCTGCAGTGAGAAAGAAAGTCCATCTTCTCAGGAGTAGACGACCAAGTTAACATCTCCCTCTGTGGACAAAGTCAATTTGAAGTTTAAGACTACCCATCCAAGATGAAGTCTTAAAAAGACTGAACAAGTAGAGCTGTATGATGAGACCAAAGCGGAGTTGTTTGGGTTAAATGTCCAGAACTATGTTTAAAACCATTATTTCAGCGGAATCACCTCATACCCACTGTGAAGCAGGGTGGAGGAGGGATGATGGTCTGGGATTATTCTGCAGCCACAGGACAGTCAGGGAGTCATGGACCCCCCTGCATCCTCAAGTATCCTAGAGTATCCAGGAGGTTCCTAGAGCATTGCACTGCACCCGTCCCCTATGGCCCCTCATACAGGTGGTGAGCTCATGGGAAGCATTAGTATCTCGGGGTCTTGTTCACGAGTGAGGGAAGGATGGAGCGGAAGATGGATCGGTGTGGCTTCCGCAGTGATGTGGATTCACATGTGAATCAGGAGCTGAGCCAAAAGGCAAAGGTCTCTATTTACCAGTTGGTCTACGTTCCCACACTCACCTAGGGTCGCGAGCTGTGGGTGGTGACCAAAAGAATAAAATTGTGGATACAAGCGGCGGAAATGAGCCGCAGGGTTTCCAGGCTCTTCCCTAGAAAAAGGGTGAGAGACTCAGTCATCTGGGAGGGGTGGCGAGCAGAGCCGCTGCTCCCCCATCAAGAGGAGCAGCGTCAGGATGGATGGATGGATGGATGGATGGATGGATGGATGGATGGATGGATGGATGGATGGATGGATGGATGGATGGATGGATGGATGGATGGATGGATGGATGGATGGATGGATGGATGGATGGATGGATGGATCATGGAGTATTCTAGTGCATTTAAGAATAATATACAGTGTTCAAGAGTATTCTAGAGACAAATCTGTCCCACAGCTGAAATGTGGGTCATGCAGCAAGACAATGATCTGAAGTAAACCAGAAAAACCGCGTCAGGGAGGCTGAAAGACCAAAGGATGAGGACCTTTGCATGGCCTGAGTCCAAACCTTGGCCCACTGAACTGCTGTAGTGGGACTTTAAGAGAGCTGTGCTTTGGTTAAAGCTCAAAAACCACAATGAAAAGAAGCAACGTTGTGAAGAAGAATGGACCACAATCCTTCCACAGCCATGTGAGACACTGATGAAGACCTGTGGGAAACAACTATTTCAGAAAATAGCTGATAAAAGTGGATCTACAAGCAAATAAATACGAGGGACACTTAGTATTGACCTCATTCTTATTATTATTTGTTAAATAAGTAATGGCACAAAGGAAGAAGTTGTGTTTTCATTTGTGTTTATGCAGTAAAAAGAGCCTCTATGATCAGATGATGCTTTTAGGTACGATTGCTTTTTCTTTGTCTCTGTAAAAAATAGTAACAGTAAGTTTAAAGCCTAAATTGATTCAGTCCAGAACAAATCAGCTTAGAGGTGAAAACAGGCTGAAAGAAGGAAGCAGCTTCTGACAGCCCGCATCGGCCGTCGTAAACCCCAGCTGCCTCAGGTCCTGCTGGCATTAACGTGCACGTCTTTCTCTTCTGTTTGGTCTCTCCGGATGCTCGGTCCGTCTCCTCGGCCCGTCTCCTCGGCCCGTCTCCTCGGCCCGTCTCCTCGGCCCGTCTCCTCGGCTCGTCCTGGTCCAGCCTACTGCGTGGAGAGCTGTGTCCACGGCCGCTGTGTGGCCCCCAACAGCTGCCAGTGCGAGCCTGGCTGGGGGGGCTCCAACTGCTCCAGCGGTAAGTCCTGCAGCTGCTGCTGTCTGTGAGTGTCCATGTCCAAGTGTGTGAGCAGCGTTCCTGTGAACTCACAAGAAGAAAAACAGACGGGTTTCGTGTTTCTCACTATGACCACACCAAGAGTCAGGCGAAGCTCAGCAGCGAAACATGTTTTAACTTCCATATGTGGACAGCAAACATACGCACACATTTGAGATATACTACATTTTGTGTTTATTTGTACAGCAACTCACAACAATGCAGAAACGTGACAGGTTCCCAGCAGTCCAATCAGTTCCATTCAATTCAAATCAGTCTCATACCATACCAGTTTATAAAAACAGGAGTCCAACAGGTCACATTAATCTTCTCTTCAATTCAATCACTGTCTTGTGCATGAAGCGACAGTGGAATTACAGAATTCCCTTTGAGCAGAACAAAACTTCAGTGAGAACCGGATTCAGGAACATATGCCTGGACTAGGGGTGGGGGGGGTGGGGGTCTGAGATGCCGATACAGAGGGACTAACAAAGACAGAGACATTAGTCCCCAGATATCTGTAAATAACCCACGAAGGAAAACAGACTGAGGGAACAGCAGCGCACCTTCCACAGTCCTTCCCCAGCAGTCGAGGCCTACAGGAAAACATCTAACAACGTGTCTCAGGGCACCTCGGCCAGCTCTGACTTGAACTTTTATCCAAAAAAAGAAAGTTTTCAGAGACAGTTTTCAGTTTTAAAGGTACAGAGGGTCTCTGTGTCCCGAACACTGACTGGAGCTGGTCGCACCAGGAAGGAGCCTGAGAACTGAAGGCTCCACCTCCAACTGTACTCACGGAAACTTGAGGAACCACAAGTTCTGAAGGCTTAGTGGTCAGCACTGTTGCCTCACAGCAAGAAGGTTCCTGGTTCGATTCCCGGCCCGGTGGGTCTTTCTGTGTGGAGTTTGCATGTTTCCTCCGGGTACTCCGGCTTCCTCCCACAGTCCAAAAACATGCAGGGTAGGTTAAGTGATCATTGCCCCTGCTTGTTGCGATGTGGCGATGGACTGGCGACCTGTCCAGGATGTACCCCTACAATGCATCAGGATAGGCTCCGACAGACCCCCGTGTTCTTTAAGATAAAAAGGAGCTGAGCCCATGTGAGAGGAGAGGAATTTCAAAGTTATATCCTGGATTTCATCGGTGAAGAAGAGCTAAGACTATAGAAATGTGATCTCTCTTGGTAATCCTCATCAGGACTCTGGTTTGGCATTCTGGATCAGCTGGGGGCTTTTTAAAATACATTTAAGACAGCCCCCAACAATAACCCAATCTTAAAATGTACACGTCTGAACTAGTTTTTCTTTTTAATTAGATGTTCTTAATTTTGTTAGAATTATGAAAGAAAGCTGTTCTAGAAATGTGTCTTATTTGTGACTTAAAGGAAAAATCCTGGTCAAAATAACTCCAAGTTTCCCCACAGTAGTGTGAAGACCAAAGTACCACCTTGTGGAGTAACAACATGGTCAGACCGTCTACTTTAGATTCCCTACGTTTTAAACGTCCACCTCTCTTCAAAGCTTTGGTTTCCTGCCTGTGTGCAGATTAAAAAAATGTGGGTGTTTGACATGCGTTTCTTTCAATCTTACAGGGTTTTGAACGTGTTTAAATGCGATGCTATATTATCAACTTGTATTTTTTGCTTTTATTTTTTAATATACAAACATAAAATGCTTTGCAGACAAACACTGTCATTGTAGCCTGAATAATTGACTTTTTTTTTAACACAGCAAATTTATGAGCCGCACATGATAAATTTGTAGTCATATGAAACACAAGGTCGTGTGTTTTGTGCGTGTGTGTGGTGTGTGTGTGGGGGTGTGTGTGTGGTGTGTGTGTGTGTGTGTGTGTGTGTGTGTGTGTGTTTGTGCTCCTTTCTGCTGTGTCACTTCACGTGGTTGAAACTCTAAATCAAGATAATTACACGTCAACGCATGTTGACGACATCTACTTTGTCATTCAGACCACTTAAACCTCATTTTAGTGGCGATGATGACTGATGTTCATTGCCACACAGAGACGAGGTTCGCTCAGAAAAACCTTTCACTGACAAAACAAAATTCAAAAGGCAGCGGTTTAAGATGGTTAAGAACAATTGATAGAAGTGATAGAAGTTAAGATATGAAGGACATCTGAGCAGCCAGAATGCTGCTAAAAAAACACTAACAAACCTTTGTCACTTCAAAGAGTTGTGGTTTAGGTGTGAAGGTCACTGACCTTCCCATCCATTATGTGAATAAGGGATTTCTAATAAAGGAGAAAAGGCTCGTTTCCAGAAAAGTAGAAGACGATTTTGGACTAATTTACTACTCTCGAAAATGTTTCCCAGTTGCAAAGGTGCTGTAGTCTAAAATAACTAGATGACTAGATTTATGGAATATTTGACTTTTTCTAGAGGCTTTTTGCAGTCTAGTCGGGCTGTTTTGTCTGCTGTAATTTCTCTTTGCGGCTCCTAAGTGAGATCAAATAAATAAAAGGCACCTGGATAATAACTATATATCATAGACGTAGGAAAGTAAATTGAAATTTCTATTCATACAGTAAACAGTCTAATTTATCCGGTGAAAATCCACGGTAACATTTGATTCTAATTAACATGCTGATTACATCCGTCTGCACTGACTGTGGTGGTGTTGTTACTTTTATTCAGCCCCTTTGTTAATTAAATGAATGAAGTGGCACTTACCCTTCCAGTAATGATAAGATAATAATTTGCTGAGAGACTCTAAAGCTGATTATTCACAAATTGTCCATTTATTACAACTCAAAGCTGTAAATCAATCTAATGTGTCTTAAAAAACATCTAAATATTAATTTTAACCTGAACCTTAACACCACAGTGGCACGTGTAAGGAAAAGCAAAAATGAACAAGTGTAAAGTTAAATAAAGTTGGTGACCCACGGTGTGACATCGTGTAAAAACGTGCTTGTTTTTATGAGTTCGTTATTGTGTTCGGTTGAGTGTGACGCACACCAACGCAGCCCGTAGATGTTTGACGGTGCCGGGCGTAGCGTGTCAGCCTGGACAGTCATAGGTGGGGCGGGCTCAAACAGCAGTGTTCAGGGCCACCGTGCCCGCCATCACATGCTTGATCACCTTGATCTTTGTATATCTATCATTGGTACCACCTGCAAATCAAAGTGGAACCCAGAGGAACCAGGCTAAGTTTTAGTACGATTACAATCAATTCAATTTTCACCTACAATCTTACACATTGCTTATTTAATACTAAAGATGCAAACAGTGCTATTAAATTCCATGTAAACCGCTTTTGTAAATTCAGCTTTATGTAACACAGCAGATGTTGTTTAATCACAGCTAGGAACACGATTCTACCTCGCTGTTTTAAGTCGGATCCATAAAGACCAGTGTGTCACACTGAAACATCCACGAGCGTTTATTAACGATGCCGTTTTTAAATCCATTTTCAAGCTCCCTCCCTGAGAGACTCTTGTGACAGCGTGCAGGAACACAGCCTTTCCAAAAGCTGATGGTATCTATGAACGCCGTTTGAACATGAGTTATCTGCTGCTGCCGTCGCCTCCAAGGACCACCGGTGCTTCATTTTGGCATCTATTCTTTCTAAAGTCCTTTTCATGAATTTCTTTTTCAGTGATACAGACGGGATTTGAATCGGTCACAGTATTTTGGTTGGTCAGGTATCCCAGCCCGCGTCCCTGATGTAACCGGTTCTCACATCTACACCAGCAAAGCTTTGGTGCCACCGTAGCGCCAGTTGACCTGGCTCTGAACCGGTGCTTTCTTTGTGGCCGGCGGTTAAAAGGCAAAAAAAGTTCTCGGTTTGGCAGGAGCTCTGAACTCGAACCAGAACCGCTTGAGTGGAAAAGGTCTGAGAGATGTGCAAGGGTGCAAACTGACTCCCACCAGCCTTGTTTGAAGGTTTTAGCCTGTAGGTTCACGTCCTTTAGCTCAGGCACATTATTTGTCTGTTTCTGTGACTTAGGTAGATATTACATCACAGCTTATGACAAATGAATGAAGAAAAACAGATTATTCTAAGGACTTCACATTGTTTTGGGTTTTTTGCTGGTGCACATGTGCTGTTTTACTCTGGAGCTTCACATTTAGGTGAGTGGCCTGAGACGTGGAGTTCACTTGATCCGGGTTTTCTGCTTGTGTTTGATAACCTGTGGTTGAGTTGGACAAAAGTTTAGTTTGCTCGTTGTGCCGCCTTCATGTGGAGCTTTTCTGTTTCTCTAGGCTGATCGACGGTCAGACCTCACCGTTAAAAGCTGCTCTGTCTGTTTGCTGCCGTCATTGTTTGTTTCCACACAAACATCTGAAGCCTTTGTCCTCTCGTCGTTGTGAATTCATGAGTGTCTGCTTCAGCGCATCTTCAGCGCCAACAACTGCATCAGCGGGACGTTTAGCACGTTAATCTGTGTCTGACAGTCTCACAGATCCAGGACTCGCAGACTGTTTCATTCACACTGCAGAAGTCTCATCTTTGTTAAAACACACTCAGGAAAGATGTGACTAGTAAGTTTAAACTGAAAGGACTGTGTAGACTAATGTTAATATTCTCATGTTCTTTTTACAGTTTGGTGGTCATAAATATATCAAACGATACGTGAAGTGAAACTGAAACAAACATTTGCTGTTGAAGTCGTGTCCTCCACTTTCATCAGCACCATCAGAAGTTTTTCATGGTCCTGAGGGAATCAGGAAAAGTGTGTCCAGCGGTATTGTTGAGGAGCCTGTTTTTCACTCCGTGGTCATCTGTAAATCTGTGTTCTCGTCTGTTCTCTGGTTCTTGAGAACCTTCATCTGTTGCAGCAGAAGCATTTCTCCATTTCAAAGTTGGTTAAGAACGGTTGAGATCCCGGGGTGTGTTCTCGCAAACGGGCGGATATCCCAATATCCAAATGTTTACGCTTTTTGCCATCTAAAAGAACCCGTTCCTCTGTGTGGTTTGATAGATAAGACGCATCTGCGCAAATCCATCCATGTCTAATGACTACAGTGTTTGAAAGATGGATGTTTGTTGTGAAGGACGGGGAGCAGCGGGCAGCGGGCTGCAGACGCTGTCCGCTGAGACACGCTGGGAGGCGATGGCTGCTTCTCGTTCGGAGACTGTTGTCATGAGGGCTTTTATGCAGATATGCATGAGGAGCCCACAGGGTGTGGTCTCCTGTCTGCAGTTTCAGCTGCTAATAAAAGGGCTTATTGTTGTGTCTGGGCCCCCGGGCTGTGGTGGGGCCCACTGGGTCCAGCCTGTCTAGAAAAGAAGGAAAAGAAGATGAACTTGTGAGCAGGAACTTAGTGGAAGTAAACAAGCAGTTTTGAATTTAAACCTGAAAAGGCGAAAAGTAAGATGAAAAATAAAGATCACATGATTACAGCGGTTAACTATGTTTCATCTTATCTGCCAGTAATTCTGCTTTACTCACATTCAGACTAAAACATCTCGTCAGTTATCCTAAAAATGAAGTTTTTTCAACCTAACCAGACGTAACTCAACAAATATGAAAGCCAGCATTCCTCAGGTTTATTTTCTGGGAACGCTGAAATTATCTCTTTTCCTAACAGCAAAGAGTAAAAGAGGTTACATGTAGAAAACTGGTCAGTTAGTCCTCTGTATTTAAGTCTTTATTACGTTATAACACACAAGACGCTGATTTACTTCATCAGTAAGCTTGTTTAGGGTGGAGGGTTTGGACATTTATAAATGTACTGGTGATGCTGAAAGCTTGAATTAAATTATCATCAGGAACAACTCTGGATTCAGGGTCTTTTCTTTGTGATGATAAGATTTACAGTTTTGCACAAGTATGATCTGCTTTAGTAGGTCTTAGTTTAGAGAAATACAATCTCAGACAAACAACAGACATGTTTTCCAGCTTTTACTGTTGTACTGATATCAAATACACCCACGACTCCTCCTCTCCTGTCACCATCAGTCTCTGCTGCAGCGACGTCATGCTTTCATGTATGATTTCACATCTTTAAGCCTTTTCCGTGTGACGTTGTTTCATTTCATTGGGATGACAGTTATCTTTGTCAGGGTTTCTGTTGTAGATCTGCTGCTGTGTTCGGGGTCATGCGGTGCTTCCTGATGACCCATTTAGCGTCACATTTGTTTCCAGACTAAGTTCACGGTCCACTCGATGACCTCAAGCTGCTCAGGCCCTGCAGCTGGAAAACAGGACTTGACATTTAGTTTATGGCGTTTGCGAGAATCAATCATCTCCGCTTTGGTCCCGTTTGTCTGAAGGACATTGTTCCAGGAGCGTTGCAGATGTCATGTCATGCACCTCTGAACAAACTGTACTTGTTTTGTTTTGTTTTTTTAACTGTCTCTCATGAACTTTACCTGTGAGCTGGGCCTGTGGAGTCTCAGGTGTAGCTCGTCTCTTTTTTAGATCGAGCGTTGAACGGATGTTAAGTTGGGGTGAACTTGCTGGGATGTCCACTGCTGGGAAGAGTGCAGTTGTCTTAAGAGTTTTCTATTTGTGAGTTTTCTCCCTCACCGTAGAACGATGGACTCTTATAACCCTTTCCAGCAAGCGTTTGCTTGCTTATGTCTTTGTTCCTTAAAAGTCCTTTTTAAATCCTTTTTTTTCCCATCATCACTTTCTTTTTCAATGATAGAACCAGTTCAGATCCCAGTCTAGGGCTTTGAGCCTGGTTCAGACTCGGACAGGTTGAACAGTTGATTGCGTATATTTGACAAGGATAAACGTAGATTTTCCACACACTGCTTTCTCAATAAACAATCACACCGTGTAATATGTCCTGTGTTGGTGTCCATCTGAGGCCGTGTTCAGCTCATTTTGAGGTCTGGTACGGGTCCGAGGATTTTTTTCATGTTCGGATCATGAACCCTCGGAAGTGAAGGAGCTCGAACTCTGTTTTCCACATGACCGCCTTACGTCCAGTAGCATGTCTTTATATCCTCAAGCACCACTGGAGACTGATAGATCGCCTGTTTTATGCAGGTCACTGGGCCTCCACAATATGTCTGAGGATCAATTTGGGGAACAAGAGCAGGAAATGTGGGAAGGCTGTGTTAAGGAGGAAGCAGGAATAAGAGAAAATTGTGTAGCAGAAAAAGACCTCGGGCGCTGGAGCTTGTGATTTAGTCCACCTAAAAACAACAAGATACTCAGGAGGAGTTGAACTTGAGGAAAACAGCAATGACTATGACCATGATTTGTGGTGTTTGTGTACTTGTAGTAGAAACGGAGGAGGTCTTGGTAGTATTTTCTTTTGCTCAATGACCAGTATTTTCTGATGTACACGTGCACTTCTGCCGAGCAGCATTCTGGAGGGAGAACATGCAGAGAAAGAGGTTTGAGCCAGCAGACCTCCTGCAGCGGTGCTCACCATCACGCTTCCCCTGGAGCCCACACAGAAGTGATTACACAAGCTGCTGTTTTTACCAAGCGATCAAGTACAAGGAGCTGCTACTTGGGAGAGCAGCCAGAGTAAATTCTTGGGATTGTGTTATTTTCTCAAAGTTAATAATGAACCTTTATGAAGATGAAAGTCTCATCTCAGCGCCGGAGAGAGTTCCTCTGGTGAAGAACTGGACCGCCAGAACAAAGAGACTTAATAGTAAAGATGACGTGAGAGAGAAGGATGTGAAGCATGTCTTCTCCAAGGCAGAACGTCAGGACGTTTATGACAACATCACAGTTTGGATCATCCATCCATCCATCCATTATCTATACCCGCTTTATCCGTTTCCGGGTCACGGGGGTCTGTCGGAGCCTATCCCGACGCATATCAGGCGAAAGGCAGGGGTCCACCCTGGACAGGTCGCCAGTCTATCCAGGGCCACATACAAACAACCAATCACACTCACATTCACACCTAGGAAGAATTTAGGATGATCAATTAACCTACACTGCATGTTTTTGGACTGTGGGAGGAAGCCGGAGTACCCGGAGGAAACCCACGCAAGCACGGGGAGAACATGCAAACTCCACACAGAAAGACCCACCGGGCCGGGAATTGAAGCGGGAACCTTCTTGCTGTGAGGCAACAGCGCTAACCACTAAGCCACCGTGCAGCCCAGTTTAGATCACACAGGACCAAAATAATGAGCTATTACGAGTGATCGGATCTGGTCTGCGCGTCCTTGCTGACATCTGCTAATCCAGACGTCGAACCGATGTAAACCAATGAAACGTCGTTGATGGTTACGTGAAGCCACGGTGCAGCAGGATGTGCGGTCCAGTTTCCGTTATCACGCGGTAGTTAAGATCGAATACACATCACAGACTGTTTATCACACTCCAGGGACTTCCAGGGACTTCCAGGCACTTCCAGGGACCCAGAAGCCAGTAAAGGCTCCTCCTGCAGCCACATGTGAGCTGGGATGGGAGACTCCGTGAGAGGAGAGCTGTGCTTTTTTAAAATCAAAAACCACTTGCAGAAACAAACAGGCGTTTGTCCTAAGATGGCTTCCTGTCTGCCTGATGGACCCGGGACGAGCCCCGAACTGGGGCCGTAAAGCAGATGTAGGCCCGTGAGCGTTGTTGAGTGTGCTTTAAAGACACCAGCGGCGTGTTTGTGTGCAGATTCTGCTAACGATGGGATATTTCCGTTCAAATCTGACCGTAAAAATGCGGGGGAGGACACGCATCTTGCACAGATTGGAGAAGTGGGGGATTGCTACAGATGTTTTTTGTCACAGAGAATCCTCTGCATTAGTTTGAACTCTCAGTTCCCATAAGTGTGCCATTCCTCGTAGGCTGGGTAATCACTGAAGAGACAGAAAAACATCCCGGTCCTGTTCCCTCCGCTGTGTCGGGAGGAAGATCTGTGCCAACTCAACAACTGGCAGCTCACATTCCTGCTTTCACAGCCTTTTCTCTTCTAGACCGACTCGTTCCCTCTTAAATCTGTCTCACGGTTGGATGTGAAGGGACGCTTTACATTTTTCAGAGTTTGTTGTGGCTGCATGGATTTTCACAAAGTGGTTCTAACTTTATTCATTACAGTATATGAACTCTGGATAACACAGAGGGGCCTTACATTTCTTTCTGCATGATGAGCATGTTGTGGAGTACAAGAACATGCGCTCCTTCATGAGGCTGTGACGCCAGCCTTGTGACTGAGCCCTGGCACAGAGCGCTCCTTTTTGTTTGCAGCCGTCCTTAAAGGGTTGGTGAAAGAGAACAATCCGTTCTGCAGGAAGTGGACGAGGAGCCTCGAGCTCCTCCAGAGCGGTCTTTCTTCAATCTAGGTCAGGTTTCACAAAGGTACCAAGACGGCAGACATGAATGCAGCAGGGTTTTACATGTGCATCTTAGTATCTCTAATCTCCTCCTGCTCTTTGTCCCCTCGGCCCCCCACCACCCCGTCCTCCCCTCTCCGCCCCCACCGCTGTTTGTCACACAGGCCAGACTGCCCGAGGAAAAGGAAGCACACTTTTTATTTGCCAGAGTGAGACACGCTAATGCAGCAGGAATGAAAGCAGCCTGTTAATCACTCCAACAGCCTCAGAATGGTGGTTGCAGACGCTGAGCTGATCTGCATGCCGCACAGGCTGACACCAGGCTGCTTATGCTGGTGACGAGAGCTCAGGCCCGAAGAAATTCATCTTCATGGCTCAGTTTAGAGCACAAGCAGGGGTTAAATCTGGGTTAAACAACACTATTATATAAAACTGTGTGGGAACTTCCAGAGAAACATTAGTACACTTTAACATTTGCTCCTTTCAGTCAAACTCTTTCTTCAGGGGCCGTGGCCAAATGTTGGAGCTGCTTCACAACCGTTTCAGCTGTAGTGGAAAGTTGGGTCAGAATCCAGTGATTCACAAATCTCACAAACCCATGTTTTATTTAAATCAAAAGAAGAAAACATGCTTTGTGGTGCTATAAAAACCCCTCATAGGGGCATCCACAACTAATTCACTAGTTCAACAGTACAAGGATCTAACAGAGTTTTAAAAAAATGAGCATCTCTCAGAATTAAAGGTGGTCAGAGGTTCACGCAACTGTGATAAACTGTTTTCACATTCAAAAAAACTCTATTAATCCATGTTGGAAATAAATACAACTGTGAAACAGTTTCGGAAGGATGGTTTCCTGCATACAGAACCTAATATCCAAATATTATGAGAGATTCTGCAGAGTCTAAACTAAAACACACGTCTAAAAATCTTTATTGGATGTTACAGTGAAACATTTAACTCTGTCATGGAAATTTCTGCACAGGCTAAGAAAAGACTTCCGGAAAGCTGTGCATACAGCTGTGTATTAACTGTACCGTCCACAAATGAACCTTAAAGCTCTGTCGTACGAAGACGCCACGTAAAACATAATCCAGCGCCTAAAACAAGGATGCTGTTTGTTCACAAGTGATGTCAAGAGGTGACTGTAACGATGTTTTGGTACATCAGCATCCATGAGAGGCTGCACTTATGCCAAGATGGTACTATGATGGTGAAACTAAGTCCTAGTTTTTGCTGAATAAAGGGGCTGTTAAAGGGTGTTGTAGGGTGAAGTGAACAAAAATAAAAAAATAAATAAAACAAAAATCCTCTAGCACTAGTACAGCAGCACCAGTGTCCTACTGGACTCACAGCAGTCTGACCAGCACCGATCCAGGCTGAGCCCTCCTGTTGGATTCTGTTGTATTAGTAGTAGTAGTAGTAGTAGTAGTAGTTGTCTCTCAGTCGTAGGTCGCTTTGGAGAAAAGCATCAATGACAGTAATAGTAGTAGTAGTTGTAGTAGTAGTAGTAGTAGTAGTTGTAGTTGTAGTAGTATTAGTAGTAGTTGTAGTTGTAGTAGTATTAGTAGTAGTTGTAGTAGTTGTAGTAGTAGTTGTAGTAGTAGTTGTAGTTGTAGTAGTAGTAGTTGTAGTAGTAGTTGTAGTAGTAGTTGTAGTAGTTGTAGTAGTAGAAATGTTGAATCATAATGAACGTCAGAGAAGGACTGGAAGAGATTTGCGCTGTTCTCCTACCAGAGTTCAGACTTATTAAACCTTTGAAGGAATCTGGAGGCTTTTCAGTGTGTAGAGGTCATGTTGGTGGACACCTGGGATCTCTGATCCTTCAGACAAACCTGCATCAAGAACCGTCACAGAGGATCGAAACACAAGGACAAGAAGCTACTGAGGAAGCGCTCGTCGGGTGCTACAGCACAGGGATCCAGTCTCAAATGTTTGATGTTAACTTTGTCCACAGGTACCATCATCTCTGGGTTGGGTCCATCTGGTATGGGTCATCAGAGTTGACTTTTAGCTGTGTAAGGGTCCCATTCTCCTTCATAGACTATATATATGACTAATTTGATCAAATTTGATGTAATGTTAACTGAAACTATGAGTCTGGTGTATCAGAAACGGTTTAGAGGCTGAGCAGGATGAGGATCCAGCAGGCAGCACAAAGGTCAGGTACAGGAGGGACAAACTCTTTGACCCACCGGTGAAATAGAACTGCTAACATCTTCATCGTCAGAAGCCCGAGCTTGATGTTACACCAGTGTTTTCCTGTATCTGCACGATCATCAGGGTCTACTCTATGTGCTTTTTAAAAAAAGCACTTCTGTGAAACAGCAAAAAGCCTAATTATAGCTTTTTGTTTAGTAAAAGCTTCTTTATTCTTCTCCCTTTGCTGCAAACGGCAGATGGATTCACGGAGACCTGCTGTTAAATGTGGAGGAGTAGTTACCAGCTAAGGAGGAGGATGTTTATGTCAGAGGTTTCTGATGACCAAACCAGAGCTAAAAGGAGGTCCAATACTTGTATTGAATAGCGAAAAACAGGGAAATGTTTTTTCCTACTGTTCTCTAAATAACTTTGAAACCACATGGACATCATCACCAACCTCCAGCTTCTCTGCAGCTGTCATGTGTATCTTCTAATCAGAGCGGTAAAACCAGAACCAGCTGCAGATCCCACAGAGTAGCTGGATGTGGGACCAACGTGGTACCAGGACCATGGCTGAGGTTCCCGAACACACCTGGAAGGTTTTTTAGATTTAACTTGAGGAGTTCAAGGTCAACTCATTGACTGCAAGGCGTTCAGGGCCTCTGGCGGCAAAACCAGCCCACATCATGACGTCTCCACCACCGTACTGACATGAGGGTATGAGGTGTTTCTTCAGAGAAAGGTGTTCAATCTCGATCTTATTGTGCTTCTCTGAACGTTCACCTTGCTCAGTGAGACCTGTAGGTGTGTGAATCTCGGTCCGACCTTGGAATAAACGTCTGCAGCTGCTGGGCAGGTTCACAACTGCCTTGAATGTTTCCCACCCGTGAATAATCTTTCTCACTGCTGAACGTTGAATTCCAAATACTTTGGAGCTGTTTCATAATCCTTTCCACATTGTTGTTTGCTTTTTTAAGATTGTTATGAATTAAATGACAAGGACTTAGCACTTATGTGCACAAAAATCTGTGATTTTTATCAGTGGTTATCCTTGCTATGTAAAATCAACAAAATATTCACTGCATGTCATTATTTTGCAGTTATGTATGAGTATATATAAATATATATATATATATATATATATATATAATAATAAATATATATATATATATATATATATATATATATATATATATATATATATATATATATATATATATATACTATATATATATATATATATATATATATATATTTAATATTCAAACGGGTGTGATGAGTCTGATGATTGTACAAAATGCTCTCTGCTTGTTTGAAATACTAATGTCGGTATGCTGAAGGAAAGGTCATTGTCCTCCTCTTCCCCTCAGCCTGTGACAGCAGCCACTGGGGCCCCCACTGCAGCAGCCGGTGCCAGTGTCAGAACGGGGCCCTGTGTAACCCCATCACCGGAGCCTGCATCTGCGCTCCTGGATACAGAGGCTGGCGCTGTGAGGCCCCCTGTGAAATGGGCACCTACGGGGATGGATGCCAGCAGAAATGCCAGTGCCAGAACGGAGCTGCCTGTCACCATGTGACCGGAGAATGCACATGCTCGCCAGGGTACACTGGAGCTTTGTAAGTCGCAATTTGTTTCCTGTTTCTGATCCACACGGTGACATTAAAGTCTGGGTCCACCTCGTGCAGAGGAGACTCTCAGGTTTTGTGCTACAACTGCAGTGTTTTACTCTAGAATGTGAACCCACTGGTTTCTGTGGGTGGACTCCCGTACCAGTTACCCGAGAGATGTGATCAGACTCAAACACGGAGGCCATGTAAGCTGACAACACATCCTGAAGGCAACATTCCCATATGCTTCCAGTGCTAGTCTCTGCTTTTAACCCATCAACTAGTTTCACTAGTGAGCAGTGGGGCTGCTAGCAGGGCAGCGCCCCGGGGAGCAATTGGGAGTTAAGGGCCTTGCTCAGGGGCCCCCAGTGATTTACCATTGTGGGCAGTCCTGGGCTTGAACCTAGGTCCTCCACGCCCAAGCCCACCACTGTAACCACTAGGCCAGTTAGAGCCGGTTGAGCAACCTTGATCAGGGCAACAGACCTGCAGCAGTAGACCGACACTGAGAGGCTCTGTTCTCTTTGCAGCTGTGAAGACCTGTGTCCTCCAGGTAAACATGGGCAGCAGTGTGAGGAGAGGTGTCCATGCCAAAATGGAGGAGTGTGTCATCATGTGACTGGAGAGTGCTCCTGTCCTGCAGGATGGATGGTACCCCCCAACCCCACCCCTCAAGCCCATACACACACACCTACACATGCGTTTGGAGGTTTGTGGACATTCATTTAGGCTCAGTTCTCTGAAGGTGCCATCACAGCTGGAGCTCTGAACTTTGATGAGGTTATTCCAAAACCTTGATTCTTTTATTTGTCATCCATCCTCAAAATTTGCTGCTGCGCTTCGGATCATTGTTCTGTTGCATGAGCCAACTCTAGCTGTCAGACAGATGTCCTCAGATTTTCAGAAGAGCTCATGGTCTGCATCTTCAAACATTACGTCACTGCCAAACAAGCCAAAGCTTTGCCACCACTTACATTGACTTACATTAACTGACATTAACTTACATTAACTTACATTAACTTACATTGACTTACATTAACTTACATTATGTTACATTTAGCAGAGACTTTATTCCAAAGCAGGTTACAACAGAGGAATGCAATCAAGCTACAATAACATGGTAGATCACAAAGTAGGTGCAGATGAGTCAGCATTCAAATAAGTGCTGCTAAGGTGACATTCAAGTGCAGTTTGAGGTAACAGTTCATGACAGAAGGTGGTCCATGAAGAGAACAGTTTTCAACACTTTCTTGAATGCAGAGGGACGATTGTGCTCATGTAGCTCATCTTGATGTGGAGCCTGAACGGATGATGGGCAGTGATAACCAGGACCGTCTTAGACTGGCAAAGTTGAAGGTGGTGAACCTTCATCCATGCAGACAGGTCAGAGTCAAGCTGAGATTTGTGGGGTCGTCTGGTGGGAATAAAGGTAGAGTTGTGTATCATCTGCATAGCAGTGATATGAGGAGCTGCCTTAATGAATAGTCTGGCCCAGAGAGGCGATGTATTTGATAAAGAGAAGGGACCCATATACCAAGCCTTGGGGAACCCCTGTAGAGAGGTGAAAAGAGATAAAGAGATTTCTCTTGTCAAGACCTCTTTGTCAGTTTTCTTTCAGTTGTGCTGTCATGCTCATCAAGTTCAGGATTCTCTGAGCTTTGTTTAGTCTAACGTTGGCATAAATTTGCTGTCACACCTGCTGTTGAGCGAGCCATCCAGTGCTGACAGTTAGCTGCACCTTACCCCACTTTAGTCCGACAGAAGCAGTAAGGATGTCACAGTTTTGCCCACATGATTTTCTTTTTGTCATCATCTTGTTAAATAATGTCATGATGAAAAAGGTCATATTGTCTGTCTGAGGTTGTTTTTCTCTAAGAAACAAGAAACAAGACTGCCACTGCATGATTTGTAGGTTTGTTTTTGCACACAAAAAGAAAAAGCAGCATTAAATGTGCAGGTACTAACTTTTGCACATGACTGTGTGATGCCTGAGCATCGTTCCCTAACGGGTTAGGGTTAGGTGTACATATTAACGCTGTGAAACATCACACCTGTGACAGGTAAAAGTGATGGCACTCCCAGAGTTCTGGTTCTGAAGTTTAACATCACAGTGCAGACCAGAGGAGCTCAGTTCATATTCATACTACCCACCATGTCTGGATGTGGAGCCTCAACCAGAAATATCTGAAGACAGCAGGTCCAATGGCTTCTTCCTGCTGTCCGTGTGTTCAGGGAACTGTATGTGGTCAGCCGTGTCCAGATGGGAGATTTGGTCAGAACTGTTCCCAGGAATGTCAGTGTCACAACAACGCCTTCTGTGTGTCGACCACTGGACAGTGTGAGTGTAGCCCGGGATACACAGGAGACCGGTGAGTCCACATCCACAGCACCTGACGCCATATACCTGCTTTTTGGGGGCTTTTTCAGACCTGTCTTCATACTTTCACGTTGTTTCAGCTCTTTCCTGTCCAGCCACTTTCAACGTAAAGGCCTTTAGAGCCACAGAAAATATAAATATATATATATATAAAAAAAAAAAAAACAAGAAATCCTAATTTTGCCAAAACTTAAAATATACTCGTTTGAAAACGGACTTACGAAGAGACGCTGCCATTAATTAATAATAATTAATAAAATCATAATTCATATATTTCTTTTACAATTTGTGGATGAGCAGACCCGGTCCTGTCCTACAACACTGCACAAGACTACACAGATTTCTCACATTTGCAAATTTAATGTCAGAAATTCATGATTGATCCTTAAGCCTGTCAGCTCTTCACGTGTTTCTACATGTTTGGTTTCGGTGAAGGCTTAAACAAACAGATGAGGGGTTTTATCAAGCATTAAATAAAGTGTACCAAGACTGAAGTTGTAGCGTGGGGCGCCCTCTAGTGGCTATAGACAGCATTTTGTTTTTGAACTTCTTGTTGCTTTTTCTGATTAAAAGATCAAATTCGTCATTCTGGAGTGACTTTAAATGTAGTATTTCTTTGTTAACTCATTGGGACAGATGTTTAAGATTAATTGATTGATGAAATATAAAATATTTTCCAGTAATATTTGTTATACTAACTTAAATCCAAGAAAGGTCATACGTTGTGTGACATCCATCCATCCATCCATCCATCCATCCATCCATCCATCCATCCATCCATCCATCCATCCATCCATCCATCCTCCTTACCTGTCGTCTTATACCCATGATGTCTTTGGACTGTGGAAGCAGAATGACAGTTGGGTAATAAGAATGAATAGATGATTTATCTTCAAAATCTTAATCAGATCACATGTATCTGTTTAACTCTTCATATTCTGAAGAAAGAGGATCTAAAACCCGGGCAGGAAGCCTGGTTTGTGTTTACAGACTAGTCTGAGTGCTGTGCAGGGCTTTTCAGCCACATAATTACCAATATCAGTGCATGCAGCATGTAATTATGCAGACCAGTGACGAGACAGAAATAGGTATTTTTCATGAGTAAATAAGAGTTCAAAGAAAACCAACCATCAGTGTAGCAGCGAGCAGCCACGGCACACCCAAAGCCACTGTGAAACGGGCCTTGAGCTGCAGAGAAATGAAGACGGACCTGTGTTAATGGAAATAACCAGGATGCTCGGTGTTCATTCTCATGGGTTTGACTGCTTTACTGAGTCTTCATTTGTAAAAGTATGATTTTTAGCAGTAGTCATCTATATTATGAGTTAAAAAAGAAAAATCAAATATTGCATCTCAGAAACCTGAAACTCAACATCACTTTTTATCCTAAATGTCAGAACAGCTTTTTAGTGTGAAAAGGAGAGCAACTTGGTCCACCCCCCTTCTCCTCCCCTCCCCCTCCTCCTTCTCTTCCTTTAAGCCACCACATCAGATCATCCATTTACATCTTACCATCTTCTGCATCTTCCTCTGAGACATAAACCAACTGAATTTCTTCTTTCACTACATCCAGTAATCTTCTTCTTCTCCTGCCTCGCAGCTTCATCTCTGTCCTACAAATGTATTCTCCAGGCCTCCTCGCTATGTATCAGCCTGTCTTCTTTAACTTCATGTCATTGACGTCTAAATCTGCCTTTTCCTGTGATGTGTTTGTTCTTAATCCTTCCCATCCACGTCAACACCACAGAATTCCCTCAACCATCTTCTTCTCTGCCACCTCCACCTCCTTCTCTTCTGCTGCAGATGACTCCAGACACTCTACTAACTCCACCCTGTCTGCACTCTTTTCTTCACCTCTTTTCCACACTCTCTATTTTTCTGTACATTTGAGCCCACGTACTTGATGTCCTGCACCTTCTTCAGCTCTGCTTCTTGCATCCTCACTGTTCATCCTGCTTTGCTGACACATATGTCATGTCAGAACGCACAGACAGACGTCTGTGCATTCTTTCTTGCTGTGACTGACCAGCGTTCCTGTCATCTCCAGCACACAGACGTTCCTCTTTCTCCCTAAACATCACAGTGTCAGCTCCAAACACCATAGTTCATGGCAATACTACGATTCCTCGTTCTGCATTCTGTGGAAGAGATTCTGGAAAGGAGTTGCTGAGAGCAGTTGCTGGTTTCCTCGACCCTCAGAAATCACAGACTGACTGTGTCTCCTGCCTCTTCCAGGTGTCAGGACCAGTGTCCTGTCGGTACTTATGGTGCTGGCTGTGTGCACACGTGTCGCTGTAAGAACAACAGCAAGTGCGACCACACCAGTGGCGTGTGTGTGTGTGAGCCAGGATTCACGGGTGAAATGTGTGATGTCCGACTCTGTCCTGAGGGGCGCTATGGCAGCCAGTGCAACAGGAAGTGTCCGTGCTACGCTCCAAACACCTGCAGGTATCCAAGACAACGCTGATTTACCAAAACTGGAAGCGAGCTGAGATTCTTCAGCTGCATAAACTAGTGATGATTGCTCTCACTGTTTAGTGTGTATGTTTCCCTTTTGATAGACATTTGATATAGACATAGTTTTACTTTGAGTTCTAAATAAATCAAAGTATGCCCAAAATAATCACTCAAAGTAATACTTTAAAAAGTAGTACTTTTACTTGAGTATACTGATGTGCTTTTTTTACTTTTAAATCTCTGTGATAAGGTGGGATCTATTACAGAGGTACTAAATATTGCCCAGATTTTTATTTTCTATGGCCTAAGATTGATAAATGATCATAAACCAGATGCTGTTTTTCCTCTGAAGTTTCTCTGCGTTACCTAGACTCACCAGGATCACATGGCTGTCATTATAACACATTTAAAAAAATATGTAATGTAAAAAAAAAGAGGGTTCCAAAGCTCTGCAGAGCAGATCTCTTCAGATCACTGATGTGACCACTGATGTGACCACTGAACCTCTCAGATAATGAAAGCAGTGCACTCCAGTGGCCGTTTGTCTTGTATTCGTCCATCCCGGAGTAAATTTATTCTATTAAATCTATTATGGAAACATAATCGCTACAATCGCATACAAACATTTAATTTACCAGCTTTTAAACTGGTATTTTGTATCACTTATAGGTTTGGGAGTGATGCTTAAGTTTAATTTGACTTGTATTTCCTTGGAGACAGTGTAAACCCAAGATATTTCCTGTTTTTTTACCACTTTTTTTACTGGATGGTGATCCATGCCAGATTGCTCCGAGACGAGTCCATGGGTGTTGATACCGTCTCTGAAGGTTAACACCAGACTTCTTCTTTGCCCAGTAAATTTTTAACTTGCTTTTGTGAATGCAGCTCTGTGCTCGACAAAGAGATGCGTGCAAATCCCTTCTATTTCACATCCTCACCACTGCCAACATATGTTAACAAATAAAATGAAGTTGACAAGAAAAAACTGGAAATATCTTGGGCTCATACAGTCTGCAAAGAAATTCATGTAAGATAATGTAAGAATTACTGTATTTAGTTTTTTCTTTATCTTCCTTTTGCATTTTCCCGTCACCTCTTTCTGATTTGAGGAAAACCTCTGGGAGCCGATAGTCCCACCACACTTCAAACAGCCACCTCACGAGGTGTAACGTGGACCAATGATCTGTCTCTCCTGTGTCTGCAGCTGCCATCCGATGTCGGGCGAGTGCACGTGTCGGCCAGGTTGGTCAGGCCTCTACTGCAACAAGACATGCGCTCCAGGATTTTATGGCGAGTCCTGCAGACAAGTGTGCAGGTGTCAGAACGGTGCCGACTGCCACAGTGTCACCGGAGAGTGCACGTGTGCTCCAGGGTTCATGGTAAACCCGTGTGTGGCTTGTATGATGTGTGTGGTACGCATTTGTTCTGGGGTCATCTACTTACTCACAACCCGAGACCCGTCTGAACAGAACCGGGATCCAGAGCTGCAGTGATTGGCTGCTGGTGCCCAAACGCCTCAAACTTGGGTCTTTATTAACATCTAGTGGCAGCAGTTTAAAATGACTGTAATGTTGTTGGTTTCAGTCCTGCTGCATCCCTCGCTCTGTCCACTAATCTTACTCAGATGCCTTTGACAGACACGCAGTCATGTGTATGTGTGTAGAAAGACAAGACAAGCATAGAGAAAAGCAGACTTTATAAATGAAGCATAACATTTAAATCTTTCAGTTAAGACTCTTTAAGACTCTCTTAACAAGCTGGATGTCATAAGGCTACACACCGAAAGTGTTCAGGGATTTATTTATTTATTTTGTGTGCATAGTCGTGGCTACTTGCAGCACCTATGTTTAAGTTATGCCACTGGTGGGTGCTGTGTGGGCCACATGTGTCCCAAAGTGCTTAACTGGGTCAAACCTGGGTTTAGGTAAACGAGCCAGATGCAGCCAAATATCATCAGCTAGTTCTGACAAGAGATACAGCAAGTGTTGTAAAGGCCAAGTGTGGCCCAGAGGCCCAAAGACACGGAGGAGGTGGACCAGCTCTTGTAGATCTGTGTGAGTTCAGGCTCACGTTGGGTCAGCGGCATCAATCAAAGCCAAATGTGAGCCGCTGACCTGCAGATGTGGGCCAAGTTTGGGTCAAGCAGAAAGCGTTTATCGTCACAATCAATGCCTCTCTCCAGGGTTTCCAGTTTTTCCATCTATGACTGACAATACCAGATAGGATTTGGGATCTGTGTTAATACAAAATTAATAGATTAACTCTAGTATGTCCATGGCAGCCTGAAGTCACTATCTAAACTAAAAAATACAAGCAGACGTCTAAGAAGGCGTGTTTGACCCCACCCTCAACTCCACCCCTGACCCCACCCCCTAGAAACTGTGGGTACAAACAGTGCTGGAACTGTGCTCCTGAAACAAGAGCTGCTCTGTTTTTGTGGGATTTAGAGCCAAACATGAGAGAATTATTTCATCAAGCTCTTATGAAAATATGGAAACTGGTCAGAATGTGCCGAAGGTTTCACACGGTCACTTCACCATAATTCTGGCTATGTCATCTTTGCATTAACGTTTGGTTAAATTAAAAATGTGATTATTAACTTCAGTAACTTTGGTTAACAGTCTCCCTATTCTGTGCACCAGAACAGTGAGCAGCTGGAATAAAACAGTTCCGGAGATATGATCATTTAATATAAAGATCTCTTTGGCATGACTGAGTGAAGGACGTTTGGGTCCAACCAAGACATGAACATGAACGGTCTGTGCTGTAGACACACTGGTGATAAGACAGAAAAACTTCAACTCTCATTCTTTTCCTCCTCTGACCTCCTCAGGGTTCCTCCTGTTCAGCACCGTGTCCAGCAGGGTCACACGGACTGAACTGCTCAGCCAGATGTCAGTGTAAGAACGGAGCCCACTGCTCACCTGTGGATGGATCCTGCTCCTGCACATCAGGTGAGTGGAGGAGGGAGGAGAGAGGAGAGAGGAGGGAGGAGAGAGGAGGGAGGAGGGTGGAGG